>CM077158.1:193313857-193692239 GCA_039583875.1 Platanthera guangdongensis | reverse complement strand
TTATTAGCCAACATTAGCAAATCAGGGCCGTTGGATGAGATACCAACGGATCCTATATAAAGCAGTGGTCAGACGCTTGCGGGCTCCTTCTGCCATGGTCTGACTACAAGGTCCTCTGCGCCACCGCTTCCAACCGGTTCGTTGGAGACAGGTGCTGCTGCCAGCCGACGGGAGGAGCTTTATTGAGAATTTAGCTCTTGGGCACCGCTAGAGCTCCGCTCTCTGGCGGTGCCGCCGCCTTTCTCTCCCCCGTAGAGAGTGTTTCCTCTACCTCTGGGCGGGGTTTTGCTCGACAGGGAGCAGAGAGGGGTCTCCATGCATAGTAAATATGGAGAGATGGGCGGAAAGGGTGGTAAAAAGAGAGGTCGTGGCACTCGGCCTTGTCTTCCCTTGCTCCTGCGGGGCTCCATGTGGTCGGGGTAGAGCTCGATGGTGGTCAGGGTGGAGCTCGCCCCCCTTTAGGGCAAAGTGGGTCCTTATATAGGAGAGGCAAAACCCTCCCCTCTCCCTCTCTCTCTCTCTCTCTCTCTCTCTCTCTCTCTCTCTCTCTCGAGTATGGGTTAGGGCTTTTTCCAACCATGGTTGAATTAGGAGGGGTATCTGGCAGCCTACTAGTCGCTGGAGGGGTGAACTTGGTGGCCAATTAACATGCAACCCTTGAATCATGGTTTTCCTCTTTTGATTTTGAGTGGGGGATGAGTGTCTTGGGCTAGGTTTACTCTCCAACCCTTGTTAATCCATGCTTGGGATTGGGACATGATGTTTAACCAATTAGCTAGGAGGAGGGGGATTGGTTTTGGGTTTAGGGAAAGTGAGTGGGGGGAGTTTTAAGAATTCAAAAATCACCACTTATAAGAGGGTTGACCAAGTTAACTCCAAGAGGGTCCCTCATATATATCAAAGTTCACATGGGTCTGGGTAGTTGAGTGTTGAGTCAATGTCAATGCATCATAGTTGTATTCGCGCGTGTATGTATATTGTGACATAATATTTTACGAGCATTATTTTTAATTACTTCACTAAACGATGTCAAAAATGAAAGAAACGAGTTTCATTGCACTTATGTGGACCATATGAGTCTAACGCAACTAATAGAAGTCAATTCGGAGTTTGTATGCTCAATATTTTAACACGACGTCATTACGACATGCAACGTTAATCCAAGTGGCCGTTTCCCCAAATTACCTCGGAACGAAACGAGTTCCATTGCATTCGTGCCGACTATATGAGTCCAATGCAACTGGCGGAAGTTAATTCAGATCATGTATGCTCAATAATTTAACACGACATCATTGCGACATGCAGCGTTACTCAAAATGATTGTTTCCTCCAAACGACCTCGGATCGGAATGAAATAAGTTTTGTTGCACTCGTATCGATTATACGAGTCCAATGTTATTGTCGGAAGTCGATTCGGAGCACGTATGCCCAATATTTTACGTTGTTATATCTTATCCCATCATTATTTTGCGGTGGAAGTCGGGTCATGGTTCGGTAGGATCGGTCCCAAGCCCTTTCCTGTGTTAATTGAACCGGTAAACCCCTTATCGAAGGTGAGGATGTTACAAATCCAATAAAAAAAAAACAAAAAAATTGCCCCTGAAAATGTTAGTGGGTCCTGGGGTTCTCCAAGCGAAACGTATTGGGGACAGCTTTAAACATTTCATACCTGATAAATCACTAGCTAGGATAATACAGCGAGTAGGAACTCTAACAAAAGTGAACCCTTACAATGTATTCTCATCTCGAATATAAAATTAACGAGCTGAATCTCGTAGTAAACAGAATAAACTCATTAACATATAACCAACTCTCATTCAAAGATTATATGTTAGTGTAACGGTTATAAGTTGCAATTGAAATAATCATTGAGATCCATTAAGGTATCACCAACTCTCATTTGAAGGTTATAGGTTAGTGAAACATGTAATAATTGCATTTGAAATAATCATCGTAAGCCCATTAACATATAACCAACTCTCATTAAAGGTTTAATGTTAGTGGAACACGTAATAATTGCATTTGGAATAATTATTGTAAACTCATTAACATATAACCAACTCTCATAGGAGGTTATATGTATAACATCCCGACTTTTATTTGGTCACTAAAATTCTAGTGGACCCAATAAAAGTGACTCAAACCCCTACCTGAGACCTTAGGAGCTAGAAGGGGAACCGAGTTTTGGGCAGAGAGCATGGGAACCCCAATTTGAGTTTTATCAGCTCCTATAGACTCATATGGTCAATACGAGTGCAACAGAACTCGTATTATTCCAATAGTAGGTCATACGTAGAATATGACCATTTTTGGGTTTCTCCGGTGCAGAGGCACAAAAAGCTCAGCCCTCGATATATGGGGCCATATTTGATTCTGGAGCGGATCGACCCCTTGGCCTACAGTCTGGAGCTTCCGCCAGAGCTGGGGACCTTGCACGACATCTTCCACGTCTTCTCGCTACGGAGAGCTCTTCTTCGGCCGGAGCAGCATATCACCACTACAGCAGGCTCGCTAGCGTCAGACAGATCAGTTCGTTTGGAACCGCTCCGGATCGATGATACCGCGGTCCGAGTGCTGTGGAAGAAGAAGGTTCCCCTAGTGAAGGTGTTATGGTCCTTTGGCTGAGCTCCCAACCTCATTTAAGCAAAAATGAGGGGGCTGGTAGCCACTTGGTACCGAGGGTGAAGCATCCAAAGTGGTGGCAGAAATCCACTTTGGTGATATCTCCTTATACAGCCACTCCCAGCCGAAAGCAAGCCCACCATCATCTTCAGTGAGCTCATGCAAGTGGAGATCGACATCTGGAGCACTGATTTTGCTGGAGAAACAATGAATCGGGCTAGTTCGCCGGAGCAAGCATCGGCCATGGAGCACCGCCACCGCACGCACCGCCAAGCCCGGCTGCAGGTCCGTTTCACCTCACCTCACCCCGTGCTAGCTTTCTAGCTCAAATAGGCGAGACATCGGGCTCAATCGAGCCCGATACCATGGGAGAAAGTGTGAATTTTTTCGAGTTTTTCATCTTGCTCGGGATCGCCGGAGGAGCCGCCTCCGGCAGCCTCACCGCCGGGAAACGCTAGCCACCACCTCAATGAAGGTGGTGGCAATAATCGTCGGCGGTGGCGCCGGCTCAGGTGGCCGGAATTAGTCATCAGAAACATCCCAGAAAATCAACCACAGTCGTTGGCCACCTGGGGACGATGAACGGATGTCGTCCATCTGATCTCAATTTGATTAATGATTTAATTAATATGAACAGTAAATTTCTGTCACATAATTTCAGTAAATGTTCATGCTTAAATTAGGCCCCTTAGATGCAATTTAAGAACTGTCCACCAACATAAAAATTGTAGATCTATGTCTTTCCTTTATTTTGACACCCTAAACTTGAAATTTGGAGCTGTAGGGCTCCATGTAGGGCCATTCTACCAAGACTGGTCCTAGGATAGGGCAGATCTTTAAATGAGTGCCCAAGCCAAACCATAAGTCCTCATAACCTGAGATTTTGGTCATGCATGTGACTATGTCATATTTAGGCACTGACCAAAAATGGGAATTTTTGGAAAAAGACTTTCTATAGTATTTTGTAAAATACGCATATTTAAATAAATTGAATAATTGGAGAATATAACTCCAAATGGCCCCATATTTTGACGGCATGTCCATTGGGTCAATGTATTACCATGGTAGAAAGTTCAGCCTCTAGTGACCCATACATGATGGCTAATCCCACTTGCATGAGAAAGGTAGGTTTAGGTTTGGGGTGCTTATAGTAAAATTAGCAAAAAATGAGAATTTAACCATTTAGAACATTGCATGACCATGAAACTTTGGATAGAGGTTTATAGGGGTGACATATACCTCCCACAGGAAGAATGAGATTTTGGGATCAAAAATCACATTATTTGAATTTGTTTTAAAATTAGGCCATTTAGAAGTAAAATTTGAAACTAAGGCTAATGATGATTGAAAGTGCAGCTAGATCTGATATACTCTAGAGGGGGGTGAATAGAGTATATGGTGCTTGAAAACATTTTACAACAATTATTGTAATCTGAGTGAACAGGGAAGCAATTATTAAATCTAATCACAGAATAACCTACAACATAAATTAACCACAGATCTAAACTAATCACTAAACAATCACAGTCAGAAATAAAAGATAAAGACAAGCAATCCAGATGACACAAGGAGCTATAGTGGTTCCCCTAAACTTGGGTACATCCACTCTTCTACCACCCTAGGTAGGAATCCACTGCAGGATGAGTTGATCAGGTGTCCTGGGCACCAATGAGTTTTTGATAAGGTGCTCAAAAAACAAATCAGATTTTTTGATCAGGTGTCTTGCCACCAATGAGCTTTTGACAAGGTGCTCAAAAACCAAGCTCAAACTTTTGAAGGGAGTTTGAGAAACCCTTTACAGAGATGGGGATGAGAGAGTGATGGACGTTTTCTCTTTCTCAAAGCAGCTGAGAAGACTATGTGGATTTGATGGTGTCAAAGCTCCCCCTGAGTCCTTGAGATGTTCAGGAAAAGAAGCTTTGCTGTAGGGTGATAGGCCTTCAGAAGTTGATCTCCAGTAAAAGATGATTTCAGCAACAGCTGAAATGTTAGGTGTCTGGAGTCTTGAAAGATGTTGGCCTTGAACACTTGAGACAAGAGAGATCAGAAGATTTCAGAAAGTTTGATCTCCTTGGATGTGTGTTCTTCAGAGAATTCTTTGAGACAGAGAATATTTTTTCTTCTTGTCTGTGTTCTGAGTGCTAAGTGATGTCTGAGAGAGATTCAAAAAAAAAAATAACTTGTCTTTTATTCTTTGGTACTGAATAGAAAAACATCCTTTGTCAAGAATAGCCGTTGGCCTGCATTAATTGCATCCTTAATTGCAAATGTCTTCTGGAGGAAAGTCTAAAGAAACATTCCTTGATAATCCCTTGAAACATGGTCCAGAAATAAATAAAAACGGCTAGAAAATCTTCTGAATTAATTGCTGAATAACTTCTTAACTGATCTGAATTTGAATCTTGAAAAATCCTTGAAGTTATCAGAAAATCGTCGAACTGAGCTCTGCTATAGTCGAACTGAGCTCAGCGATATGGACTTATACAACAACAAAAATATCGTCGATCTGAGCTCAAAGATCGTCGAACTGAGCTCAGAGATAGAGATCCAATACTGAGTCAAAATCGTCGAACTGAGCTCGCAGATCGTCGAATGGAGTTCGACGATTTGTGGAAGATGAGCTCAGCGATCGTCGAATGGAGTTCAACGATCTGTCGAAGTTGAGCTAGACGATCGTCGATCGGAGTTCGACGAATCGTCGTGCTGAGCTCGACGATATGACTTAGTCTCAAACTGAAAGATTATTGGTCTTGAGGGCAGCTTCCAAACCTAGACTTCTAACCCTTAGACTCAATTCTAATTGACCTTTAGATCTATACAGGAGGTCAAACACAGGTTTCCTAGAGACATAGTGATCCTGACCCAAATTAGTAATAGGGTGTTCCAACAATGATATTAAATCCTAAAATTTTGCCACAAGCTTAAATGGATCATAGTTTATCTCTAGAAATATTTATGGGGCTGTTAGATAATTTTATCTTGGAATTTAAGTAGAATTATTATTTTTTTCATTATGTAAATTAATTAAAAATAAAAGAAATTATTGTTGGAATAATATGGAAAATTTTACAGTGGCTTATTTATATGATTTACCCTATTGAAATTATCTAAGAATTTTTGGAAGTTTCAGTATGATGAAAACCCTAAAAATGGCATTTTAGTTATAATGGTACTTTGGATATTTGTTAGGTCAAATGACTGTTTAGAACTTTGAAATTTTGTATTTAGTTTGATATTTCAATTATGAATCTCCAGTAATTTTCTCAAAAGTTTTGGTGATAGACATACTATACTTCATTTGGAAAGTAGGCAAATTGAGATTTATTTGTTAAATGAAAATCAAATAGAAATTACATGGAAAAATTGGGGAGTCTGGTGGGCAGTCATATTTTACTTCTTAGAACACCTGATAAATTTCTTAAGTAGAATGAATTAATATAAGTAGTACTTCATGTGCAATGTGACATAGGTCACACAATTAAAGGAATTTAATTTAGGCCCTTAATTACTTAAAGAAATGGTGAAATTCTAAATGGTCAATATCATACACCATACCAACTCATGATAATTAACTAGGGGCATTTGGCCCAAGGAACTAGAAGCTCTACTATGCTGGTCAATATTAGGTCATGGGTGCGCTTAGCAAAAATATAGCACATTATTGGGACCCACAGGGGATACGATGGTAGGTTGAGTGGGGAACTATATTGGGAAGACAAACTATGGTTGGTGTCCAATAGGTTACTTCTTGATAACGAGTGGTAGAGTGCAAAATCCCAAGGATAGTGGCTAGAACGGAGATCGACGGAAGACCGCCTCTCTCCTGATAACACTCTAAATTAATAGGGTTGTCTAGAGTAATAATGAGAGTTGGTATGGATAAGCGGTAGACATTAATAAAAGTAAATATACTTGAGAAAGGGAGCTTTGAGATTCAGCCCATCGTAGCTCGTAGTGCCCTCGAGAGCCCTTCACCGGGCATGCCTTGGGCAGTACTGGGATTAACCATAAACTGCTAGGTGTAACGAATTCTAGACAAGAGTAGTCTAATAGGCTAACATATTGTGTTTCATTCTCACCCGTGATGGGTTTGAGGGATTCTGAATAATGGCACTAATGTGCAATCTCACCCGTAATAGGTTTGAGGGATTCTAAATAAAGGCACTAATGCACAATCTCACCCGCGATGGGTTGGAGGTATTTAGGACGGGTTGGTCCTACGAGCTGGAGGCTCAGGTTGGAATATCTTGCATGTGCATAAACTTGTGGCTGGTCATGCGGTACTGGGCCATTCGTCACACCAATGGCAGTACGATGGCTCTGGCGAGGTGTGATGGTTTGGGGGCCAGTGGGTTGTTTTACGCTGCGGTCTGGAGGACGATCCCCGAAAATACACACTCGACCAAAAAGACTGGTGGGTAGCCAGCAAATAGTACGCAGTGACTCTAGTGTGCACCTAGGACGTGTACAGAGGCATATGGGAGGTCTAGGCCTGGTAGTGTGTATACCCGCCTAGGAGTGGAGACGCCCGCTCCACTATTACCGTAGCCACAATGCTGGTACCAGAGAGTGATGTTAGCTCTAAAAAGTGGGAACTAAAGGTCTGTGATCACAGAGTCGTGTGTGTGCGTTGCACTTGCATGAACCATAAAACGCATGTATATCATACATTCATACGCACCATATATCCTTATCATATAAAGTATGAAAGAATTGGTTTCTAAATACCTAGAGGGGGGGGTGAATAGGTTCAATTCTTTTTCCTTCTAAGGCAGAATATTAATTCAGTTAATTAACAGAAACAAATAGTTCTACAGCTATCACAGCACAAAAATAATAATTCCACACGCGATCACAGATGAAACACTAATTTATAGTGGTTCCCCAAGGTCTGGGTACATCCACTTTCCCCCTTCGCCTATCTAGTAGTGTGATAGATTCGGCCAAACTTCTTTCCTTCTCCTCAGATCCACAGATCTTACAGCTCAGAACCCAAACAAGACTCTTACAACTCAGAGTGAGTCCACACTCCTACAGCTCAGGCAATTTGCCCTACCTCAGCCTTCAACAAGGCCTACAACTCAGAGATGAAAATCTCCTACAACTCAGGCTCTCAGCCATACCTCAGTCTTCAACAAGGCCTACCACTCAGAGAACTTATCTCCTACAACTCAGCCTTTATAAATCAGGCTTAAAATCAGATCTTAAAAAGATCCTACAGAAAATATGTTGAAATTTGTGAAGTGGAAGTGGGTGACGGGACAGGCCGCGCGGCCTGTGGCGGACAGCTTTGGCGGACTGGGCGGACTGGGCGGACTGAGGTTTACGGCCTGGTGAAAAGTCTGGTGGAAGCCGGCTGTGTTCTGAGCGGGTTATTGCATGGAGTCCGCGGTTTGGTGCGGCCTGGTATCTGCGGATAGAGAGGCTTACGGACTGATGCTTTGCTCAGTGGTCGCGGGTGCAAGCTTGCGCTGTTGGCGGGTTGGTTCGAGTTCGCGGGAAGCCTTGCGGACTGGTGTGTCCGCGGTTTGGGCTGTTGCGGACTGGGCCTTGAGCTTGGCTGAGGCCTTGTCGAGCTCAGGTGTTACAGCAGGTCTTGCTGTGGAGACCGGTTGGCGGACTGGTGTTTGGAGTCCGGGAGGAAGCTGCTGTGTTGGACAAGTGCGAGGAGCTCGCGGACTGGTTGCGGTCTGTGCTAGGGTGTTTGGCGGACGGGACTTTGTGTCCGCCATGCTCGCACTGGCCCTTGATGGTTTTGGTCTTGGTCACATATTGTGCCAAGTTCATGGTGTCCGCCGTATCCGCGAAGTCCGCTGTGACCGGGCGGACTGTTGCTGTCTTCCTTTGGTCGTGGACTTGTGGCGGATTGAGGTGTGAGTCTTGCGGACTGCCTCGGGTTGGTGCGGAATGCCATTGAAGAGGGTGCTGTCCTGCAGTGGTTGGAGCTTTGCGGGCTGGTGCCTTGTCCGCTTAGCTTGGGCGGACTGGAGAGGGTTCGTCAACGGTTGCCGTGCTCCTGGCGGTTTCCTTGGTATCCGGCTAAGTCCATGCGGACTCAGCGGACGGTGGTTGTGTTCGCGCGGACTGAGGGTGGTGTCGCTATCTCTTGGGCGGTGACCACACTCCTCACCTTGCCTATAAATAGGACCCCCCCTGACACATCTACAGTAACCTAAGTAACGTGAGTGAACAGTAAATTGGGTTGGGCGAGTGCTGCGGTCTGTGTTTTCCAGTCCGCGCGGATTGTTTCAGGCTGACGGTTTGCTGTGTGCAGGTCGCGCGGATAACTTCAAGGAGCCAGGAGCTTGGCTTTGACTTCGGTCAGTGCTTGGAAGTGTGCGGTCTCTGCGGACTCAGCAGGAGGTCGCTCTGCGGCTTGTCAGTTCTGTTTCAACTTTCCCAGCTTCAATAACCTGTCCGCCGGCTTCAGGCGGGTAGGGGAGTTCGTCAGTTCGGGTTCAGCAGGAGACGAATAACGGTCTGTCCGCGCGGCCTCGCGGCTTCGGCGGACTCCGTGGTATTCGGCGGATTGCAGCATAGCTTGGGCGAGCTCAGCGGTCTCGGCGGTCTCGGCGACCTCGCGGTCTCGGCGGACTGGAGTGCTGTCCGCCCGGCTTGTTTTGTGGTTCTTTCTGTTTACAGCTGTAATACTAGCGAAATCATGTCTCGCTATGTATGCCTCGGATTGTAAAGAAGTGAATGCATAATAAGACCTTCTTGTGCTTCCATTGTTTTGTTGGGTGCAACCTCTAGTCCTTGGGTTTTCCGCAGGTTCAGCGTGCGAACTGGGTAGTTCCGAAGATATTAATTTGGTGTTTGGGCTATCTTGCTGACCACGTTGAGAAAATTTAACATGGTATCAGAGGGAGGTTTCTGAGGTTGCGGAGGTTCAGTTGCGTGAGCGGAGGTCAACCAGCGTTGTTACTCAGTGATTGAGTGGTGATCAACCTGTGTTGTTGCTCGGAGCTGCTGAAGGGTACCAACAGGTGGTTGCAATGGAAGGAAGCTTAGCAAGAGGTCTGGGCATTGAACTCTTAACGCCGACTAACTATAAAAAGTGGAAGTCGTGCATGAAGAGTTATCTTCTAGGCGAGGAGCTGTGGGAAGTTGTCGGTGGAGACGACAGACAGGAAGTTACTGCTGCTTTCGGTACTGCTGAACAGGTGAGGCTCTGGAGAAGAACTAATGCTAAGGCAGAGTTCGTTCTGAAGAGAGCTGTCTCTCCGGAACTGTTTGATCACATCATTGGGTGTGAGTCGGCTGCTGATATTTGGACAACCATTGATGAGTTGTTCAATAGGAAGAATGTGGCGCGGCTTCAGTTCCTGGAGAATGAGTTGGCCAGGGCAACTCAGGGAGACCTTTCCATCTCCAAGTACTTCTTAAAGATGAAGAGCTTGTGTGCTGAGCTGTCGGCACTGGATCCTGATGAGCCTATCTCTGAGGCAAAGATGAAGAGGCACATTATCCGTGGCTTGCGGAAGGAGTATGTGGCCTTTGTTACATCTGTTCAAGGGTGGGCTACTCAGCCGTCTCTGCTGGAGCTGGAAAATCTGCTTGCCTCGCAGGAGAGCTTAGCAAGGCAGATGGCTGGAGTGAATCTGAATCAGGAAGGCAGCGAGGCTCTCTTCTCAGGCAAGAAGAAGGGATGGGAAGGGAAGAAGAAGAAGAAGGTGCAGGCCGCTGGTGAGAAGGAGACTTCAACTTCGTATCCGCCGGAGAGGAGCAATGCTCCTAAGGACTGGAAGAAGAATCTGAAGTGCTACCGATGTCATCAGCGAGGGCACTTCAAGCGGGACTGCAAGGTCAAACTGCAGCCTGGGCATGCTGCGGGAAAGGAGGAAGCTTGCTCGCGAAGTGAAGAAGCAGAATGGGGAGGAGCTTTCATGACGGGCACTTGTGTCCGGGCCTTATCTGCTGAGGACTTCAACAGCGAGTGGATCGTCGACTCCGGGTGTGGTCATCACCTCACCGGAGACAAGTCGAAGTTCACCTCCATGCAGGCTTACTCAGGTAATGAAGCTATTATCACTGCTGATAATACTGTTTATGCAGTAGAGAAGGAGGGGGTCGTGTCTTTGGGTAGTGATCAGGGGCCACTCACGTTAAGGAGTGTGTATCACGTGCCGGGCATGAAGAAGAACCTCTTCTCGGTGACCAACGCGGTGGACGCTGGGTATCATGTTCTGTTTGGGCCAACAGACGTGAGGTTCCTTCGCAACGTATCAGCGGTGAAGGCTGATGTTGCTCATGTTGGGAGGAGGGTGAAGAACTTGTTTGTTCTTTCCACCAGTACCTATGTTGATAGGATGAGAGCCAATGATAGTGCGGCTATCTGGCATGAGAGGCTGGGGCATGTTGGCATGGACAAGCTGAAGGCGATGGCTAGTAGAAGTCTGGTGAGGGGGTTGCCGATGTTGTCCTCCTTTGGTGATGGGCATGTTTGTGCGGGCTGTCAATACGGTAAGGCACATCGCCTTCCGTTTGATAAATCTCAAACAAGGAGCAAGAAACCATTGGAGTGTATTCATGGCGACCTGATGGGACCGACTGTTACTGCCAGCCTTGGTGGAAGCAGATACATGCTTGTCTTGGTTGATGACTACTCAAGGTATACTTGGGTGTACTTCTTAAAGGAGAAGTCGGAAGCCTTCCATTTGTTCGTGGAGTTCAAGGAGTTGGTAGAAGGCCGGCTTGGCTTGCGGGTTAAGAAGTTTAGAACTGATAACGGGGGGGAGTTTGTCTCTTCCGAGTTTTCTAACTTCTGCAGGAAGCACGTGATCCAACGAGAGCTTACTTGTGCTCACACTCCACAACAAAATGGGGTAGCGGAGCGGAAGATCCGTCATTTGACGGAAACCTGCAAATGCTGGCTGCATGCGAAAGATATCCCAAGGTCTTTTTGGGCGTAGGGAATGTCTTGTGCTGCTTATGTTATCAACCGGATGCCACTCAGCCCTATCAACATGAAGACTCCTATTGAGCTGTTGCTGAAGGAGAAGCCGAGTGTTGGACACCTTAGGGTGTTCGGTTCAACTTGCTACGTGCATGTCCCGGATGCTTCACGGACAAAGCTGGATGCGAAGGCAAGGAAACTTGTCTTTGTTGGCTATGATGAGCGGAAGAAGGGATGGAAATGCATGGACCCTGTGACGAAGAAGTTCGTGGTGTCAAGAGACGTTGTATTTGACGAGCTGACGTCATATGGAGGTGACTCGGTGGAGCTTACCGGAAGTAGCAAGGTTGATGAAGCACCGGTGGAGGCTGCTGAAGGCTTGGAAGAGGAGCTTGCTGTTTCACCAGCAGCTCCTGTTGCTTCGAACTCCGAGGCTGAGCCTTCTGGCTCAGGAAACAGGGGGAGCACTGCTCAATGCTTGCCCCAGGTAGGAGTGGAGCCTGAAGAAGCAACGGAAGCCGTGAGCAAGGAGCCGTGTCTTCAGAGATCGAAGAGGGTGGTTAAACCACCGGCTCGGTACTGTGATGGGAATGCAGTGAGCTTTGTCTCCTGCTTCTTTGCAGGTCCTCTGGATGAGCGAGAGCCTGCAAACTTCAACGAGGCCACTGGAGTGAAGGAGTGGGATGATGCCATGAAGGAAGAGATTGATGCTCTGAAAAAGAATTAAACCTGGGACCTTGTGCCCAAGGTTGATGACGTTACTCCGGTTACTTGCAAGTGGGTGTATAAGTTGAAGAAGAAGGCTGATGGGAGCATTGATCGGTTCAAGGCTCGCCTGGTCGCTAGAGGATTCTCACAGCAGTATGGAGAAGACTATGAGGAGACATTCAGTCCAGTTGCGAAGATGACATCTGTAAGAGTGGTGATCGCCTTGGCTGCTAGCAAGGGATGGAGGTTGTGGCAACTTGATGTGAAGAATGCTTTTCTTTACGGAGAGATTGACAAGGACATCTTCATGGATCAGCCGCTTGGTTTTGTCTCTGAAAAGCATCCGGACTATGTCTGCAAACTCAGGAAGGCTCTCTATGGGTTGAAGCAAGCTCCTCGAGCGTGGTATGGGAAGATTGCAGAGTACCTGCAATTCTGTGGATACTTTGCTTCTAACTCGGATTCTAGCTTGTTCGTCAAGAAGAAGGGAGAGCTAAGAGTCTTGGTCCTACTGTATGTGGATGACATGATCATCACAGGGAACTCGGAGGAGGAAGTAGCAAGGCTCAGGGCAGAGCTTGCTATACGCTTCGAGATGAAAGACCTAGGAGAGTTGCATCACTTTCTTGGTCTTGAAGTGGAGAGGAAGGAGTGCGGGATTCTCATTAGCCAGAAAGGGTATGCTGATCGTATTGTGAAGCGGTTTGGCATGGGCGAAGTGAAGAAGTGCTCTACTCCACTGGAATCTGGGCTGAAGCTTCGACGGGATGAGGGAAGGGTTCTTAATGATCCCTTGGTGTTCAGGGCTCTTGTTGGGAGCTTGATTTACCTGACGATTACAAGGCCGGATATAGCTTATGCTGTTGGCCGAGTAAGTCGGTATATGGCTGAACCAAGGCAATCTCATCTAGTGGCGGCAAAGGGGATTCTGAAGTATGTCAAGGTGACTTCTGAGATGGGACTCCTCTATGGAAGGGATGCGGAGTTTGCGTTGCTCGGGTACACGGATGCTGACTATGACGGTGATTCGGATGATCGAAGGTCTACTTCAGGTTATGTGTTCACTTGCGGTTCAGCTAGCATCTCGTGGTGTAGCAAGAAGCAGGACTCGGTGTCGGTTTCAACCACGGAGGCGGAGTATAAGGCTTCGGCCTTGGCTGCTCGGGAAGCCGTTTGGTTGAGGAGGCTTATAGAGGATGTTCATGAAGAAGTGCAAGGGCCTACTTTACTCCGGGGTGACAATGAGAGTGCTCTCAAACTGGTTAACAATCCAGTGTGTCACGCAAGGACCAAGCATATAGAGATTGATCACCACTTCATCAGGGAGAAGGTGTTGGAGGGGTCTCTGCTGGTCGGGCATGTTCGGAGTGAAGATAATCTTGCTGACATCTTCACGAAGCCGCTGTCGAAGGGTCCCTTTGAACGCTTGCGCAGCTTGCTGGGCTTGGTCACCACTTCTAACTTCAAGGGGGAGTGTTGAAATTTATGAAGTGGAAGTGGGTGACGGGACAGGCCGCGCGGCCTGTGGCGGACAGCTTTGGCGGACTGGGCGGACTGGGCGGACTGAGGTTTGCGGCCTGGTGAAAAGTCTGGTGGAAGCCGGCTGTGTTCTGAGCGGGTTGTTGCATGGAGTCCGCGGTTTGGTGCGGCCTGGTATCTGCGGATAGAGAGGCTTACGGACTGATGCTTTGCTCAGTGGTCGCGGGTGCAAGCTTGCGCTGTTGGCGGGTTGGTTCGAGTTCGCGGGAAGCCTTGCGGACTGGTGTGTCCGCGGTTTGGGCTGTTGCGGACTGGGCCTTGAGCTTGGCTGAGGCCTTGTCGAGCTCAGGTGTTACAGCAGGTCTTGCTGTGGAGACCGGTTGGCGGACTGGTGTTTGGAGTCCGGGAGGAAGCTGCTGTGTTGGACAAGTGCGAGGAGCTCGCGGACTGGTTGCGGTCTGTGCTAGGGTGTTTGGCGGACGGGACTTTGTGTCCGCCATGCTCGCACTGGCCCTTGATGGTTTTGGTCTTGGTCACACATTGTGCCAAGTTCATGGTGTCCGCCGTATCCGCGAAGTCCGTTGTGACCGGGCGGACTGTTGCTGTCTGCCTTTGGTCGTGGACTTGTGGCGGATTGAGGTGTGAGTCTTGCGGACTGCCTCAGGTTGGTGCAGACTGCCATTAAAGAGGGTGCTGTCCTGCAGTGGTTGGAGCTTTGCGGGCTGGTGCCTTGTCCGCTTAGCTTGGGCAGACTGGAGAGGGTTCGTCAACGGTTGCCGTGCTCCTGGCGGTTTTCTTGGTATCCGGCTAAGTCCATGCGGACTCAGCGGACGGTGGTTGTGTTCGCGCGGACTGAGGGTGGTGTCGCTATCTCTTGGGCGGTGACCACACTCCTCACCTTGCCTATAAATAGGACCCCCCTGGCACATCTACAGTAACCTAAGTAACGTGAGTGAACAGTAAATTGGGTTGGGCGAGTGCTGCGGTCTGTGTTTTCCAATCCGCGCGGATTGTTTCAGGCTGACGGTTTGCTGTGTGCAGGTCGCGCGGATAACTTCAAGGAGCCAGGAGCTTGGCTTTGACTTCGGTCAGTGCTTGGAAGTGTGCGGTCTCTGCGGACTCAGCCAGGAGGTCGCTCTGCGACTTGTCAGTTCTGTTTCAACTTTCCCAACTTCAATAACCTGTCCGTCGGCTTCAGGCGGGTAGGGGAGTTCCTCAGTTCGGGTTCAGCAGGAGGCGAATAACGGTCTGTCCGCGCGGCCTCGCGGCTTCGGCGGACTCCGTGGTATTCGGCGGATTGCAGCATAGCTTGGGCGAGCTCAGCGGTCTTGGCGGTCTCGGCGACCTCGCGGTCTCGGCGGACTGGAGTGCTGTCCGCCCGACTTGTTTTGTGGTTCTTTCTGTTTACAGCTATAATACTAGCGAAATCATGTCTCGCTATGTATGCCTCGGATTGTAAAGAAGTGAATGCATAATAAGACCTTCTTGTGCTTCCATTGTTTTGTTGGGTGCAACCTCTAGTCCTTGGGTTTTCCGCAGGTTCAGCGTGCGAACTGGGTAGTTCCGAAGATATTAATTTGGTGTTTGGGCTATCTTGCTGACCACGTTGAGAAAATTTAACAAAATAGATGTAAATTTGAAATCTACCACCACCCTGGTTGAGAGAGAAAGGATGGACGGTTTCTTGATCAGTTCTTGAAAGAATCTGATATTAGAGATCAACCTGTCTTAGCTTTCTTCAAAGCTTCTTGAATCTGAACACATTAGGGTTGATCTCCTTTGAAGTTGATCTTCAATCATCTTCTTTTTTGAAATTCAGAAATCAATCTGAATGCTTCTTGGCAGAGTGGTTCAGAATCTGCACTTAAGAGACTTGTTGATGTAAGTCCCTTTCTTCACTTGAATAGATGGAGCTCTCTCTCTCCAAATTATTCTGAAGATTCTTTTGAATTCTTCTTTGAATTCTCTTGACAAACTCTGAGTAGATCGCCACTTGAGAATGTCTTCTTAGATCTTCTGTTGAAAATCTTCTTCTATTTTTCGTGTTTACTTTTTTTTATCTCATGTGTGTATATTCTGTATATATTGTTCTCTTCTGTTGATGGAGAATGTCTTTATATAGACTTCCTCCATGGTAACCGAATGATCAAGTTTCTAACAAACTTCTGACAGCTCTGACAGCTTCAGTAGACCAGTTGGTTATGGCAGCTGTCAAGTCTTCCAGTTATTTCTTGAAAATCTGTCTCTGTCAGCAAAGTGTCGAGACTGAATTTCATCATGTGTCGACACAAGTAGACTAAGTGTCGACACAAGCCTTGGTGGTGTCGACACAGCTCCCTTGGTGTTGACACTGCTTCTCTACACAGCTTCTTTAGAATATGTCGACACAAGTTCTGTGTGTCGACACAATCACTTCTTCTCTTCACAAGAAATCAACTTTGTTGAAACTCTACTATGTGTCGACACAAGCCTTGGTGGTGTCGACACAGTTGATGTCGACAAAGTCTTCTGTGTGTCGACACTGCCTCTGTGTGTCGACACACTTGATGTCGACTAAGCTTTTCTGTGTGTCGACTCTGCCTCTGTGTGTCGACATAGTTGATGTCGACTAAGCTTTTCTGTGTGTCGACTCTGCCTCTGTGTGTCGACAAAGTTTCTTCTGGTGTCGACACAGCCTTTCCAAATGTCGACACAATTGACTCCAGCTGTCGACTCAGCTTTTCTCCAGTGTCGACACAAGCCTTCATAAGTGTCGACAGAGCTTCTTCTGGTGTCGACTCATGGACTTAGAAACTTTTCCTGCATTCCTGCATTTTCTTAACATGCACATATAAACTCAAAACAACATCAAATACACCTTGATGCATATCATTGAGTAAGGTGAGGCTTCTTCAAATCTGGTACACATTTTCCAATGTACCCAACAATCTCCCCCTATTTGGAGAAGTCATAACCCTTAGTCAATGATATACACCATTCATAATAAACACACATTATGATGTATAAAAACATTACATGACAGGGTAACTTATAAACAAAACACGTATAAAATGTCATCACAGAATAATGATGCAAACATAATGAGCATTAATCATTGTTTTGTTTAAACTTTCAAAAGTTTCTTAACAATAGTTTACATAGATTTTTAAAACTAAAGATTACAATGTTGTAAAATCTAGTTAATCTATTCTAAGACTGGTCAGGCTCTTTGAGGACTATTCCTTTGCCTGACTGGATCTTGGCTTGTACTGGAGCTTCAGTATCTTCAACTGTCTTCTTGCTCTTTAGATCTTTCTTCTTTTGTTCTTCAGACCTTATCCTTTGCCTTTCAAAATAATGAAAAGGCTTTGGGAAGTACTTGCTAGGCTCCTAAGCATTAGGAGGTAGCTTTCCAGCTTTTACCTTTCTTATATATTGTAGAATGGCTTCCTGCCTAGCTTAATGTTTTTGTCATTCTTGCTTAGTGTACCATTTTCCCCTTTCATGGGTCTGGTCCTTTATAGCTTTCCAGGCAGTCAATATAATATTCCTGGAAGTAGGACTCCACTGCTCAAAATCAGGCTTCAACTCAGCATGTTCTCTGAATCTTTTCTTTGAAAGTCAAGCTTCTTGCTCCTTATTCAAAGTTGCCTCTGACATTTCTACTTTCTTAATGATAATATTTTTAGTACCCTCTAGGGGGTTGTACATTGAATGTACTTCTTGCTGAATCATATCAAAATCTGCTGGAGGGTAAATGACCTGAGCAACTTCAGGTTGAACACCTTCAAAATAAGCAGGTTGCACACCTGACTCAGCTACAATATCATCATCATATAGGGGTGGATATCTAAGGGTGGCTCTGATGCTATTAGATATCCATTTAGCATGATCTGAGCCTGCTTTGACTAACACCCTCTCCTTCTTTATGACTTCTCTCTCAATATGAGCTCTGAGGTCATCTTTCTAAAATCTTACTTGTTCATCTAGATAATTAACACCATCTTTATAAAATGACCTTAATTTCAGTAGCTGATCAGAAATGATTTTTTGAGAATTCTTAATAGCTGTTTGTACAGCAGCTAGTTCTTCCTGTAATTATTTATCAAAATCTGACTTGGCTTTAGCCCTTGCCTCAGTCTGGGCAGCAGCAGTATTCTTTAATTCTGTAACAATCACATTATGTGATTCAGTCAGATTGTCATTCATCCTTAGTTGATTTTCTAGGACATAGCTTTGCTTAACAGCTATATCATCAACTTGAGTCTTTACTCCTTGTTGTTTTGCAAGATAGACTACAACATTGCCACCTTTGTGGAAGCAATCTGTCATTTCCTTCTTGTTCTGATTTACTTCAAATCTTATGGATTTAATATCTTGAATCAAGGAGAATTGCAGATCTTTATGGGTCTCATCTATATATTTCTCTATAGCTATTCTTTATTCATCTAACTTTACTTGCAAGGATACCAACAAAGAGCTATAATTTGCAATACCCTTTTATAGATTTGGCTTCTTTTTTTGAAAACCATGAGCTTTCTCTTTTTTGCTTGAATTTCTGCTTCATCTTCAGAAGCTGAGGTACTTACAATATCAACTCTTTCTTTAGGACTAGAAGGCAATTCCTTTTCAGTCCTAGGTTGGTCTCCCTCAATTTCAGCTTGCTCCCCCTCAGTTCTTGCTTTCTCCCCCTGAGTCCCTTGCTCTTCCCCTTCAGTCCTGACTTACTCCATATCAGGGAACAACTCTTCAAGGATAAACTCTTGTTGAGTATGAACTAGAGGTACTCTTGACTCTGGAGCATCAACAGCAGTAGATATATCCTCCATCATAACATCCTTTGCTTGAGTGTTGAGTTGAGTGGTCTGGTCAACATCAACCAAGGGCACAGCTAGTGTTTAATCCTCATTATAGAAAATTGATTGATTAACTTCTTGGATTACCTCAAGAATAGTTTGAGTAGCCATTTCACTTTCCAAGTGTGTTGGCTCTTCCTCAATATGAGGCTCCCCCTGCACCTGAGCACCATCTGTAATGTCTTATGCTGGAGATTTTTCAGGAATCTCTAGCCTCTCTTCATCAGACATGTCCTTTGTTAGGACTATATCCAATCTGGAGATTATCCTTATATTCATTCTTCTCATATGGTTGATCTTAGAACCAGTAGTCTGTTCCATTACTTCTAGAATTGTTCCAGCCAAGTATAGACTCATGATTCTTCCCAGATTTGGTTTCTTGATGCCTTCCTTAATCTTTTCAAAGATTACTGCAGACCAATCTGTGTTCAGTCTGAAGATAATCCTGGTCATCAGGCTGAACATATAGGCCGAAACCCTATCATGCCCCCTGGCTTGCAGAGAATGACCTTTCCAACCACTTCAAAAAGTAATTTTCCTTGCAGATTCATCCCTTTCCTGTTCATGGAAGATCCAATCTTCATGGTGGGATCCAATCCACACCACTGAAGTGCTTCCTAGTCTTGGTAGAGGTAACTTCTTCTTCTTCTTCTTGAGTTCTTGGGAGTTGAAGAGTTTTCCTCAAGCTCTTCAAGGTACGTTTAACTTTAGCTCCCTGAACTGTAGATTTGATCTTAAGTCCAGTCGAATCTAAAGTAGCTGCACCATAGAATTCCAGTATTTCTTTCTTCCATATCTTTGTAGGTTCGGATACCAGAAATTCCAAACCATTTTCTGTAATTAGGGTTACTACTATTTTAATCTCGGGTTCCGCATTATCAAAAGCTTTGCGAACCAACTCATAGCCTTCGTTGACGTTATCTTCAAGCTTTGGCGCCATTGGGGTTGAGAGAAATCTTGGATTGAGAAGAGAGAATTTGTCGACACAAGGTTTTGTTCTCAAAAATATGGAGAGTGTGTCGACAGAGTTTGTTGTTGACCTATTTATACCCTTCTAAATAATGAAGTTCAAAAGGAACGTCAAAATTCTCTTAATGTGTCGACACAGTTGAAATGTGTCGACATAGACTTCTAATGTCTCGACAGAAGTGTTGACTTCTATGTGTCGACACCAATTGATGATGTGTCGACACAGACATACTTATCAGTTCGACACAACTGATACCGCAGAAATTATGTGTCGACTCTAATTCTAAGTGTCGACACAACTTCTGGATGTGTCGACACAACTGCTCTAAAGTGTCAACACCAATTTTCTAGATGTGTCTACATCACTTTCCTGGAGTGTCGACACCAACTTCTATGTGTCGACACAGACAACTTTTCGTGTCGACACAATTTTACTTAGCCAAATTTGTTAAACTAATTTATGTTCAACATTCCTAATTCAATTTTAAAATTATTGAATTTAGTTTCATCTAATGGCTAAGTGAACATGTCAGCAATTTATAAATCTGTATTAACAAATTCTAAAGAAATATCTTCTTTCTCCACATGATCTCTATGAAAATGGTATCTTATTTCTATATGTTTTGTTCTACTATGAGAAACAGGATTATGAGCAATATAAATAGCACTAGTAGAATCACATAATAATGGAGTTCTACTTACCTGAATATCATAATCTTCTAACTAATGTTGTATCTACAACAGCTGTGCACAACAACTTCCTGCAGCAATATACTCAGACTCAGTTGTGTAAATTGCCATACTAGTCTGCTTCTTACAATTCCATGACACCAATCTTCCTCCTAGAAATTGACAGGTGTCTGTTTTGCTTTTCCTATCTACTTTGCATCCTGCAAATTCTGCATCTGAATAGCCTATTAGTAGAAAATCTCTATTCCTAGGATACCAAAGGTCTAGATTATGTGTGCCCTTAAGATATCTCAAATCCTTTTGACAGCAGTATAATGAGATTTTTTAGGGCAGGATTGGTACCTAGCACAAACACATGTATTATACATGATGTCTGGTCTACTAGCAGTCAGATAAATGAGGGAGCCAACTATCCCTCTATACAAAGATTCATCTACAGGTTTTCCTGCATCATCTTTACTTAAAGACATACTTGTCCCCATTGGAGTTCTTATGGTAGTGGATGATTCCATACCATATTTCTTAATTAACTCTTGGGTGAACTTAGACTGGGATATGGACATGCCATCATCAGTCTGTCTTACTTGGAGTCCCAAGAAGAACTTAAGTCCTCCCATACTGCTCATTTCAAATTTTCCTTGCATAAGTTTTGCAAACTTTCTACAAAGGTTATTTTCAGTAGAACCAAATATTATGTCATCAACTTATATTTGGACTAGGATGATCTTTCCTTTGGATTCCCTAAGGAATAGAGTCGTGTCTATTTTCCCCCTTGAGAATTTGTTCTCAATGAGGAAAGTAGACATGGTTTCATATCAAGCCCTTGGGGCTTGTTTCAACTCATATAAAGCTTTCCTAAGTTTATAAACATAATTAGGTTTGAGTGGATCAACAAAACCTGAGGGCTGTTCTACATAGACCTCCTCTTTTAAGTCTCCATTTAAGAATGCTGACTTAACATCTATTTGGAACACTTTGAAGCCTTGATATGCTGCATAGGCTAGGAATAGCCTGATTGATTCCAACCTTGCCATTGGAGCAAAAGTCTGATCAAAGTCTATGCGCTATTCCTGTCTGTATCCTTTGGCAACTAGTCTTTCCTTGTTCTTCACTATGATCCCACTCTCATCAAGCTTGTTTCTATAAATCCACTTTATCCCTATGACATTGTGGCCCTTTGGTTTTGGAACCAACTCCCAGACCTTGCACCTTTGAATTGATTTAACTCCTCTTGCATAACATCAATCCAGTGTAGGTCTTGAATAGCTTCTTCAAATCTCTTGGGCTCCAGCTGAGATAAGAAGCTTGAGCAAAGAACTGTGTTTAAGTTCCTGCTTCTTATTTGTACTCCATGTCTTGGATCACCAATGATCTGGTGTGCAGGATGATCCTTTAAGTATCTAACTGCTGGAGGTAATCTATCAACAGTTTGACCTTCTTCAATCTCTTCATTATGCTGCACCTTATGGTCTTCATCAGCCTCTTGAGTGTCTTGTACTCCCCTGTACAACAACTACCATTTTCCTTATCCTGCTTTGCAGTTGGATCTTCTCTGATAGTGAGCTGGTCCATCTTCTGCTGTATCCCTGTAGAGCTACAAGAACTACTAGGCAACTCACTGTTAATAAGTTTAGATTAATCAAATATGACATGAATAGACTCTTCTACAACTTGAGTAGCCAAATTATAGACCCTATAAGCCTTACTATTGTTGTTGTACCCAACAAATATCCCATCTTGGGATTTGACAGCAAACTTAGTTAGGTGAGACTTACCATTGTTAAGCACATAACACTTGCAACCAAAGATCCTAAAATAAGATAAGTTTGGTTTTCTGCCTTTCATAACCTCATAGGGTGTCTTTTTGTGACTTTTGGTGATGGAAGCCCTATTGAGCACATGTCATGCAATGTTTACTGCCTCAACCCAGAAATATTATGGGAGAGTAGTGTCACTCAATAGTGTTCTTCCAGCCTCAATCAATGTCCTATTCTTTCTTTCAACAATGCCATTTTGCTGAGGTGTTCTAGGTGAGGAGAATTCCTAATGAATCCCAAATTCTTCACACAACCTTGTCATACTTTTAGATTGGAATTCAGTTCTATGGTCACTTCTGATTTTGACCACTGAACTATCTAATTCATTCTGAATTTGTTTGACAAAATTGCAGAAGACATTTGGGGTTTCAGATTTCTGCCTCAGAAAGAATACCCATGGAAAATCTAGAATAGTCATCTACTATCACAAAAGTGTAGACCTTCCTACCTAGACTATGAACTGGCATAGGACCAAATAAATCCACATACAAGAGATATAAGCACCTCACTGAGTCTTTGGTTTCTAGGCTATGAAAGGAGGATCTGGTCTGCTTGCCTTTTTGACAAGCTGAGCATATTCCATCCTTAAAGCACTTAACTTGAGGACCATTCCTCACTAACTCTTTACTGAAGAGTTGGCCAATAGTCTTGTAGTTAAGATGAGCTAGCCTCTTGTGTCATTTGACACAATGAGAGGCTTTCTCATCAGCCATGAGACAGATAGGAGAATTTTTATTCTCACTCTCAAAGTTTAGGCAATACACATTTCTATTTCTATAGCCAGTCAATATGACTTTTTTTATCACTAGACCTCTTGATATGACACTCATTCTTGATAAATGAAATGTCATATCCAAGATCACTCAGCTGTCTTATGCTTATTAGGTTGTGTTTCAAACCCTTCACATAAGCTACTTGAGTGATAGTGATTAAGTTGTTAGAAATATTACCAAACCCTTTGTTGACTCCTTTTTCAGAACCACCAAAGATTACTCCAGGCCCATTCAATATTGGTGAGTAGTCCTTCAGCAATCCTCTTGTTCTAGTCATGTGCCTGGAACATCCACTGTCCAAGTACCATATATGGGCATGGCAACTTGGACTTACCTGCAACAAAGATTACTTAACCTTAGAACCCAAATAACTTTTGGGTCCGTGGTACAAGTTAGCCTGAAACTTGACAAATCTGCCTGCATCTCTTCTAACAGGTAGACTACTATTCTTCCTAACACTAGTGTTGTGCCAACAGTCTAAGGCATAATGGCCTATCTTGCCACAACACCAGCACTCATACTTATTATACCTCTTTTTAGGTACAATCTTAGTTGTATTATTTGCAGTAGATCTTTTGTTTTGTACTGGGGCTTTGCCTTTATTATTATTGGACTGGGCAGCCCATGCAGTTCCCTTAAAGCTTAATCCTGCCTTACCCTTTTGAGACACAAAGTCATCAATTAAGGGTAGCACAGATTTTGGCTTAGAGAAACTAACCACTATTTCCTTCTCTTTCTGAAGTCTGTCTTCCATACTTTTGATCTGATCATTTTTGAATGTGATTGTATCCATCTGAATAACAGTTATGTTTTCAGCTTGGCAATCTCATTCATCTTCTGATCCAGCAACTTTTTTGAATTAGATGCAGCCAACTTAAGAGCTGCAATTTCCTTAGCCTGATTTTTGGCCAGGTTTTTGCTTCTCTTGAGTGCCTGCAACAAATCCCCATATTCATTTATGAGCTGATAAATATCTCCTTCAGATTCAAACTCATCCACATCTCTTGATGCAGATGCATCTGATTCTGACCCAGTGTAGTAATTAGAATCTACAGATAAACTTTTTACCTTACTGGGACCAGGTTGATCCTGACACTAGTCTTCTTCAGACATAGCCATCAGTCCTTTACATTGATGGTCTCCTTGCTCACAGATAGAGTCCAGTAATTGCAAGAACTCATCCTCTTCTTTTGTTGCAAACAAACCAATATAGGCTTCAGCCTCAGATTCAGTCTTTGAAGTTGACTAATCTGTCCAACTTTTCTCTTTCTTAGCTACCAAGGATTTCTCCTTCTTGCTCTTGTGCTGAGACTTCTTTTTATCAGTAGACTCCTTCCTTTTGTCTGGACAGTCAGCCACAACATGTCCAGGTCTGTTGCAGCAATAGTAAATAATCTTTGATGTAGTTGACTTGCTAGGCTTTGCCCCACTCCTGTCCTTCCTGGATGATTTCCTCTTCTGATAATAGTCATCCCTGGACTGAGATGAGGATGTCTTAGATTTCCACTGTTTCTTCTTTAAGAATCTCTGAAACTGCCTTGTGAAAGCAGCAAAGTCTTCATCAGAATTACTGTTGTCTGAACTATGATTATCAGAATTTTCTGAGATCACTTCTGCATCTTTCTTAGGAGAAGATGGAGACATCCTCCTATTCTTTCTTGTGGCTTCTACCTTGAAGGCCACTGACTTTTCCCTAAAGTCAACCTTTATATTTTTTTCTTCCTCCTTTCTGGCCAACAGCTGCATCTCATAAGACAGCAATTTGCCAAACGGTGTTGGAGGTGAAATTTCTACCAGTCTGGCCACTTCCCTTATGGCACAGATCTTTGTATCCCAATCCTTAGTCAAAGACTTAAGGAGTTTGTCATTCAGCTCATAAGTACTGAAGATTCTTCCATAGAACATTAGTTCATTTACAATTCTGTAGAACTTCTTATAACATTCAGTTATGCTATCAGACTTGGCTTGTCTGAAACTCTCATATTCTTGATTAAGCATAGACTTTCTATCTTGTCTAACCTCTTCAGAACCCTCCATGTAAACAACCAATGTGTCCCAAATCTCCTTGGAGATTTTGCAGTGAATCAGATTCTGGAATGTTGAGTTATCTATGCAACTCACTATAATATTCTGTGCTCTTTTATCCATTGTAGCCAAGATGATCTCATCCTTAGTCATTTCTGAAAAATCCTTAGGAATCCTTTGATTAGCATCAAGAACAGAAACCTTCATTGGAATATATGGTCCTTCCTGAATTGTTATATAAATTCTAGGATCAGATGCCTCCATAAATAGTCTGACCCTTTCCTTCCATATTCCAAAGATTTCCTTCCTGCAGATAGACAACTTCATTGAACCAAGTTCTTTATGGTTTTCTCCTGAACCCATCTTCTTTAACTTAATTCTGCCTTACAGATCTTACTCAGACTGTTAAGTCTTTCTTTGAGGAACCTAGATCTGATAGCACTTGAAAGAATTGGTTCCTAAACACCTAGAGGGGGGGTGAATATGTGCAATTCCTTTTTCTTCTAAGGCAGATCTTTTAATTCAGTTAATTAACATAAACAGATAGTTCTACAGCTAACACAACACAAAAATAATAATACCACACACAATCATAGATTATACAATGATTTATAGTGGTTCCCCAAGGTCTGGGTACATCCACTTTCTCCCTTCGCCTATCTAGCAGTGTGCTAGATTCGGCCTAACTTCTTTCCTTCTCCTCAGATCCTCAGATCTTACAGCTCAGAACCCAAACAAGGTTCCTACAACTCAGAGTGAGTCCACACTCCTACAGCTCAGGCAATCTGCCCTACCTCAGCCTTCAACAAGGCCTACAACTCAGAGATAACAATCTCCTACAACTCAGGCTCACAGCCCTACCTCAGCCTTCAACAAGGCCTACCACTCAGAGAACTTATCTCCTACAACTCAGCCTTTATAAATCAGGCTTACAACTCAGATCTTAAAAAGATCCTACAGAAAATAGATGTGAATCAAAAATTTAACCACCACCCTGGTTGAGAGAGAAATGATGGACAGTTTCTTGATCAGTTCTTGAAAGAATCTGACGTTAGAGATCGACCTGACTTAGCTTTCTTCAAAGCTTCTTGAATATGAACACAGTAGGGTTGATCTCCTTTAAAGTTGATCTTCAATCAGCTTCTTTCTTGAAATTCAGAAATCAATCTGAATTCTTCTTGGCAGACTGGTTCAAACTCTGCACTTAAGAGACTTGTTGATGTAAGTCTCTTTCTTCACTTGAATAGATGAAGCTCTCTCTCTCCAACTTCTTCTGAAGATTCTTCTGAATTCTTCTTTAAATTCTCGTGACAAACTCCGAGTAGATCACCACTTGAGAATGTCTTCTTAGATCTTCTGTTGAAAATCTTCTTCTATTTTTTGTGTTTACTTTTTTTATCTCATGTGCGTATATTCTATATATATTGTTCTCTTCTGTTGATAGAGATTGTCTTTATATAGACTTCCTCCATGGTAACCGGCTGATCCGGTTTCTAACGAACTTCTGACAACTCTGACAGCTTCAGTAGACCGGTTGGTTATGGCAGTTGTCAAGTCTTCCAGTCACTTCTTGAAACTCTGTCTCTGTCAGCAAAGTGTCGAGACTAAACTTCATCATGTGTCGACACAAGTAGACTAAGTGTCGACACAAGCCTTGGTGGTGTCGACACAACGCCCTTGGTGTTGACACTGCTTCTCGACACAGCTTCTGTAGAATGTGTCAACACTAATTCTGTGTGTCGACACATTCACTTCTTCTCTTCACAAGAAATCAAATTTGTTGAAACTCTGCTATGTGTCGAAACAAGCCTTGGTGGTGTCGACATAGTTGATGTCGACAAAGTCTTCTGTGTGTCGACACTGCCTCTATGTGTCGACACAGTTGATGTCGACTAAGCTTTTCTGTGTGTCGACTCTGCCTCTGTGTGTCGACTCTGCCTCTGTGTGTCGACACAGTTGATGTCGACTAAGCTTTTCTGTGTGTCGACTCTGCCTCTGTGTGTCGACACAGTTTATTCTGGTATTGACACAGCCTTTCCAAGTGTCGACATAATTGACTCCAGGTGTCGACTCAGCTTTTCTCTAATGTCGACACAAGCCTTTATAAGTGTCGACATAGTGTCGACTCATGGACTTAGAAACATTTCCTGTATTAGTGCAGTTTCTTAACCTGCACATATAAACTCAAAACAACATCAAATACACCTTGATGCATATCATTGAGTAAGGTGAGGCTTCTTCAAATCTGGTACACATTTTCCAATGTACCCAACAAAGTAGTATGCGCTTTTTTATATGATAAGTTATATTTTTGGAAACCTTAACTTATAAGTTTGTATGAGTATTCATATAATTTAAGATACTTCTGTGATGGTAGTAGTAGCTTATGTTACTTGCTGTCTTTACTCAGCTTACCTACAGTACTTGTTTACTTACTGCTCTTTACTTATTTCTGTTCAGCTCTTCTTACTTTTCTTGCACTATATATAACTGCTAGAGTAGGAATATTTGTTATATATGTACTCTTAGTATAGCTCCACTCTCACCTGTTTCCTTTGTTGCACTCCTTGTTGTCCTCCGCTTCGTCCTCCCGCCTGGTGTCTAGGAGTTGCGGGGGAGAGATGTGGAGGAAACGACTTAGTCTTTTTGACTAACGGTCGGTGTGACCAATCATTTTAGGAGCTCGAGGAGAGGGAGTACCAGCAGGACGAGGTGGCATGACGTGAGGAGCTGATTCCACCACCACTTACTACTACTACTGCAGCCCGACGTCAGGTGGGCCGTGTCTTCTGATGATAGTGTAGCTTCCGCTTGTGGTCATTTATGAGAGAGAGATTTATCATCATGTACTGGGCATAAGCCCCTTTTCTCTATTTTTGATAAACTCATTATGTACTGGTGTACTCTTATTTATTATGTGATAGTGCTGTGACTTGTGGACTAGTGGTTTCTTTATACTGCCTTTACTTCTTTCTCTCTTTTGGCCGAAAAGGTTATATGATCATACTATCCGGCAGGATTGGCATGTTGCGGTGTAGGCTAACCCGTGTGTTAGTACCACCGTAAGACGGTGGTTCTAGGCACAAGACTGGGTAAACTCCTTGGTAAGGGAAGAGGTCTTACAAACTATGCAGGTAGTAGTGAACGGTGGCGAGATAGGGAGGCAGCGCTTAGATCGGGCGGCAAGAGCGAGATCGTGCGGCGGGGGCGAGATCGGGCGGCGGTGGTGAGATCGGACGGTGACCACGAGATCGGGCGGTGGCGGCGAGATTGGGCGATGACGATGAGATCGGGTAAAGACGGTCATTGTAAAAAACTGAATTCCATGAAATATTTGTCTTTACCCCAAAGAATTGATCATAGTACAATATTGAATTCCTTGGACTTGGTCCAATTCCGAGGGCATTCCTAACATCTGAACACTGGAATTGGAATTCTATTGCCCTAGTTCCAATTCCAGAGGGCCGAACGGACCGTTAAAGAACTATAATGGTTGTATTCAGAGCTCCTACAGGCTTGCCTAGATTCACATTCAACAGAGTTGAATTCTTTAAAGCCCAGGGGAACTGTTACCAGAAAAGTTAAATCAAGACAATGGAAAAGTTGATGTCAACACAAATAATATTAAAAAACCTTCAAATTAAATCCATATTTCTATTTAATTATGTATTTTATTTTGTGCATACTTATGAGATCACTCGCATTTTAAGCCTTATGTATTTTGGGCTATTACTTATGTAATTTGAGCTTTATTTTTTGTAGGATATATTATAGATCTTGAGCAACCCAAACCCTTACCATCCAAACCCGACATAACTTAGCACAAATATTAAACCACTCCCTTTTCATATATAAATGACTTTATTTTCTTCATATTAGGATGACTACCATAAACCACCCTTTTTCACACATAAACCACTTAAAGTTTTATGTCATGAATGACCACCATAAACCACTCTCTTTGCACACATAAACTACTTTATTTTCTATATATCACTACTATCCACCATAAACCACCCTCTTTTCACACATAAAATACTTTATGTTCTCTATATCATTAATAGACAACACAAACTACCTCTTTTTCACTTGTAAGACACCTCATTTTCTGTAAGACCCCTTCCCCTTACCAGGGAGTTACCCGAGTCTTATGCCTAGAATTGTCGCCTTATGGTGATACCAACTCACGGGTTAGTCACCACTGTATGACGCTGACCCTGTCAGCTAACACAATCATATCAACCCTTAGGCCAATTTGAGAAAAGAAATAAAGAGCAACCACAAGTCCATAAATCACAATGAATCATAAACATATATATGAAAACATAGCCCACAATAAGTAGAAAAAAAGGAGAGTAAGGGCTTATGCCCGCTATATGCCAAATGAAAGTATAATCCCACTCTCACAACATCTCTAAGGAAAAGCTGAAACTAAACACTTATCATCATCACCTTTCACTGAGTAGTAATAGTAATGCATGGTATCTGCTCCTCAGGTCCTGCCACCTCGCCCTGCTGGTCGTGCTGACACTCCAACTCCTCTAGCTCCTACTATCACAACTGACCGTTAGTCATAAATACTAAGCCATTTCCTCCTCGCCTCACCCCCGTGACTCCTAGGCACCGCACAGGAGGATGAAAGTGGAGGACAATAAGGGTAGTATCAAAAAATAAGCAGGTGACAAGGGAACTATACTAGCACGCGTAAAATCTAACATTGTTTATAAATTTATTCAAGCAAAATAAGTATATTAACAAGTGGTAATGAACAGTAAATGGTAGAAACAGAATAAAATAGAAGAAGTAAAACAAATAAGTGCGGCGCAGGTAAAGTAAACAACTACTACTATACTACCATCACAAGAGTATCTTAACTTATATGAATAGTCATACAAACTTATAAGTTAAAATTTCTGGAGTTACAACTTATCATATAAAAAATCCCATAATAATTTATATGATCAGGATCTGCATTATGAATGACCTATAAGTAGGCATGTTATGATATGTTATGCATGCTATGATTCATACAAGTTCAACTCACCCACATAACTCTGTGATCACAGACCTTTAGTTCCCCATTTTTGGAGCCATCTAAAATCTCTGGCACCACCGTTATGGCTACGTTAGTAGTGGAGCGGGCACCTCCACTTCCTAGGCCTAGACCCTTCCTACACCTATGTACACATCCCATGTGCACTCTAGAGTCCCCACGTACTAATTATTGGACATCTCACCAGTCTTTATGGTCGAGTGTGCGTTTTCAGGGATTGTCCCTAAGACCGCAGTATAAACAACCTACTGGCCCCTCAAATCCTCACACCTTGCCAAATTCAACGTTCTGCCATCGGTATGATGACTGACCCAGTATCGAATACTTGCCACTAATTTGTTTCTATACACATGCTAGTTCTCTCAACCCGAGCCTCAAGCTCGCATGACCAACTCGTCCTGATGTAAAACCTCTCAAGCCACTAGCTCGCAGGACCAACCCTTCCTGATATAAAACCTCTCGAGACTCCAGCTTGCAGGACTAACTCTTCCTGATGTCAAAACTTCCCGAGCCTTCAGTTCGCGGGACTAACATATCCTGTATCACTCCAACCCATACACAAGTGAGATCGCTATATTGTTCCTTCAACCTATTAGACTACTCTTATCTAACTTTTAGTTGTACATAGTGACTTAGGGTTAATCTTGGACTTCCCCAGGACAACCCGGTGAAGGGCTCACAATGGTACTAAGGAATATGATGGGTTGAAGCCCAAATACCTCTTTCCAGGATAATTACTTTTATTAGTGACTACCCGTTACTAATAACCCACTCTCATTGTAATGTTTTAGAAAACTTAATGTCTTATGGTACTTATATGGGAGTGACGATCTCTCGTTGGACTCCGAAACTAACATCTTCTCTTAGTATCCATGTTCACTAGCACACGTCACCCCTTGGTGACTTGCCTTGAAACCTAAACCAGAACTCCATGGTTATTCATTATTACCAACTTAATTAAGAGTAACCCATATAATCACATTTCGGGATTTACCCTTAAACAACCCATTCTCTTGAATGATATTCACCTTTAAGACCTCTGATATACTGTGTGAGGTGCAAATCTTATATACTAATTATATGCCTCTAACTTACACTACTAATGCATCATGGTTATACTATTCATCTGAATAATTTTCATAATTTCTAAGGGATCTTACTGGTCTAATCAATACATCAATTTTCTACTATTTGCAGACCATAATGAAATTGAACTAGTTCTATCCTCTAAAATGCAATCTTCACTATATCATGCCCGATTGAGCTAAAATTCACACCATGGGTGTTTCATGACAAAAACAAGAAATTATCAGAATTTCATAATATTACAATTTAATTTGACCGTTAATAAAATTAATTAACTTCTTTACTTGCATTAATTATCAAAGGAAGTATCATATACAGAACTTAAAATGCTCTAATAAAATTATAAGTGATAATAAATGATAAAATAACATGATTTACTGAATTGCACAATTTTCCAGAAAGTTTATACCCTAAATTTTCATTTATGATAAAAAGGGTAAATATGTAACATTGCACAGTAAGTACCAAAATAGCTCATCTAGAAATTCTGAGAAAATTACTATAGGTTTGAAAGGACCTAAAAACATATATATTTTTTTAGATAATGTTAACCATATATATTTCCTTAATATAAAAGTGTGACAAATTAAATTCTTGGAAAATTCCGATACATATGACTACCAAAAATTCTATCAAAATTCCCAGATGCCAAAAATATCAATTTTAATCATGTGGTGGAAGATTGGATTTTTACTAAGTCATTATGTCACATTTATTTTACTAATACACTTTTGTTACAAAAGGAATTATAATTAATTTCTTAGGATTTTTGACCCCAAAAATCCTAATTTTTTAAAGGATGGTTCCTTTCCTAATGTTAGGTGCATTACCAAAATTGTATCAACATGCACCATGTCCTTGGTGCAAAAAATTCACAAACACAACTTATTGGATCAAGGCACTCTTAATTACATACATGACGTAAGTCATGCATGTGGAATACACCAACATACAGAGGTCCAAATGGACTCAAAATTTTACCAGTGACTTATCATGACCTAGTCAGCATGTCACCCAAAATTTGGGTCATTTTGAGTTGATTTGAAAACCTATTTAATTACTATATGAAAAATCACATTTTTCCTAAAACTATAGAAAAATCTTGTCCAAAAATTCCAATTTTTTTAATAGGGGGTGTGTCTAGGATATATAATGGTATGACTAAAATATTAAGCCCATGCAATGTGTTATCTGACATGTACACCCATTTTAGTGTTTGTCCCTTCCTAAGGTCACACCTTAGTAAAACAACCATATAGGGGGCTGTAGGACTCCATATGGTCTGATTTAAATTTCTAATTAAAGTAGACCCTAGGGCTACCTTTTTCATGTTGATCATTATCCCTGTAAATGAATCTAAGTACCCTTAATTAATTATTCTAAGTACTGTATAATATGTGACAAATTTAATAAAACTTTATAAATGATCCTGCACGGATCTTAAAGAAAAAATGGATGGAATCCGTTCATCTTCTTCCTCTAGCCAAGGGCTGAGATTGGCCAACTTATAGCCACTTCCAACCAACACCTCAGTTGTGGTGGTGGCCATCGATTGATGGCGAAATGGCTGCCGGAAACCGCCTCTCCGGCGATCCCTAGCAAGCTCAAAAGCATGTGATTTTCTCCCACACCTCACATGGAACCAAGCTCAATTTAGCTTGAAATCTCTTCTAAATGATATATGAAGCTAGCAAAGAGGGAGAGGAGGAGAAAAAGACCTTGATTGGGGCCCGACGACGGCGATGGCGGTTGGATTTTCTCCTCTCCGACAAGCTTGCTTGATCTCCCGATTCTCCACCATTTTCTTCAATCCAGGGCATGCACTAATCCAACTCTGTTCCACCTTCTGGAGCTAATGGAAGTGTTAGATTGAGGTGTGGAGAGGTGTTTATTAAGTTGCCATTGAGGGTGGTCGGGATCAACATTGGATGCTCCTCCTTAGTGCCAATTGGCACCTCTCCAGCTACAAAATGACAGATAATGTTATGGGGAGTTCAGAGGAGTGCTTGGGAAGGGGAGTGGGGTGCCATGTGGACCTATTTCCCAAAGTTTCTCTTTTTCCCATATGAAAATTGGGGGAAATCAAATTTGCCCCTCGCATGCAATCTCTCTCCAAAACTAGAGGGCATGGGGGTAATTAGGCTAGTGGGATCTGGATGGGCTTGGGTTAGGTCTTGACTAATTGGCATTGGGTTAGCTAACTTAATTTCATGTTTTAGGCCAATTTTGACCAAAGTTGACTTGGGTCAAATTGAGAGAATTGGTTGGCCCACTCAAGGGGTTTTGGGGTCCATTAGGTTCCAAATGGTTTAAAAGGTTAGGGGTGAGGTCAATTTAATAAATTGAACACTAATTGACCCTTGATTAACTTGAATTGGGTCATGTTGACCAAGTGTTGACTTGGTTCAACCCCTTGAAATTGGATGTGTCCAATGGATGCTTGCTGACCTAATGACCTTCCTTAGGGTTTAGGATGGTGTGGTTAAGTTCCATTTCAAGTATTGGTGTTCAATTAAGCTAGGGGTGTTGATTTAGGGCTTTTGTTGACCTAGATTTGACTTTGATCAATTTGGCCAAATTGAATGACCAAACTATAGGGAATTTGGCCAATTGGGTCTCATTTAGGGTTAGGGACATAGTAGTGAGGTCAATTTACACTTATGAGTTTAATTTAGGCTAGTTTGACCTCGGTTGACTTTATAGTGGGCCCCATGTGAGTTCGCCCTAACTCATTGGGTCCCAATGTTGAAGCCAAAAACTGGCCTCAATGAGAGTTCGAACCTTGGGGTGTAGCTAACACCTACTTCTCTCAAGCCTAAAGTGGCCTGCCAACAGCCAAACTCCGCTGTTCTAAGGAGCTAAATGCAGACCAAAGGGCATTCAAGTAATTTATCCTCTGGATCACACTGGGCGGGAGCCCTTCCGCCACTAGCTTTTCGCCTACCCTATGCGAAACTGAGGGGCAAGTCACAAAGTGCTGAGAGCGCTGAGTGGAAGAACCGGACTTGATGCCAAGAGAAAATGGGCATTGAGTTGCAAAGCCTCACTCAATGCCAAAGGTAAGATGACATTGAGTGGCAAAGCCTCACTCAATGCCAAGAATCTGCGGGGCGTTGAGTGGCTAAGCCTCACTCAACGCCAACCCTGAGGGCATCCTGCTTATCCAAGCGCAAGCCCTCTCTCATGCCCCAGGCGGGATCCCTCTAGGCTATCTAGCTGTTAACTCCGGCTTCTAGCCTAAATCCATCCCAAGGCTAGTCGAACCCTAGTCCTTGGGGTGTTTGGGTCCTACCCAGCGAATATGGGGATGTACACAATCCTCATCTTTGCGAGCTAGCCTTACACTCGGAAAGACACGTCCAACCCCAGATATTCGCTGAGCCGATGCTGACCTGGAAGAGAATCTTTGGTGGGCCCCACCACAGGCCTGTATATATATGTGCCGCCGGGCCATCCCTCAGGCCATCGCTATTGCTGCCACCTTCTGCTGAGGCTCCCGCCAGACTTAGCCAATATGTATGCCAAACACAACGAGAATCCTCTCTCGCAAGAGCTACAAGTTTGTCTCGTCACGGCTCAAGCGAGAGCCCATGCTGACTACGCCGGGGTTGCCCCTGGCTAATGCGTAAGAGACCAGATGCCTCGCCTTCCCGGCCGAAGAAGAAAGACAATTCGGTTAGGCGAGACCATTCGAAGAAGGATCTGGCCTCACCCACCCCGACCCCCGGCCACACCGTGAACCCTCCTTCCCTGCCAGGGGTATTCTTCTTGCTTCACCTTTTGGCATAAACCCGCTTTGCTGTGTATGACACATTTCCCTTTGCACTGATAGGTTCCGAAAACTGCCGCTGATAACCCTCCGCCGGATACCGTATCGATTCATCCCCTCGGCAAGAAACTATCGCTAGTCTCGGAGTCCGTCCCCCTGACTACCCAGGTCCAGCCCTCGATCCTTCCCGACAACTTCTCCTGTCATTCATCTTGCATGACTTGCTTTCCTTTTGCTGACTCGTTTCTGTGTAGCTCCCGCCATCGACAACCCAAGGCTCACCAACCCGATCCCCCAAACTCCTGTGCCCAACGATCCCGAGAACGCATTAATCGGTCTTCCCCTCTCCCCCAAGAGGGTTATTACTGTACCTATTGCACTCGCTCTAGGGTCTCGGCCTCCGGCGAAAGAAGATACTGCCGCTACCCAACTGGTTAAAACCATCGCTCTGGAGTGCACGACGTATCCTGAGGATGAGGAAAACTACTCCACCTGCTTTTTGGAAAAAGCACCAAAGGGTAATCCGGCCCTTCTCTCCGATCTGCTGTCGAGAGCCCGCCCGCTACCATAGGTAAGCAGTCTTTGCCCAGTCCTTTCGTCCTTACTTGATTTGAATGGATTTTCCCTTTTAAATCCGACGGTTACGGAGGTGGAAGCTGATGAAAAAGAGGCGATGATCTCGCCCCTGCCTCACCCCAGTGATATGGAGGACTACATCGATGGCTGCGGGAATAGTAGAACTCGGCGGAAGCGGATAACGAGAATCCTGACAAAACTCGTTTGGATGGGCCAAGCCGATTCGCTGGCAGTGAGCAGGCTCCAGAAGAAGGTCGGACGGTGGATGACCGTGATCGAGAGGGATTACGCTCACCTTCTCGGCGAGCAGGAGCACTGGGTCGAATGCGAAGAGACGTCCCCCAGAAGGCACATTTCGCAAGTCCTGGAACAGTTGCGCTTTGCCAACCAGGGGCTCACTGCCCTGACCGCTGACTACTACCCGTGGGTGCTACCAAGATCAAGAAGGCAAGGTCGGGGTCGATGGCGTTGGGAGCAGTATTGAACTTCATAAGGTCTCGCCTCTTGCCCACCCCAACCTCTCATCCTACACTTCTCGCGTTGTACCCCAAGACATTTGTTATTATTTTTATTTATTATTATTATTATTAAGGCTCTTGCCCGGTGAGATGCCTTTGGTACTCAATTTTATATTCTTTGCTATTTTATCTATCCAACCAAGTGCCTGGTTCACGTAATTTTTGAATATTGGGTAAATAAACTCTGAATTGATCTCGGTTAGGGGGAATTGGGTTCTTATGATTAATATAAGACCAATGGAGTTCGTTGTAGTCAAATTCTATGATGGGTGGTCAAACCAAGCTTTATTGTGCACCAACAAGTGTGCATACATCAATTTTACCATAATACCCCAACATTGACACATCCCCCGTTGACTTGGACCCACTTTGACTTTGACCCACATAAGGGGACCCACCCTAGGGTTTAATTTGGTTAAAACCCCTCAAATGACATTTTTTTTACAATTAAAAGGAGGAGATTTACTCCCTCATTCAAACCCTCTTTTGGGCCCCAACCCACCAACCTTGTTTGGGCTTGAAAACAGAAAACCCCAAGGGGGTGTGAACCTTAGGCCAAGAAGAGTACCAAATCCCCCCTTCTCATCCTTTTCCCAAACACCAAGCCCAATGCCCAAGCTCCCCACCCTCGCCTCCCTTGATGGATGTCAAATGGGTGTATTTGTTGGGTCCATGGCCCACAATATTCCCTAGAGTGGATTTGAAGAGGCATCACCATCAAGACTAAGTGCATAGTTGTATTTGTTATTGTTTAAGCTCATCATGTGCAGGATGTTTCATGGAACAAGTCTAGACGGGTTGTCTAAGTGATGTGACAGGTGGTCACAAAGTAAAGATGCTGGAAAGGAAGAAAGTAGCCTAAGTGGCCATGTCAGAGTTGTTGAGTCATGCTGACGTCGACAAAGTCAAAAAGTCAACCAAAATTCAAATGTTGCGGAAATGATGCCAGAAACGTTGGCTGCCAGCTGTTATCATCTTCTGCAATTTTCGAGAAATATTTTCAACATTAAATGTTGGGGCCCACACACGGCAAAGAGCCGTTGAATCAAGAATTAATGGAAAGTATGTACTGAATGGCAAAATCTCGGTCATCAATCCAGGTGATGGGACCCACTGCTCAAGAGCCGTTGGGTCAAAATCAATAAAAGGAAAAAGGCATATTGAGGAATACAACCTTCGGGAAAAAGAAATCAGGCAGTTCTTCTTCTTCGCCATTGTTGTGGAGATAAAGAACAGGAAGATCAAGTCAGTAAGATGAAGAGCAAGTTAGTTGTTGGTATCAACATCTTCAATAGCAAGATAGCTAGTGTGATCTTCATCTGCACCAGCAAGTTAGCTCAAAAGGATTCTTTGAGAAAAAGGTAGAAGCTTGGGCCGACCCTTGATGCAGGTGCTTCACAGACACAGCCAACAAATCCTAGAGATCATTCTCTTAGGAAGCTATGAAGAAGGAGATAGGTTGAGCAGTTGACTAAGTTCAGAAAGGGGCGAATAAGCTAATCTGCAAGTTACTTCCAGCACAGGCCAAAGTAAGATCTTCATCCTTGTTGCTGTGAAGAAAGGAGCAGGGCTGAGATTCTTCCAGCTCAGGTTGCAGCAAGATTTGCTGTAGTTACTTCTCTAGTTCCAGCTAGATAAAATCCATATTGTTGAGAAGAGGAAGTTAGGTCTAAGTATTTTCTTAGTCCAGATAAGTAGACCCAGGAAATATATTTCCTGGATTCAAGGTTGGGCTGAGTTTATCTCAGTCCAGGTAGATTAGCACAGTGAAATTTCACTTGTGCCCAATCATCACTCCAACCCACTATAATCTTATAGGATCCAAGTGTGGATCTAAGTGAAAGGTCTTTATGACCTGTGACTTGGCTTAGTGCCGAGTGAAAAGTCTTTGTGTCCTGTGGCTTGGCTTAGTGCCGAGTAAAGTTCTTTGTGACCTGTGGCTGGGCTTAGTGTCGAGTAAAATGTCTTTGTGACCTGTGGTTTGGCTTAGTGCCTAAGTGAAAGGCCTTTGTGACCTGTGGTTTGGCTTAGTGCCGAGTAAAAGGTCTTTATGACTTATGGTTTGGCTTAGTGCCTAAGTGGTAGGTCTGTGTGACCTGTGAGATCCTGCGAAATCTGAGGTGTAAGCTCTTAGGAGCAGTTTGGAGGAGTTTGTGCCTAGTCCAACAAGATAGTTGGATAGGTGGGAGGGAAAGTGGATGTACCCAATTAGGGAACTACTATAAATCACTGTGTGCTTTTCTGTATTGTTTTCATTGTGCAGGTTGTGTATATCTTGAAAGGATAAAATAACTAAAAGCTATAGCTCTTAAAGAAGATATTTAAAAGAAATCAGAAAAATAGACCAATAACCTATTTATCCCCCTCCCCCTCTAGGTGATTTAGCTATCCTTGAATTAAAGACTTTCAAGTGGTATCAGAGGGAGGTTACTCAAAAAGGACCTAACAGTCTGAGTTGACCACCAAGGATAGCTAAAAGTTTAAACTTGTGTGTTCAAAGTTGAACCATAAGGTGTGGAACTCTATGGAGCATCAAATTTGCAGAGAGTACAAGAACAATATTGGGCTGTTGGCTGCTCTTGGTGAAGAAGGTGAAAGTAGATGTTATGGACCAATAGCTACACCAGATGAAGAATCTTGCCAGGATCAGCCAGGTCAACATAAGGTATATTCCCCATCTAGCTCATCCTTAGAGTCTGATATGATTCCTATACAGACTCTGATGTCTCCTCATCAAGTAATGATGACGGTCCTTTGATGGAGGATGATATCAATCAATTGGTTAACAATCATGCTGTCCTTCTGAAAGCTTTCAAGGAAAGCAGGCTACTTGTTAAGAAACAAGTAGAGGAAATTACCTCCCTCTAGCTAGCTGCTTCCCAGCAAGATGAGACTTCATCCTTACTATCTCAGAAAGAGAGGGAAGTTGCTTATCTAAAGATCATGATAGATATCCATGTTGAGTCCATCAAATACAAGGACTCTAGGATCAAGGGTCTTGAAGAGAAACTTGAAAGGGAGAAGAGGATAGTGGCCAATTTCTCTAAGATAGATGCTATCAAGAGAAAATCTGAATCTGAGTGGATTACAAAAGTTATCTAGTCTCAGAGGAGAGTCCAAGCCCCTGTTGTGCCACAGTCAACCTTTCACAAGGTAATCCTCCCTTCCAACAGGTATGGCCAAGACCCCAGGGATGGTGACTGTAGGAATGGGAATCTTCCTTGTAAGACTACAAATATATCTTACAATGGAAGAAGAAAGGACAAGGGAATAAGTGCCTTTAAGGCTCCCCATGAACAAGTACAAATGGTCGATTCTAGACCATTTATATTTGATGCCTCAACCCCAACTCACAAGGGAAAGGTAGTGGCTTTCACTCAAGCCGATCCAGCAAGCACTCAGACCAAGGGTCAGTCTACTAGTAAGCTTAACTTGGATAGTTCTGATGATATAAACAGCTTGTCTTCTGTAAAGAAGACATCTGTAAATACCATTCAGGGCAAGCAAAGAAAACATGTTGGAAGAATAACCTTCAGTCAGATCCTTGCTGAAAGAAACCTGAAGAAAGTTGCTGCTCCTCTTCCTTCCACTCAGTCAGCAGTTAACCACACTACAAGACCTGCTCAAAAAATAAGATATAATATTCATGAGTGTTGGTGCTGTGATAAGGTGGGGCATTTTGCCCTAGATTACTGGCACAATCCTTCTGTGTCTAGAGCAAGAGTTAGCCTACCTGTCAAAAATGTTGCAGGTTGGCAAGTCAGATTTCAGACTAATCAGAATCTAGGACCTAATACCTATTGGGGTCCTAAGGTAAGATAATTCTGTTTTGCAGGTTAGTCTAAGTGTAAGACCCCCTCCCCCTTACCAAGGAGGCTACCGGATCTTATGCCCAGAACCGTCTTCTTACGGTGACACTATCGCACGGGTTAGTCGACACCGCAACACGCCGATTCTGCTGGCTAATACGATAATAAACATGTAGGCCAATATGAGAAAAGAGGTAATACATGGCAGAGTACAACACAGCTAGTCCACAGTCACAACACATATATATAAATATATAAAAGGAAAATATTAGTCCAAATAAGTACAAAAATAAAATGAAGAGTAATAAGGGCTTATGCCTAGTACATCAAATCAAATCTCTCTCTCTCTCTCAACTCTAAACAGCGGAAGATATCTGTCATCACCAAGTCATCCCACCTGAGGCAACTCTGCAGTAGTAGTAGTCGGTGGTGGTATCAACTCCTCACGTCTTGCCATCTCGTTCTGCTGGTCGTACTGGTGCTCCATCTCCTCGAGCTCCTAAAAATAGTTTGGTCACTGACCATTAGTCAAAAAGACTAAGTCGTTTCCTCCACACCTCGCCCCACAACTCCTAGGCATCGTGCTGGAGGACGAAGCGGAGGACAACAATGGGTATCAAGAGTAAAAAGGTGGCATCGGCACTATACTAACAAGTATATGAGGAGTAATAGTAGTTCTACTCTAACAGTTTTATATAAGAAGTACAAGTGCAGTACGGTAGTAAGTAAAGAACTGAATGTAAGTGCAGGAAAGTAAAACTATGCTACCACTACTCTGCCATCACAAATTGTACCTTAACTTATAAAAATGCCCATACAAATTTATAAGTTAAGGTTTCCAGGAAATTTAACTTATTATATAAAAGATCACATACTAATTTATATGATAAGGATCTATGGAGCGTATGACCTAATATGAATGAATATTTATGATGCAATTTATGCACAGGCAAGTGCAACTCACACACAATGACTCTATGATAATAGACCTTTAGTTCCCACTTTTTGAGAGCTAGCTTCACTTTCGGGTACCACCGTTGTGGCTACGGCAGCAGCGGAGCGGGCATCTCCACTTTTAGGCCGGTATGCACACTACCAAACCTTAGACCCCTCTCATGCGCCTCTGTACACATACAAGGTGCACTCTAGAGTCTATGCGTATGTACTTTGCTGAAAACCCGTCAGTCTTGTTGGGTCGGGTGTACATGATCGGGGATCGTCCTCCAGACCGCAGTGTAAAACAACCCACTGGCCCCTCAAACCCTCACACCCGCTTGGTGCACCGTACTGCCGTTGGTGTGACGAACGGCCAGTACCACATGCTCCGCCACTAAATTTATGCACATGCTAGTATTTCATCTCGAGCCTTCGGCTCGCAGGACCAACCTGTCCTGAATCCCTCAAACCCTACACGGGTGAGCATTTATCACAATCCCTCCAACCCTACACGAGCGAGAATGAACCACAATGTCCTAACCTATTAGACTACTCATGTCTATGGATTATTATACTCAGTGATTTAAGGTTAATCCCAGGACTACCCAGGATATACCCGGTGAAGGGCTCTCGGGGGCACTAGGAACTACGATGGGATTATGCCCAAAGCTCCCTTTCTCAAGGATATTTACTTTAGTTGATGTCTACCCAAAATTCACCTCCAGCTCTCGTTATTACTCTTAAGTGATCCTAATGACGTAAGATGTTCTCAAAAGGGCGGCGGTCTTCCGCCGACCTCCACTCCAGTTGCTATCCAAGGGCTTGCACTTTACTCTCGTCACTAAGATAACTCTACCCACCAGGGTCATATTCCAATTGAAGTCTCTAACACATTTATTGATCTATCCCCCGGTGGTCATTATAACATGACCTACTTACACTATGCGCAACCCATGACCTAATACCACCCCGAAATGTAACTTCCAATTCCTTAGGCCACCTGCCCCTAATTATTTATCCTAGGATGGTATGGACTAATGTAGTGAGCCTATTGATTTTCTTAATTTTCTTAAGTAATTAAGGCCTCTAATTAAATCATTTAATTAATCCCCTTGGACATTTAATACATGATGTATCACAAATTACAATCCACTGACCTAAGGAATTTTTCTTGAGTTATATCTTGGTAAAATATTGCTGTCTACCAAAATTTATAATTTTCCTTTGATTATTTCTATTTATTCCTTAATTAATACAAAATTCATACAATTGTCATTTTCCAAATGAAGTATAAAGAATACATTACTAAAACTTCTAGGAAAATTACAGAGCTTATATATCATGAATTTAAGGCTAATGGCAGAGTTTCATCAACCTCTACAATGCAATGACCAAAAAATTTCAATTCTTAATAATTTACCAAAATAACACTATAAGGTTTTAAAAATTACTGATAATCCACAAATGTTGAGAAAATTATACAAGGTTATTCATACTCATATATATCATCAAGAAATTTTTCCAAAATTTTCTACTAAGTATTTTCACCAATTTGCTAATTAAGTAAAATAAGGGTAAAAAGGTAATTTTCACATAACTACTATAAAAATTCTTCAAACAGAGACATAAAAATTTTCAGGAGTAAAATCTAACATAATATTGACCTTCACAAAAATTGGGGATTTTATCTCAATGATAAGCCTATTTTTACATTTATTTTTCAAAAGTTCTAATATTCAAAAAATTCCAAATAATGGGATTTTTGCTTCCAAAAATCCCATTATTACAATGTGGGGGTACAATTCACCCTAATGAGCCTTTGAAATTAATATCACGATTTTTGGATGTTTCAAAAAGGCTTAATACACAATATATCAAAATTGGCTATTTGCACCCCAAGCCTATATATAGTCAACACATGCAAGTGAGTTTACCCAACATGCAGTGGTCCAAATGTGCTGAAATATTTATCATGCACATTAATAGTCCCCAAGGACATGCCACCAAAATTTGGGGCTATTTGGAGCCATCACCCTCCAAATATTTCATTTATTTATTTTTGTGTATTATGAATAAAACTATAAAAAATGTTTTCCCAAAAATTCTCAATTTTTGCCAGGGGCTAGATATGCCCTAAACATGCATGCACCCAAAATTTGGGGTCATGTTGATTACTGGTTTGGCTTGGGCGTCAAATTGAATTTCTGCCCTTGCTAAGGACCAGTCCTAGGAAAACTGACCTATAGGGCAGTATACTGCTCCAAATTACAAGATTATGGTGGCAAATTAAAGTTAAGAGGTTAAGCTACAACTTCATTTAAGGTTTAGGTCCTGGAAATACATTTAATAGGCCTAAAATAGCCATGTAATATTACTGAAATAGTGTGACAAATTACAAACATATGTTATAGTTTATTTAATTTAATAAATATCGATTTAGCACGAATCTTGAAGTACATTTGACGGGATCCGGTCATCGTCCCCAATCAGCCAACGGCTGAGATCGATTCTGGCTGGGCCACCTTGCCCGGCTATTTCCGGCCAGTTGAGCCACCACCACCGCCGGCGGATGTCGCCACCACCTTCACTGAGGTGGCGGCTAGCGGTTTCCGGCGATGAGGCCGCCAGAATTGGCACCTCCGAAGAACCCGAGCAAGAAGTAAAACTCGGAAAATTGCCATTTCCTCACATGGTATCGGGCTAACAATTGAGCCCGATGACTCTCCCTAAAGATCTAGAAGGCTAGTACGAGTAGAGGGGAGGCGAAACAGACCCGAATAGCGGCACGACTGCGAGGTTGGTGGAGGTTGGCCATGGTTGAGCTGCTCCGGCAATCTCCTGCTCAAAATCCCGATTATCCACCAAAAGTTTTGCTCCAGGACTCGTTCTCCACTCGATTCTACAGTCTGCAGTTGATGGTGTGGTCGGTTTGAGCTGGAAGTGGCTGTATAGGGAGATACAACCAAGGTGAGCTCGGTTTGGGGATTTGGAGGGTTCACCCTTGGTTCCAAGTGGCCCCGCCATGCTGCCAACTTCTCTGGAAATCCCTGGGTGGCCGGCCAGCAAGCTTTTGGGCTGATGGAGCCAAGGCCAAGTGGCCTCCACCTCTTTAAATTCACTTTCTCTCTCCTCTTTTGGGTAATTTCTCCAAAATGCCCCCTTGCATGTGTCCTCTCTCCAAAACCAGAGGGGTAGTGCTGGTCTTTGTCCATTTGGGTTGGCCATGGATCAGGTTTGGTGGGCTTGGCCCAAGGGGAGTGGGCTTAGCCCTCATTTTCTGCTTTAGGTTAATTAGGTTGACTTGGGTTGACTTAGGTTGACTTCGTCAACCATGATGAGTGGGCTGACCCCACTTGGTGGTCATGGATCTAATGGCACCACCCAACTTGGGTTGGGTCAATGTTGTAACATCCCCAATCCGTCGCATAGCATATAGAAGTAGGTCCGGCCGGGGCCCGACGCCATATACTACGGACAGACCGGGTGGTTACTCATGGAAACCATCCAACCAATCTCAACGTCCTACACAGAGCATTCTAGCGGAAGCAGTTTATAAAAGTTGCAAATAAGAACCCAGCATTAAAGCATGAATGCCCACTAATCCAAAATAGGAATGTTATACAAAATACCCAACATAAGCGTTAAGGCCTTACAAAATGTTTCACTTCAAATTACATGATTTACAAACCACGGCACGCAGGCCGGTCATACATGAATAAAACAGTAAACACTTCCAAAATAGGCCTTCGAGGGCCGGCTTCGCACTTGGGCTTTAGCCCGCTATTGACCGCTTGGTCCAGCAGCACCTGCAAACAACAAACCACCGCACGATGGAAAAATAAGGCAACGGTCAGCAATGCTGACCAAATTATAACGATCCTGCCCCCAACTCGGGGCGGCGATGCTCCTTCCATGCAATTCATTAGCATAAGCGAGAAATGTATATATATATAGCCATTTCATCACAGACGTTGGCTCGCACGGCCACACGCCCCGTGCTCTCAGGGCACATTCTCGGCGAACCGGTCGATGTCACGTCAATTAAAGCCATAGACATTCCGGACTCACCACCGCCACTTTGACGGCCAAACCTATGAGCATTTGTCTTCTTGGCCTGGGTCACGACAATTTAAGCCATTGACCGCCGAAGACCCTAATCTATGCCAACGGCAAGTGCCACGTGCCTTTAGGTCTCTTTAACCGAACGACATAGAACGGGTACAGTTCCTTCTAACCCGTGCTCACATCGCAACGACAATTTAAGCCATTTGCGCGGGTCAAACTTCCACCGAGTCCCATATCCATCACAATTCACATAACCCGGTTATGTTCAAGTTGGCTCTCAGGCCACCAAGTTGGCAAGATCTCGTATCCGCCCAGTTTTCCGAGTGCACCTTTGGGTTAGTCCCCAAGGCTCCCTGCTGCAATCTACCGCGTAGAAAACCCGAAAAATAATCAATAGCACGGAGTCTTCTCCGGCATTTATGCAATGCAACATCACCGATCCAGACCAACATGTCCGGGTAGGCTTCACACATCATGCCTATGTCCGTTCTCGCTTACGGACTCTAAACAACGGGGAATTCACATATCTACCCGAAGGAACGCCTCCAACTCTCTGCAAACTCGCGAGAGCGGGCTTCCTATGCAAAGAAGGAGAGCTACTCATGCTCAAGAAGAGAATCGTTACCCTAGCGTTCCTCTTTGGCGCCATTGAAAAGTAAACGGATGAAAAGCACCGCACTAGCTTTGCCTCCGTGGATCTGGAGTCGGCTCGCGATTTGGAGCTTCGAAGCTCCTCCAATGGCGGGATCTAGCTCCTTCTTCCATCCTTGGCTCTCCTCTCTCTCTCTAAGCTTTTAGAAAGATGATAACTTAAGAAAAATGAGGGTTTCTATGTCCAATCCCGGGTATATCCCTTCAGGAACAACCCCCAGCCGTTGGATCTCAAAATAAGGAAACGAACGGCTTTGATTCGGGACTAAAATGCCCAATCTGGACCGAACACGGCCTGGCACACGCCCGTGTCCAGGGTCGTGTGCCTCATTCACCGTCAAAATCGGCTCTCCTGGAACCTCACACGGGTATCGAACACGCCTGTGTTCGAGCTGACACGCCCGTGTTCCACCTGACACGGCCGTGTGGCCGGCCGTGTACCCCCATCATTTTTCCCCGAAAACAACCCGAGCACTGCACGGGTTCTAGGACACGCCCGTATCCCTACCCGTGTCACCTCAACACGCCTGGACCCCAGGCCGTGTACACAGTCTCGACACTCGACACTTCGTCGAGCGAAGATCGTCGACCTGATGACACGGCCTTGGACACGCCCGTGTCCTAGGCCGCGTGCCTTGTCTCGATACAATGTCGAGACCAAAGTGTCGACTTCGCGGCTAAGTGTCGACACGGGTCGACACGCCCTGCGACACGCCCGTGTCGCAGGCCGTGTGCCCAGTCTCGACACAATGTCGAGACCAAAGTGTCGACTTCCCGTCTCAGTGTCGACACAGGCTTGACACACCCTGGGACACGCCCGTGTCCCAGGCTGTGTGCCTGCAGCCAGAATCCAAACTGACCCAAAATGCCCCCCCCTTCGCTCCTTTGAGTTTCGGGGCGTTACAACTCTCCCCCTCTTAAAAGAATTTCGTTCCCGAAATTACATAAAGGAAAGACATGTACAAAACCAAAATTTGTACCTGAGCGGAACAACTCCGGATACTCGTCAAGCATAGTCTGCTCTCGCTCCCAAGAGAGCTCCTCACGACCGAAATTGTCCCACCGGACCTTGACCATCCTGATCTCTTTATTGCGTAGCAGCTTGACCTCCGAGTCCTCAATCCGCACGGGTTTGACCCTTGTCGTTAGCCCACTATCCACCGGCACTTGATCGACCGCGATCACTTGCGTAGGCTCTTGCACCGCCTTCCGAAGTACCGAAATATGGAATACATCGTGTAAACCACTAAGCTCTACTGAAAGCTTCAACTGATAGGATGCTTCTCCAACTCGCTCCAAAACCTCAAACGGTCCAAGGTACCTCGGGCTTAGCTTTTTCAATCGCCGCACCCGCGAGACACCCTTGAACGACTTGATCTTTAAGTATACAAAATCACCCACAGCGAACTCCACGTTCCTGTGCTTGGCATTATAGTACTTTGCTTGCCGGTCCTGAGCGATAAGCAACCTCTCCCGAATGGTTCTCACCAAAGAAGTAGCATCCTCCACTTCCGATCGCTTATACAACTTTGAATCACCCGTTTCTAACCAAAACAACGACATGCGACATTTTCTACCATATAGGGCCTCGAAAGGCGCCATCTGAATACTCGCTTGGTAGCTATTGTTGTATGCGAACTCCACCAAATAAAGGTGGTCTTCCCACTGCTTTCCAAAATCCAAGACACACATGCGGAGCATGTCTTCCATAGTTCTATTGACCCTCTCGGTCTGCCCATCCGTTTGCGGATGGAAGGCTGTGCTAAATTTCAACTAGCCTCCAATCATTGGACGTGAACCGTCCATCTCGGTCACTCACGATGCTGCGGGGCACACCATGAAGCCGTACTATATTATCCACATAAAGCTTTGCCAACTTCTCCACCGGATCATCCTTCCTATGCGGAATAAAATGCGACACCTTCGTTAACCTATCAACAACCACCCAAATGGCGTCGTTCCCCTTTTGCGACCTTGGCAAACCGTGCACAAAGTCCATAGAGATGTCGTCGAATTTCCACTCCGGAATAGGCAAAGACTTAAGAAATCCTCCCGGCTTTTGGCACTCCGCCTTTACCAAGGCGCAATTTTGGCACTTTGCTACGTATAGCGCCACATCCTTCTTTAAACCCGGCCACCAAAACAGTTTTTTCACATCACGGTACATCTTCGTGCTCCCCGGGTGAATCGAGTACTTGGTATGGTGTGTCTCGTACAACAACTCCACCCGCAAATTGCCCACACTTGGGACGTACAGACGACCATCTCTCCAAAGTAATCCGTCCTCCAAGACGAATTGGGAATTTGACCCATCCAGAGCCTCTACCATGAACTGCTTCATATGAGCGTCCATATCCAAAGCCTGCCGAATACGATCATCCAGGTCATATTGGACTTCAGTCCAACTCAGAACTGCTTCAGCACTTGCTTGTTTATCCACACAAACAATATCCAATGCCTCCATCTCCCGCACCAACCGCTCATCATGCACCGATAGCCAATTGGCCTGAGCTGGGGCTCGACGACTCAACGCGTCCGCAACCGCATTACCCTTACTAGGCACGTGGTGGATCTTGAATGTATAGTCCCCCAGGAACTCCATCCATCTACACTGCCGCATATTCAGATCCTTCTGATCAATAAGATACTTCAGGCTCTTGTGATCGGTGTAGATATCAATCTTCACACCGTACAAATAGTGTCTCCACAGCTTCAAGGCAAAAATCACGGCCGCTAACTCCAAGTCATGGACCGGATAGTTCCTCTCGTGCACTTTTAGCTGTCTCGAGCCATAAGCTATTACACTTCCATGTTGCAGTAGTACGTAACCCAAACCGCTGCCCGAAGCATCGCTATACACCTCATAGCCTTCGGTCCCACATGGAGAACTCAGCACAGGCGCCGTGGTCAACCGACACTTCAACTCCTCAAAAGCTCGCGCGCACTCCGGCGTCCAAACGAACTTATGCTCCTTCCTCGTCAAAGTAGTGAGAGGCAAAGCTATCCGCAAGAAGTTCTCTACGAAGCGCCTATAATAGCCGGCAAGCCCCAGAAAACTCCGGACTTCCGCTACCGTAACAAGCTCAGGCCACTCCCGTATCGCAACGATCTTCGCCGGATCCACAACAATACCCTCTCCACTCACTATATGCCCGAGGAACACCACTGAGGATAGCCAAAACTCGCACTTCGAGAACTTGGCATACAACTGATTTCTCCTTAGCGTTTCCAACACCAAATGAAGGTGCTTGAAGTGATCTTCCTCACTTTGCGAGTACACCAAAATATCGTCGATGAAGACGATCACGAAATAGTCCAAGTATTCCCTGAAAGTCATGTTCATCAAATCCATGAACACTGACGACGCATTAGTCAGCCCAAACGGCATGACCGTAAACTCATAATGCCTGTATCTTGTACTAAATGCTATCTTCGGGATATCACTCTCCCTTATTCGCAGCTGATAGTACCCAGCCTTGAGATCCAACTTCGAGTACACCGTCGACCCGACTAACTGATCAAAGAGATCATCAATCCAGGGGATCGGGTACTTGTTCTTCTCCGTCAACTTGTTGAGCTCCCGATAATCAATACATAGCCTCAAGCTTCTGTCCTTCTTCTTAACAAAGAGGACCGGTGCGCTCCAAGGCAAAGAACTCGGGCGCACATACCCTTGCTCCAACAACTCTTGCAGTTGAACTTTCAGCTCCGCCATTTCCTTAGGCGCTAGCCGATACGGAGATCGTGACACAGGCTTTGCACCTGGCACTAGCTCAATCGTAAAATCTATCTCCCGCTGAGGCGGGGCTCCAGGAAGATCTGCGGGGAACACATCAGGGTATTCCGATACCACTGAAATACAATCCAATGCGGGCTTTGGCTTTGCAACCTCTACTAGTGTAAAGAACAGTTCTGCACCGGCACGAACCGCCTTCACCACCTGAAAAGCAGACATCAACGTCTTGCTCGACTCCTTCAAGCCCGTAAAAGTCGTTTCACGACTTGCTCCCAGCTTGACTTCCTTGCTATCGCAATCTATATGGGCCTGCTGCTCCGAGAGCCAGTCCATGCCAAATATGACGTCGAACTCCACCAACCGAAGTAAAGACGCCTGCAGATCGAACTCCTGATTCCCAATATGAATCTTAACATCGCAGATCCTATCCGCTTGCATCGAACACCCATTGGGCAACAACACATGCCCCCGTATCAAAGAGTGCTCGTGTCGGATTTTCACAAATCAATACAAATCCTAAACAAGCAGTGGTAAGGTAATATGTGCATAACAAGTATTCAAAGAAATTGACTTGCTATAAATTAAACCGTACCTGTCACCACATCAGCTTGTTTGATGGCCTCCTGTTGGCCAAGATTATACACCCTTGGTTGGGCCGGAGCATAGTGGGATGCGGTCGACTCCACCACCTTTCCCTTCTCTTCATATATAGCTCCCGGCCTTCTCTCGGACTTAGTACGTCTGCTCCAACAGTCACGGGCAAAATGCCCCGTCTTCCCACAAGTAAAACACGCGCCCGAGGTCCGACTCGTAGTCGCCCCAGAAGCACTAGAAGGAGCTGGCCCCGAAGTCCTATGCTTCTTGAAAGACCTCCGATAGCCAGACTTTGAAGTAGTCGGCACTTTAAATTCAGATTTCCTATCACTCAAGCTTTTCTTTGCTTGGACATTCTTCATGTCCTTCTCCAAGGACCGGATAGTATTGACCAAGGTTAAGAAACCCTGCGTCATCGGCCCCGAAAGTAGTAATCTCAACTCATCTCTCAAGCCTTCATAGAAGCGATTAGTCTTGCGCTCCTCATCCACGATGGTGGAGCTAGCATATAGACTCAAACGAGTGAACTCGTGGAGATATTCATCCACGCTCTTCTCACCCTAAACCAACTTCATAAATTCGTTCTCCATCGAAATCCTCTGAGTAGAAGGGAGGTATCTTGCTAAGAACAATCCCGAGAACTCTTCCATCGGAACGTCTATAAGTTGTCTACCTCTCAAATGATGCAGCTCCAAACCTTCCCACCACATCCTCGCTTCACCGTCCAGAAAGAAGGTAGCGATAGTGGTCATTTGCCACTCCTCCGTCTTCGTTGCTGTCATGACTCTCTTCACCCTGGAGAGCCAGTCTTCAGCCTGAGATGGGGTTCCCAACCCCGAGAATAACGGAGGGTTAAAGCTCATTACATGCTTCAGCTGCCTCTCGATTTTCCTCTTTGGCATCACCAGTTCCACAACCACTTGCTCCACTCTCCTCGGCTCAGCCTCTTGAAGAGGTTCTTGCTCCATCGCAGGAGCAGGCTGCTGCGTCTGCCTTGCAGGCTGCGCATTTATCACGGCCAACACCGCTTCAACCACCAATCGTATGTTCTCAGCCAATAGAGGTGTTGCGGGAGCAACTTCCGGTGCACTACTAGCCTCAGAAACTCGGCGTTCTGACGGCCCAACACCACTTCCGGTCACCTATAGTGGTACAAAACACCATTAAGCGACCAAATAAAATTGCAAACAGCAATTATAGGAACACGCAGGTTCCTCAAACACGAGTATTTTCATTCCTAAGTGGACATTCATGGGTTCTTTTACCGTTATAACGATGACGCACACAATGTGCTCACCACCCCTTAAAAAGAATTCGACCCCGAATTCATTTTAAGCCCGACCAAAACCAGTAGTCTGATACCAAATTGTAACACACCCTATCCGTCGCATAGCATATAGCAGTAGGTCCGGCCGGGGCCCGACGCCATATACTACGGACACACCGGGTGGTTACTCATGAAAACCATCCAACCAATCTCAACGTCCTACACAGAGCATTCTAGCGGAAGCAGTTTATAAAAGTTGCAAATAAGAACCCATCATTAAAACATGAATGTCCACTAATCCAAAATAGGAATGTTATACAAAATACCCAACATAAGCCTTAAGGCCTTACAAAATGTTTCACTTCAAATTACATGATTTACAAACCACGGCATGCAGGCCGGTCATATATGAATAAAACAGTAAACACTTCCAAAATAGGCCTTCGAGGGCCGGCTTCGCACTTGGGCTTTAGCCCGCTATTGACCGCTTAGTCCAGCAGCACCTGCAAACAACAAACCACCACACGGTGGCAAAACAAGGCAACGGTCAGCAATGCTGACCAAATTATAACGATCCCGCCCCCAACTCGGGGCGGCGATGCTCCTTCCCTGGAATTCATTAGCATAAGCAAGCAATGTATATATATAGCCATTTCATCACAGATGTTGGCTCGCATGGCCACACGCCCCGTGCTCTCAGGGCACATTCTCGGCGAACCGGTCGATGTCACGTCAATTAAAGCCATAGACATTCCGGACTCACCACCGCCACTTTGACGGCCAAACCTATGAGCATTTGTCTTCTTGGCCTGGGTCACGACAATTTAAGCCATTGACCGCCGAAGACCCTAATCTATGCCAACGGCAAGTGCCACGTGCCTTTAGGTCTCTTTAACCGAACGACATAGAACGGGTACGGTTCCATCTAACCCGTGCTCACATCGTAACGACAATTTAAGCCATTTGCGCGGGTCAAACTTCCACCGAGTCTCATATCCATCACAATTCACATAACCCAGTTATGTTCAAGTTGGCTCTCAGGCCACCAAGTTGGCAAGATCTCGTATCCGCCCAGTTTTCCGGGTGCACCTTTGGGTTAGTCCCCAAGGCTCCCTGCTGCAATCTACCGCGTAGAAAACCCGAAAAACAATCAATAGCACGGAGTCTTCTCCGGCATTTATGCAATGCAACATCACCGATCCAGACCAACATGTCCGGGTAGGCTTCACACATCATGCCTATGTCCATTCTCGCTTACGGACTCTAAACAACGGGGACTTCACATATCTACCCGAAGGAACGCCTCCAACTCTCTGCAAACTCGCGAGAGCGGGCTTCCTATGCAAAGAAGGAGAGCTACTCATGTTCAAGAAGAGAATCGTTACCCTAGCATTCCTCTTTGGCGCCATTGAAAAGTAAACGGATGAAAAGCACCGCACTAGCTTTGCCTCCGTGGATCCGGAGTCGGCTCGCGATTTGGAGCTTCAAAGCTCCTCCAATGGCGGGATATAGCTCCTTCTTCCTTCCTTGGCTCTCCTCTCTCTCTAAGCTTTTAGAAAGATGATAACTTAAGAAAAATGAGGGTTTCTATGTCCAATCTTGGGTATATCCCTTCAGGAACAACCCCCAGCCGTTGGATCTCAAAATAAGGAAACGAACGGCTTTGATTCGGGACTGAAATGCCCAATCTGGACCAAACACGGCCTGACACACGTCCGTGTCCAGGGCCATGTGCCTCATTCGCCGTCAAAATCGGCTCGCCTGGAACCTCACACGGGTATCGAACACGCCCGTGTTCGAGCTGACACGCCCGTGTTCCACCTGACACGGCCGTGTGGCCGGCCATGTACCCCCATCGTTTTTCCCCGAAAACAACCGGAGCACTACACGGGTTCTAGGACACGCCCGTGTCCCTACCCGTGTCACCTCAACACGCCTGGACCCCAGGCCGTGTACACGATCTCGACACTCGACACTTCGTCGAGCGAAGATCGTCGACCTGATGACACGGCCTTGGACACGCCCGTGTCCTAGGCTGTGTGCCTTGTCTCGATACAATGTTGAGACCAAAGTGTCGACTTCATGGCTAAGTGTTGACACGGGTCGACACGCCCTGCGACACGCCCGTGTCGCAGGCCGTGTGCCCAGTCTCGACACAATGTCGAGACCAAAGTGTCGACTTCCCGTCTCAATGTCGACACAGGCTTGGCACGCCCGTGTCCCAGGCCGTGTGCCTGCAGGCAGAATCCAAACTGACCCAAAATGTCCCCCCCTTCGCTCCTTTGAGTTTCGGGGCGTTACAAATGTGGTGCCCTACTTGGGCTAATTGGGCCTATAGGTATAGGTTTGACCAAATTAGGGCCATGGTTGACTTTGGTCAACTAGGGTCAAAGGGGTAACCTAATGACATTCCCTAGGGTCCACTTAGATTATTTTAGGGTTAGGGCAATGTGGTGGGGTCATGGTGTTGCTAGGGTTCCTATTTATGCTATTTTGACCTAGTTTGACTTTGGCCCCTTAGTGGGCCCCACATGGCTACAACCCACTACCTAGGGTCAAACCTAGCTAAATTCCCTATCACCCATCCCATGCCTAACCAAATCTAAGTTGAGGGGGGGGGGGGTCTAGAAGTAACATGGTATGTTACAAATCCCAATAAACAAGAAAATAATTTCGTCCCCGAAATTCAAGTTCGGGTCTACGGGGTTCTATCTTGTAACAATTTAAGTAAATTCAAAACATAATTTGCAGCATACCTGAAGTAAACAGCTCCGAGTGTCGTTCCAACATTAGATCCCTCGGCTCCCAGGTGTGCTCTTCCTGTCCATGATTGGACCACAACACCTTCACGAGAGGGACCTTCTTCTTATGCAACACACGGACATCTATATCATCAATCCAGATCGGCTCCAATTTGACGGATCTGTCTGGCGCTATCGGACCGGCTGTAGTAGTAACGTGCTGCTCCGGCCGAAGGAGGGCTCTTTGCAAGGAAGAGATATGGAAGACGTCGTGTAGGGTACCCAACTCCGGTGGCAGCTGTAGTTGGTAAGCTAATGGGCCGATCCGCTCTAGGATCAAGTATGGCCCCATATATCGAGGACTGAGCTTCTTGTGCCTCCGCACCCGAGAGCCACCATGTATCAAACGTATCTTCAAGAAAACTCTGTCTCCAACCTGGAACTCCACCTTCCGGTGCCGAGCATCATAATACTTCTCCTGTCTGCTCTGGGCCTCTAGCAGCCGATCCCTAATCAAATGAACCTAAGCCTTCATATCCTTCACATAATCAGAACCAAGAGCCTTGGTATCCACATCCTGAACCCATGACAGCGGTGTCCGGCACTTCCTCCCGTAAAGTGCCTCATATGGAGCCATCCTAATGCTAGCCTGATAGCTGTTATTATAGGAGAACTCGATCAATGGTAGCAGCCTCTCCCAAGGCTTCCCCGTATCCAATATGTATAGGCGGAGTAGAACCTCCATGGTCCGGATGGTCCGCTCGGTCTGTCTGTCGGTCTGTGGGTGGAATGCAGTACTAAAAGTAAGCCGAGAGCCCAAGTAAGCATGCACATCACTCCACTTGCTCGAAGTGAACCGACCATCACTGTCCGGAACAATCATCCTGGGGATGCCATGGTATCTGACAAACTGCTCCACGAATAATCTCACCAAAACTGCAACTGGAGCATCCTTCCTGACTGGAATAAAGCGCGCCACCTTGGTCAGTCTGTCTACTATGACCCATATAGAATCATGCCCAGAGTGGGAGCGAGGTAGTCCGTGCACAAAATCCATAGCAATGTCCTCGAACTTCCACTATGGGACTAGAAATGGATATAATAAACCTCCCGGGCTCTTGCATTCTGCCTTAACGCACTGGCATATCTCACAATGTGTCACAAAGTGGGTGATCTTCCTCTTCATCCCAGGCCAATGCATAGTCTTCCGTAAATCTGCCCACATCATGGTGATGCCGGGATGCACTGAATATCCGGAGCACTGTGCCTCTCTAAGTATATCATCACGGATACCTCCCCCTGCTAGTATATAAATACGTCTACGGAATCGAAAGAGATCATCCTGCAGCATGTAATCCTCAACCTTGCCCATTTCCAGGGCACTGAAAATCGGCTCCAATGTAGCATCTAGCCTCCGATGCGCCATAATGCGCTCCTGAATGTCATCATCATTGATCAAAGAGCTCAGGTACTCTCGATATCCAACTGGTTCGGCCTCAGAAACGATAGTAATATGCATGTCATCCATCACCTGTATCAGCTCTATATCCATCATCCGAGGCTCCGGCCCAGAGGTGCCGGCCCTCCTGCTCAATGCATCTACTACTGTGTTTGCCTTCCCCGGGTGGTAGTGAATCTGGTAATCATAGTCACAGAGAAACTCTAATCGTATCCTCTATCGCAGGTTTAGGTCCTTCTGTGTATCGATGTACTTGAGATTCTTGTGATCTAAGAAAATATCACAATGAATCCTATACAGATAATGCCGCCATATCTTTAGTGCAAATACAACAGCCCCGAGCTCCAAATCGTGTACCGAATAGTTATGCTCGTGCTTCTTCAACTGTCTCGAAGCATAAGCGATAACATGTCCGTGCTGCATTAGTACAGCACCCAACCCTTCTTATGAGGCATCCGTGTAAATTTGAAATCCCTCACTCCCAGATGGGAGTGCAAGGATAGTGGATGAGGTAAGTCGGTCCTTCAACTCCTAAAATGTTATCTCGCACTGCTCTGTCCATGTAAACTCTGCATCCTTCCTCATCAAGGTCATGAGGGGGAGTGCTATCCTCGAGAACCCCTCCACGAACTTACGATAGTAGCCTGCTAATCCCAAGAAACTGCTAATGTCGGACGCTGTCTTCGGTCGTGGCCAATCCCTCACTGTCTCTATCTTGGCTGGATCCACCGCCAATCCAGCTCCACTGATCGTATGCCCCACGAAGGCCACCTCCTGTATCCAGAACTTGCACTTTGAAAACTTTGCATACATCTGGGACTCCCTCAGCCTCTGCAAAACCTGTGTCAAATGCTCTGTATGCTCCTCCTGAGTCCGAGAATAGATCAAAATATCGTCGATAAATACAATCACGAAGCGGTCCAAGAAGGGCTCGAATACACAGTTCATTAGACTCATGAATGCGGCAGGGGCATTCGTGAGCCCAAAAGGTATCACCGTGAACTCGTATAACCCATAACGTGAGTTGAAAGCCGTCTTCAGGATGTCTTCCTCTCGAATGCGCAGCTGATAGTAACCGGATCTCAAATCCAGCTTAGAGAACCAGAAGGCCCCCTAAAGCTGATCAAATAACTCGTCTATCTGAGGCAGTGGATAGGTATTCTGGACCGTCAACCGGTTCAGCTCCCTGTAATCTATGCACAGCCGCAATGTTCTGTCTTTCTTCTTTACAAAGAGAACTGGTGCTCCCCACAGCGACGAACTCGGCCGCACAAATCCTGAGTCCACAAGCTCCTGAAGCTGAGTCCTGAATTCTGCCAACTCTCTGGGAGCCATCCTGTAAGGTGCCCAGGACACTGGCCTCGCCCCCGACACCAACTGAATCCTAAAATCCAAGTCCCGAGCTGGTGGTAGTCCGGGCAATTTCTCCGGGAATACATCAGAGAAATCCCAAACCACCGGAATATCAACTATATAACTCTCTGCTGCCACCATCTTGAAGCAGATGAGGTACACCTCTTCACCCTACTCATAGGCCTTGACAGCCTGTACAGAAGATAATGATAGATGGGGGATAGGTTGGATACCTTCAATAGTAATGTAGGAGTCTCCATGCCTGAGTGTGATCCTCTTAGAGGGGCAGTCGATCTGGGCATAGTTCCAATGAAGCCATGTCATGCCCAAAATCAAATCAAAGTCCGGCAATCTCAAGATCGTCGCTGGAGCTTCGAATGTCTTGCCTCCTATCTTAGCCTCCATGTTGCAGCTATCCGTGGTCCATAGCTCCGAGCCATCAGGAAGACGCACCCTCATCTCTATGCCAGGGAATCTCTCCACACCCTCTAGTCCTTCAATGAAAGTGTCCAACATGAATGAGTGGGAAGCACCCGTGTCGAAGAGGGTATGTGCGGGCTTGCCGCTGATCATAACTATGCCTGAGATTTATTTGAGGTATAATGGATGTTATTTCTATGGTTTTCAAGGCACTACTAAGGTTGAAATTTCTAAATTAAAATAATTTAAGTACCTGTAATCACCTCCTCGGGGTTCCTCTTCTCCGTGAGGTCCAAAGCGTATATCTGCTCCTGTTTAAGTCCTCGGCCATGATATCCCCGGCCTCGGCCTCTTCCTCGGCCTCGTCCTCGGCCTCGGCCCTGCTGTACTGGGGCCACTGGAGGTGGAGGAGGAGGAGGAGGTGGTGGATGGAATCAATGCGGACAGTCTGATCTAATATGCCCGGGCTGGCTGCATCCGTAACAAACTACTGGCCGATGTCCATGGTCATCCTACATCCTTGGAGCATGGACCTATAGAGGTGGGGGAGCTAATGTTGGAGGAGGCCCCTACTCCTGCCTGAAGTTGGGACGACGACGTTCCCCACCCCTCTTGTATCCAATAGTCCTGCCTCTCTGAGAGCCCCTGCTGCTCTCTCCTGATGTTGACACATCGTACGGTCTCTTCCCTCTGTCTTGCATCATCAGCTGGTCAGCTTCCAGCTTCTTTGCCATCTCGATGATCTGGGCTGATATGCCGTGAGAAATGAATAACAAAGCCTGCCTCAAGTCATCTCTGAGGCCCCGATAGAACCTCTTGGCATACCTCCTATCATCTGTATCATGTATCCCTGCGAACTTGGCAAGGTGGGAAAACTCCCTCTGGTACTCAATCACTGATCTGCTCCCTTCCTGAGATTCAGAAACCTCTCCTCCAAGGCATCTCTGTCTGTAGTAAATACGAAGTGATCCAAAAATACAACGCCGAACTCCTCCCAAGATATGTCTGACAGCTCCCAGTCAGCATATGTAAACTCTCGTACAGACTTCCACCATCTCTTCGCATGAGCTTCTAGTGCAGAGGTTGCTAGAGGTACTGCCTGGCCGACCGGGCAGCTGATTCCTGCCAATATCTCATGTATGGCCTCCAGCCATTCCTCCGTCTTTACAGCATCCTCTGTCCCACGGTACATCGGTGGGGATAGGCTCTTGAAGGCACTTAGCCAGCTTGACCCCGGATTTGGCTGTGGGGCCGGGACTTGCTGGGATTTGAAGGCTTCCAGGATCGCCGTCAAAGTCTGCCCCATCTCCGTCTATAGAAATGGAGTGGTAGCTGGAGGGGGAGGAACCACATTTTGCGGCGCGGCGACCTGTGGAGGTTGCATAAAGGTAAGGTTAAAACAGAACTGGCCTAACTCATTGTACTTAATGGACTATTTTATGTGACTTTTTTACACATGGGCACACTACTGCTTCCGCTGCATAGTTTGTCCGCAAACTAATGCTCGCACGGGGTGGTCCAGTGTTGTGGACTTCTTTCTCATATGATCGTTCGGTCCTCTGATACCAGTTTGTAAGACCCCCCTCCCCCTTACCAAGGAGGCTACCAGATCTTATGCCCAGAATCGCCGTCTTACGGTGACACTATCGCACGAGTTAGTCGACACCGCAACACGCCGATTCTGCTGGCTAATACAGTCATAAACATGTAGGCCAATATGAGAAAAGAGGTAATACATGACATAGTACAACACAGCTAGTCCACAGTCACAGCACGTATATATAAATATATGAAAGGACAATATCAATCCAAATGAGTACAGAAATAAAATGAAGAGTAATAAGGGCTTATGCCCAGTACATCAAATCAAATCTCTCTCTCTCTCTCTCTCTCAACTCTAAACAGCGGAAGATATCTATCATCACCAAGTCATCCCACCTGAGGCAACTCTGCAGTAGTAGTAGTCGGTGGTGGTATCAGCTCCTCACGTCCTGTCATCTCGTCCTGTTGGTCGTACTGGTGCTCCATCTCCTCGAGCTCCTAAAAATAGTTTGGTCACCGACCATTAGTCAAAAAGACTAAGTCGTTTCCTCCACACCTCGCCCTGCAACTCCTAGGCACCGTGCGGGAGGATGAAGCAAAGGATAACAAGGGGGTATCAAGAGTAAACAGGTGGCAACAGCACTATACTAACAAGTATATGAGGAGTAATATTAGTTCTACTCTGGCAGTTTTATGTAAGAAGTACAAGTGCAGTACGGTAGTAAGTAAAGAACTGAATGTAAGTGCAGGAAAGTAAAATTATGCTACCACTACTCTACCATCACAAATCGTACCTTAACTTATAAAAATGCCCATACAAATTTATAAGTTAAGGTTTCCAGGAAATTTAACTTATCATATAAAAGAGCCCATACTAATTTATATGATAAGGATCTATGAAGCGTATGACCTAATATGAATGAATGTTTATGATGCAATTTATGCACAGGCAAGTGCAACTCACACACAACAACTCTGTGATCACAGACCTTTAGTTCCCACTTTTTGAGAGCTAGCTTCACTCTCGGGTACCACCGTTGGGGATACGGCAACATCGGAGCGGGCATATCCACTTCTAGGCCGGTGTGCACACTACCAAACCTTAGACCCCTCTCATACGCCTCTGTACACGTCCAAGCTACACTCTAGAGTCTATGCGTACGTACTTTGCTGACAACCTGTCAGTCTTGTTTGGTTGGGTGTGCGTGATCGGGGATCGTCCTCCAGACCATAGTGTAAAACAACTCACTGGCCCCTCAAACCCTCACACCCGCCTGGTGCACCGTACTGCCGTCGGTGTGACGAACGGCCAGTATCGCATGCCCCGCCACTAAATTTATGCACATGCAAGTATTTTATCCCGAGCCTTCGGCTCGCAGGACCAACCTGTCCTGAATCCCTCAAACTCTACACGGGTGAGCATTTATCACAATCCCTCCAACCCTACACGGGCGAGAATGAACCACAATGTCCTAACCTATTAGACTACTCTTGTCTACGGATTATTATACTCAGTGATTTAAGGATAATCCCAGGACTGCCCAGGCTATACCCGATGAAGGGCTCTCGGGGGCACTAGGAACTACGATGGGATTACGCCCAAAGCTCCCTTCCTCAAGGATATTTACTTTAGTTGATGGCTATCCAAAATTCACCCCGAGCTCTCTTTGTTACTCTTAAGTGATCCTAATGACTTAAGATGTTCTCAGAAGGGCGACGGTCTTCCGCCGGCCTCCACTCCAGTTGCTATCTAAGGGTTTGCACTTTACTCTCATGACTAAGATAACTCTACCCACCAGGGTCATATTCCAATTGAAGTCTCTAGCTCATTTATTGATCTATCCCCCGATGGTCCTTATAACATGACCTACTTACACTATGCGCAACCCATGACCTAATACCACCCCGAAATGTAACTTCCAATTCCTTGGGCCACCTGCCCCTAATTATTTATCCTAGGATGGTATGGACTAATGTACTGAGCCTATTGATTTTCATAACTTTCTTAAGTCATTAAGTCCTCTAATTAAATCAATTAATTAATCCCCTGGGTCATTTAATACATGATGTATCACAAATTATAATCCACTGACCTAAGGAATTTTTCCGGAGTTATATATTGGTAAAATATTGTTGTCTACCAAAATTTATAATTTTCCTTTGATTATTTCTATTTATTCCTTAATTAATACAAAATTCATACAATTGTCATTTTCCAAATGAAGTATAAGGAATACATTACTAAAACTTCTAGGAAAATTACAGAGCTTATATATCATGAATTTAAGGCTAATGACAGAGTTTCATCAACTTCTACAATGTAATGGCCTACAAATTTCAATTCTTAATAATTTACCAAAATGTCATTATAAGGTTTTAAAAATTACTGAGTAATCCAAAAATGCTGCAAAAATTATACAAGGTTATTCATACTCAGATATATCATTAAGAAATTTTTGCAAAATTGTCTACTAAGTATTTTCACCAACTTGCTAATTAAGTAAAATGAGGGTAAAAAGGTAATTTCCACATAAATCCTATCAAAATTATTCAAACAGAGACATAAAAATTTTCAGGATTTAAATCTAACATAATATTGACCTTGAAAAAAATTGGGGATTTTATCTCAATGATAAGCCTATTTTTACATTTATTTTTCAAAAGTTCTAATATTCCAAAAATTCAAATAATGGGATTTTTGCTTCCAAAAATCCCATTATTACAATGTGGGGTAAAATTCACCCTAATGAGCCTCTGAAATCAATATCATGATTTTTGGATGTCCCAAATAGGCTTAATACACAATATATCAAAATTGGTTATTTGCACCCCAAGCCTATATATAATCAACACATGCAAGTGAGTTTACCCAACATGTAGTAGTCCAAATGTGCTGCAATTTTTACCATGCACATTAATAGTTCCCAAGGACATGCCACCAAAATTTGGGGCTATTTGGAGACATAACCCTCCAAATATTTCATTTATTTAATTTTGTGTATTATGAATAAAACTATAGAAAACGTTTTCCCAAAAATTCTCAATTTTTGGCAGGGGCTAGATATGCCCTAAATATGCATACATCCAAACTTTGGGGTCATGTTGATTATGGTTTGGCTTGGGCATCAAATTGAAGTTCTGCCCTTACCTAGAACCAGTCCTAGGAAAACTGACATACAGGGCAGTATACTGCTCCAAATTATTGTGGCAACTTAAAGTTAAGAGGTTAAGCTACAACTTCTATTTAAGGTTCAGGTCCTGGAAATACCTCTAAGAGGCCTAAAATAGTCATGCAATATTACTGAAATAGTGTGACAAATTATATACATATGCTATAGTTTATTTAATTTAATAAATATCGATTTAGCACGAATCTTGAAGTACATTTGACGGGATCCGGTCATCGTCCCCAATCAGACAACGACTGAGATCGATTCTGGCTGGGCCACCTTGCCCGGCTATTTCCATCCAGTTGAGCCACCACCACCGCCGGCGGATGTCGCCACCACCTTCACCGAGGTGGCGGCTAGCGGTTTCCGGCGATGAGGTCGCCGGAATTGGCTCCTCCGACGAACCCGAGCAAGAAGTAAAACTCGGAAAAATTATCATTTCCTCACATGGTATCGGGCTCAATTGAGCCCGATGACTCTCCCTAAAGATCTAGAAGGCTAGTACAAGTAGAGGGGAGGCAAAATGGACACGAATGGCGGCACGACGGCGAGGTTGGCGGCGGTTGGCCATAGTTGAGCTGCTCCTGCGATCTCCTGCTCAAAATCATGATTCTCCACCAAAAGCTTTGCTCCAGGACTCATTCTCCACTCGATTCTACCCTCTGAAGATGATGGTGTGGTCTGTTTGAGCTGGAAGTTGCTGTATAGGGAGATACAACCAATGTGAGCTCGGTTTGGGGCTTTGGAGGCTTCACCCTTGGTGCCAAGTGCCCCCCCCATGCTGCCAACATCTCTGGAAATCCCTGGGTGGCCGGCCAGCAAGCTTTTAGGCTGATGGAGCCAAGGCCAAGTGGCCTCCACCTCTTTAAATTCACTTTCTCTCTCCTCTTCTGGGTAATTTCTCCAAAATGCCCCCTTTCATGTGTCCTCTCTCCAAAACCAGAGGGGTAGGGCTGGTCTTTGTCCATTTGGGCTGGCCATGGATCAGGTTTGGTGGGCTTGGCCCAAGGGGAGTGGGCTTAGCCCTCATTTTCTCCTTTAGGTTAATTAGGTTGACTTGGGTTGACTTAGGTTGACTTGGTCAACCATGATGAGTGGGCTGACCCCACTTGGTGGTCATGGGTCTAATGACACCACCCAACTTGGGTTGGGTCAATGTGGTGCCCTACTTGGGCTAATTGGGCCTATAGGTATAGGTTTGACCAAATTAGGGCCATGGTTGACTTTGGTCAACTAGGGTCAAAGGGTTGACCTAATGACATGCCCTAGGGTCCACCTAGATTATTTTAGGGTTAGGGCAATGTGGTGGGGTTATGGTGTGGCTAGGGTTCCTATTTAAGCTAGTTTGACCTAGTTTGACTTTGACCCCTTAGTGGGCCCCACATGGCTACAACCCACTACCTAGGGTCAAACCTAGCTAAATTCCATATCACCCACCCCATGCCTAACCCAATCTAAGTTGAGGGAAGTAACATGGGATATTACACTAAGTACTCTTCCAACATGTGGTACTCGGACAGAAGATGTTCCAGAACATGGACTGGAATAAGGAAGTTATCCTATGGATCATTCTCCAAGGATAAGGATGATGTGTACATTCCTGAAGAAGGGTACAAGTGGTATCAGAGGAGGTCACGGGTTTGAAACCCCAGGGTCATTTCTGGGGGGATTGTTGGGGTCCAGCAATGCCCCCAGCATTGGGAGGTACGACGTGAGGCGCTATGGCTCACACTAGTCAAACAGAAGGGCGTGTCCCCTAGGCCTAACTGGCCGCCCCGTGGATCCTGCCTAGGGTAGCCAGCTCCATAAAGGAGTGGTAACACCGTCCTCAAATAGTCCGGGATTTTAGGCGAGTTGGTTGCGCCATGTCCCTACAAGTGGTATCAGAGGAGGTCACGAGTTCAAAACCTCGGGGTCATTTCTGGGGGGGGGATTGTTGGGGTATAGCAATGCCCCAGTGTTGGGAGGTACGGCGTGGGGTGCTATGGCCCACGCTAGTCGAATAGAAGGCCATGTACCCTGGGCCTAACTGGCCGCCCCGTGTATCCTGCCTAGGGTAGCCAGCTCCATAAAGGAGTGGTAGCGCCATCCTCAAATAGTCTGGGCTTTTGGGCGAGTTGGTTGCACCATGTCCCTACAAGCACATCTTTGACAAAAGTGACGACACTTTCCTAGTGTCTCGACTCTTTTGTACATAACTTTATTTGCCTGCACACAAAAACTTAACATTCACTAAATACAACTGTGTGTATATCATTGAGCTGAAAGGACTTCTTCAAATCAAGTACATTATGACTAATGTACTCAATAATCTCCTCCTATTTGGAGAAGTCATAACCCCAAATCAATGATATACAACGTGATACCAAAAATATTATTATTGAGCCATTAAGATTACAGTGCAGTACAATATGTGAAATATCACAGATAAAAAACACATATTTAACAATAATAATGTTGAACAGAAAATAAGACAAGCAATTGCAATCTTAAATAATAGCTCAAGAAATGTTATGCAAACCCAAAATTTTCACTAATTGTTTGTCAACAGGTTTATAGCTATAAACTTTGGTTATTCAATAGTTATTGAACAAATTTGACATAAGATTCAAAACAAAGAATATCCTATGGCAGCTCTGGTTCTTTGATGACTATGACTTTTCTAGATTATATCTTGGCTTTCACCTCAGGCACCTTGTCATCAGCAACCTTTTTTTCTTTGTCATCCTTAGCTTTTGCAATTGCGTCCTCTTTCAGCCTTTGTCTTTCAAAATAATGGCAATGCTTTGGGAAATATTTACTGGGCTCAACTGACTTAGCAGGTAGCTTTTCTTTCTTCAGATCATGTCTGAACATCCGGATAACCTCTTGTTGCTTTAAATGTTTGGCCCATTCATGTTCTGAATACCATTTACCTCTGTCTGTCACATTTGCATTCACTGCCTTCCATGTAGTGAGAATGATTGATTTGGAGGTTGGACTTCACTGCTTAAAATCTGGTCTAGCCTCAGCTTGTTCTCTAGACCTTTTCTTGGAAAGTTAAGCCTCTTTTTTTATTTAAGCAAAGCAGATTCAGACATCTCCACCTCTTCACATATAACATTTTGAACTGATGGTGGAGGACTGTATATGTGTTGGACAGCTGCTTGGATAGCCTCAAATATAACTTGTGTTGTAGGATTATACATGGTTTGCTCAGCAGCATTAGTTCCAGTAGAATGAGGTGCTTCAAGTTGAGTTGGATGACAACCAAACTTAGCAGTCTGATCTCCATCATACCATAGGGGAGGATAGTCTAAAGTATCTCTGATATTATTTGATATCCAGGTAGCATGTTCAAAAATGGCCCTTAGCATTACTCTCTCTCCCTTTATGACTTTTATTTCTATGTGAGCTCTTCGATCATTTTTATGAAACCTGACTTGACCATCTAGATAATTGATTCCAGATGTTAAGGAATTCTTGAGTTTAAGTAAGTGGTCATCTAACTTTTTATCAGATACTTTTATATCTGTAAGTAATTGGGCTAAATGGGTTGTCAGCTGAGTTTCCATGTCCTTTGTAACAGCAGCTATTTTGTTTTCTAACTCAGTAGACTGCTCAGTCAGCTTAACCATTATTTCAGTATACAAAGTAGTCATGTTTTCATCCAAAATTCTTTGATTTTCAAGGACATAGCCTTGTTTGACTACCATTTCATATACAGTTGTTTTTGCTTCTTGCTATTGTTTAGTAATATAGACTACAGTATTAGAACCTTTCTCAAAGAAATTAGTCATGTATGTTTTCAGGAGATTTACTTCAAATCTAATTGACTTTATATCCTGAGCCAGTTGAAACTGCAGCTCTTTATTGATTTCATCTACATACTTCTCTAGATCCTTCCTTTGCTTATCCAGCATTATCTGAATTTATACTAGCAGAGAGCTAGTATCTCTTGTAGGAGTAGCTGGTGTCCCTGATTATAAATGCTTTTTGCAGCTCTTGCTCCTCTTCTTTATTTCAGATAACTTTCTTTTCTTCAGCTGAGACTCGGATTCTTCTTCAGATTCAGAAGAATTTATCTCTTCAATTATTGGTGTCTCCTTGGTTTTATCAGTATCTGGGACCAACTTGCCCTCAGCTCTTGTACCTTTCTCATTAATGTGAATACTTTCTAAGTTAGCATCTGCATGCCAAATTTCAGCATCAGAAACTTCAATCTGGGAAATTTCATCTATCTCCTCATGCAAGTTAGTTTCTTTAGAAAGAAGAATTTCTTCTTTAGTCTCTTTTGGAATTTCATCCTTCATCTCTTTCTCAGATATTTCTTGTTTAGGAACCTTTGATTGTTCCAGTTCTTATACAACATCCATTATTATAGTCATAGTTGTATCCATCGGCAATTCAGTGAGGTTCACCCCATCAATTGGTTCTTTTTTCTGGAATGTTCTCCCCTACACCTGATCACTTGTTCCAGGTGAGAGTCTTGGAGATCTTCTTTGTTCATCCTCAGCATCTTTATGTGAACTGAACTCCACTTGTTCCTCATAATCACTTGAGGACTCAACTTCCTCTACCACTACTTTCGTGCCTTTTACCCCCTTTTTCTTCTTAGGTTCTAGAATCTCCTTAGACAAAACTCTGTCCTATCTTGGTAGAATTCTCATGTCCATTCTTCTCATATGATTTATCTTAGACCCAATCTTTTGACTGATACTATTTGGAATTGCCATTACTAGATACAGACTAACAATTCTGCCCATATTGGGATTCCGAATCTCTTCTGCAATCTTATCAAACACAACCCTATTCTAATCAGTCTTGATCCTAAAAATAATTCTTGTCATCAGGTTAAACATAAAGGTTGAAATCCTGTCATGTGCTCCAGTATTGTAGAGGAGCACCTTTCCTACCACTTCAGACAGAAATTTGCCCTGGGAATTCATTCCCTTCCTACTTAGTAAACTGCAAAACCTTGTGGATGGAGCGAGTCCACACCGCTCTAAGGCCTCTGCAGTCTTGCTTGAATCCATTTCATCTTCCTGAGTAGTTCTAGGAATCTGAAAGACTTTAGCTAGCCTTTTGATTGTGACATTTACTCTTTCTCCATTCACACTGGATTTTATCTTGGCTGTCTTAGGGTTTAGTGAAGCATTGGAATAAAACTCAGATACTTCATTCTTCCACATCTTGGTTGGTTCAAAACGTAGATACTCAAGACCTGCCTAATTCACAAGGTCTATCACATTCTTTATCTCTTCTTGTGCGGAGAAGAATGCGTTTCGCACCAGTTCGTAACCCTCATTGATGTTGTCGTCCGTCTTGGGTGTCATTTAAGTTGAGAGAGCTTGAGATTGAGAGGTTTCGACTAAGGATTTCTAGGTCTCGACACTCAGTGAACAGTCTCTCAAGTTTTCTGATAAGCATAGTTGACAACACCTTACACCACCTATTTATAGTAATTGTCTGTTGAAGGTGAGAAGATGCACTGTATTTAGTAATTTTCTAATTATTGGGAAATATCAAGTGTCGACATGGAAAACCTATTCTGTCGAGATGTGTCGACTTAAGTCGACACAAGGCTCATGTCTCTCGACACAGACCACAGGGTCTCGACACCCTTATGTCTCGACACTAAATTTTAATGTCTCGACACACTGCATCTAATCAGTGTCGACACACTGTCCAGTGTCTCGACACATGACTACGTATTGTGTCGACACACAATCTGGTGTCTCGACACAATACTACCTATAGTGTCGACACACACTGTAACAACCCAATTTTTTCAGCAGGCAAAATTTTGGGTAACACGGCCGGGGACACGGGCGTGTCCTGCTCGGGTGTGGAGTCGTGCAGAGATCGACGAAAGTCATTCGACGGAAAGTGTTTGGGTGGTCATGCCCGGGATCACGGGCGTGACAGAGGGCGTGTCCCGCTCGGGTTCGGCGTCAGGTCGACGAAAAGCTGTGTTCAACGAATTGAGCTCGACGATTTAGCAAAGGCTTCGTGGGCTGGCAAATCGTCGAATGGAAATCGCCGAACGCTGGGGAAATCTTCGAATGCGCGGAATTGTCAAACGGAGCTCGTCGAACGCTGGGCCAATCATCAAGTGCTGGGCCAATTCGACGATTGCTGCCCGATCGTCGAACAAAAATCGTCGAACTCGCGGAATCGTCGAACGGAAATCGTCGAACTCGCGGAATTGTCGCACAGAAATCGTCGAACGTGCTGTTTGACGATCACTGGCGGGCTCGACGATCGCTGGTGAGCTCGACGATCGCTGCCTAATCATCGAATGCAGATCGTCGAACGCAGACCTGTGTCAAGGGCGTGACTTTGGGCGTGTTCCGTGGCGGTGACCTGTTTTGGGAGATAAGGTGTGTTGAGCACCGCTTTGAGGACACGTCCTGTGATACGGGCGTGTCACAGGGCGTGTTGGACGCGAAAATCGGTTTTCCCGATTTTTCGTAGCCGTCCATTTTTCTCAGCTTGGATCCAAGGGCTGAGCTTCTTTCCTGCTTCCTTAAGGCCGAAAACAGAGAACGTATTCTCATTTTGTTATTTCCTTCATCTTTCTAAAAGTTTAGAGAGAGAAAGGGAAAGGAAGATGGAGAAGAAGAAATGGGGTTGTTCGGTGCTGGAGCTGGTGAGTGTCCAGCGATGATCCGAGGCCAATTTTGCAGAGGAAACGCTCTTTCTAGCCAGCTAGGAACTTCATGGCACCAAAGCGGTCTTCAAGGGTAACGACTTTTCTTCCTAGTCATATGAAGACTTCCTTTTTGGCATATGTTTGTGATTCCCCCACCAAGAGGTGGCTGATTTTGGGAGTCTTTTGGGTGACTCTTGGAATCCCCTTTTGTTGGCATATATATACGGAAATGGAGTACGAAATAAGCATGCTTTGTGAAGCCCATATGGACAGGTTGGTCTGGATTGGTGATGTTGCATACGAACCGGAGAAGACTTCGTGATAAACGTGTAGTTTAAGGAGTCAACGGGTTATGCCTGTGAAGGGTAGTAGCAGGAAGTACTGGAGTGGTAGTCCAGGAAAATATCCGTATTATGCTTGTGCTATTGGGTCGTACCTGTGAATGAGTAACATGAAGTACATGTGTGATCAGGAAAGGCCCTTTGTGATGCTTGATGTCGTAGGTGGTACTTGTGAAGAGAGTAGCAGGAAGTACTGGTGTACCCAGGAAAGACCCCTGACATTTGTGATATTGCAGTGTCGTACCTGTGAAGTGAGTAACAGGAAGTACTCGTGTGCCCAGGAAAGACCCGATGATGTTGTGAGATGAATGAGTGTAATAAATACCCAGGCTTGAATGCCAAGAACAGGATTGGTGAGACCGATCTGCGCCTTTGATTAAGCCGTGAGTACGCCGTACTCGGTGAAGGCAAGGCGATTTGAGCAACGGGGGGGTGGAGGATCCGACCTGCGTTATGTCCGTCCGACATGGACCAAAAGGTGCGATCTGTTGGAGCGCATAGCGAGAGTCTTAGGCCTGCGTGCCATGACACAATGGGGGCTACGGGCCATCCCGGTGTTTAAGACTAGAACTCTGGTTGCACGTCATGGAGTAAATGCTCCAGAGAGTTGTCGTTGGGTTGTGGCCTTGATATGGTGGTGGGAAACTGGTTCGCTGGTACACCAAGAATGAGCCCTGAGTACACGGATCGTCGGGCTGGGTGGCTGACGGTTGTGATGGCATGTGTGTACGTGAGAGCATATTTGGATGAATTATATACATGCTTGTGAATGTTATGCCTACAGGGAAGAATACCGATGCCCCGAGAAAAGGGGTAGGGTCGTTATAATTTGGTCAGCTGAACGCTGACCGTTGCTTCTGTTTTCCACCGTTGGGGGGATTGTCCCTGTACAGGTGCTGGAGAGCCAAGCGGGACGCATAAAGGTTGATGTCCCTGCTGCTGCTGCTAGCCCTCGAAGGCTATTTGGAATGACTTGTGTTTTCTTTTAATGTGGTCGGCCTGCGCGCTAATGTTTAGGCCGCTGTTTGAAAGCCATGTAAGGCCATAATACCAAATTTCGTGTTGTTGTAAGACATTCCTATTATATATATACAATGCGGAGTTGTTTTATATGTTGGACATTCAAGTGTGGAGTTCAAGTATTAGTATAGGCTTCTGCTAGAATGCAATGTGTTTAGGTGCGCTGCACTGCTCTGGTATCATCCCGTAACTTTTCTGCCTGTTTTGTGATATATGCTGTGGGGCCCCGGCCGGACCTTCTAGTATATACCATATGAACGGTGGGGCCCCGGTCAACTTCTTTTGTGGGGTGGCGAGCACGTGTCTGTGCAAACCAAATTATACGATTGAACTCCTGAATGTCCATGATAGGAATGCAAATTTATGTGTTTGCGGAAACTACGTGTTCCTATTTTGTGTTGTTTGCTTATGTAAGACCGCTAATGTGTGTGTCTTGTCCACCTTTAGGTGACACGGAGTGGAGCTGGTTAGTCAGAGCCCCAGCATTCTGATGAAAGTATGGCACCAACCGCAGTGCCTACATCTCCACCGTCTGCGGAACATGTGCGTTTAGTTGCTGAGGCTTTGTTTACCATGATCTAAGGCCAGCCACTTAGGCAGGAACAACCGGCTGTGAGGCCAGAACAGGTGGCAGCAAGGCCTGAACTTGTAGTGGATGTGGCTCCTCGAGCGGCTGAGAAGCAGTTGACGCGATTTATGAGTTTCCATCCGCCTACGTTTTCGGGAGTGGGAACTCTACGCAGGTTGAGGATTGGCTATCACGCGTCAAGCGAATCATGATGGCGATTGGATCAGAGGAGCATAAGAAAGTCACCTTAGCTACCTTCCTGCTTGAAGGAGAAGCTAGATTGTGGTGGGACGAGATGGAGTTGCATCATTTGGAAGGTCGACCCTTAACACAAGTATCGATGGAAGAATTCTCCCGACTCTTCCTAGCGAAGCACCTTCCTGCGGCTCAACGGGTAGCCATGGAGAATGAATTCCAAAGGCTAACGCAAGGTGATGGCAGTGTTGACGTGTACCTGCTTGAGTTTACACGCTTGGGGCGGTATGCGGGTTCTATTTTTGCTGATGAGCAGAGGAAGACAAATAGGTCTACGAAGGACTGCGAGACGAGCTGAGGTTCCTGGTTTCGAGTTCTGTGAACCAAGGCTTCCAGGCGTTGGTTGACACTACGAGCGCGGTGGAAAAAGATATGAAGAGGGTGCAGGGGAAGAGGGCTTTGGCTGTGACGTAACCAGAGTGGAAGGTGCCCCGACTTGGGAAACCATTTTATAAGAAGAAATGGGGCAAGAAGTCCAAGACAAGTGGATAAGCTCCTTCATTAGTTGCATCGGGAGCAACATCGGGGGCTACCTCATGGTCGGATACTCGTACATGCTTCAATTGTGGTCGGGTGGGTCATATAGCTCGAGAGTGTCGGGTGCCGCCAAAGAATGAAAATAAGGCGGGAGCGTCATATGCGGAGAAGTGCAAGGCAGTAGTGGACTCCTCTGCCTCGCAGGCGCAGCCCCGGGTCTAAAATCTTAGCCTGCAGGAGGCCATCAAGCAGAGTGACGTCGTCATAGGTATGAGTTTAGTTTTGCATATGCTATTGCTTGTATGCTTTGCTTAGTGCATATGTGTTTGCGGTCTGTGTGTATGACATGATTGTCACAGGCTTTGTGATGATTCGGGACACACTGGCGCGAGCACTGTTTGATACGGGTGTGTCGCATTATTTTCTGTCTAGCGAGTTTATAGCACGGCTTGGGATACCTAGTCGTGCAAAGACAGATAGCGTCAGAGTGGTGTTGCTGAATGGCTGTTGGATGCTTGCGGATCAAGCTTGCGATGTGGCGGTCCAAATCAGAAGTCGGGATTTCAGTTTGACTACATATGTATTGCCGATATCGGAATTTGATGTGATTTTTGGTATGGATTGGCTTGCGGAGCAGCATGCCTTGATTGATTTCCAATCCAAAGAGATCACGTTTGTCCAGAATACCGAACAGGAGACAAAGTTCGTAGGTATGCAAGGAGTGGGCGGGACGTTGCTGTCTGCACTCCAAGTAGTCAAGGCTGTTCGGAAGGGTGCGGAGTGTTACTTCGCACTGATTCAGGCTATTGAGCCTACGGCCAGTGTGTGCGAGGTTCCGATTGTGTCGGAATTTACAGATGTGTTTCCCAAGGATCTCCCTGGGCTACCACCCCAGCGGGAGATTGACTTCACGATCGAGTTGGTGCCAGGTGCGAAACCTGTGGCCCACTCGCCATATCGCGTCGCGCTAAAGGAGATGGCTGGGCTGAAGGTCCAACTACAAGAATTGCTGGAGCAAGGTTATATACGCCCAAGCATGTCACCTTGGAGCGCGCCTGTACTTTTTGTGAAGAAGAAAGACGGTGGGTTACAGTTATGTATTGATTACCGTGAATTGAATAAGCTGACCGAGAAGAATAAATATCTGATACCCCGGATTGATGAGTTATTCGATCAGCTGGGGGGCTCGACCGTCTATTCGAAGTTGGACCTGAAGTCTGGTTATTACCAGTTGAGAATTCGGGAAAGTGACATTCCTAAAACCGCATTTGGAACGCGTTATGGGAACTATGAGTTCACAGTCATGCCATTTGGCCTATGCAATCCACCCTCGGTGTTTATGGATTTGATACACCGCATGTTCCGAGAGTACCTGTATATGTTTGTTATCATGTTCATTGATGGAATCCTGGTGTAATCAAAGTCGAAAGCTAAACATGAGACTCACTTGCGGTTGGTGTTGAATACATTGAGGCAAAATCAGCTCTATGCCAAGTTCTCGAAGTGCAAGTTTTGGTTATCGTCGGTGGCTTTCTTAGGCCATGTGGTGAATGGAGCGGGCATAGCAGTGGATCCTACAAAGATAAGGGCCATAGAGGAGTGGCCAGTGTTGTCTTCCATGGTCGAGGTCAGGAGTTTCCTTGGACTTGGGGGCGACTATCGAAGATTTGTTGAGAATTTCTCGCGGATCGCTTTGCCGCTAACCATGTTGACGAGAAAAGATCAGAAGTTCGTTTGGACTCCAGAGTGCGCACAAGCTTTTGAAGAGCTAAAGGTTCGGTTGACCATGGCGTCGGTGTTGTCTTCTCCAAGTGGGACCGATGGATTTGTTATTTATAGTGATGCCTCAGGGAGCGGCTTAGGCTGCGTTCTTATGCAGAATGGAAAGGTAATTTCTTATGGCTCACGCCAGCTGAAGGTGCACGAGCGAAATTATCCCGTCCATGACTTGGAATTAGCGGCGGTAATTTTTGCACTAAAGTTGTGGTGACACTATCTTTATGGAGTGAAGGTGGAGATCTATACAGATCACAAGAGCTTAAAGTACCTATTAGAGCAGAAGGACTTGAACATGCGACAACGAAGGTGGTTGGAGTTCCTTGGGGACTACACTTTCGAGATCCACTATACTCCCGGGAAGGGAAACATAGTCGCGGATGCCTTGAGTCGGAGAGCTCTGGCTAGAGCGAGTTGGTTACAAAGGCATGATGAACGTCTCATCCAGGAGCTAGAAGCGTTGGAGATTTATTGTGTTGACAAGAATTCTACCGCCAATGCATGTCTAAACTGGACGGAGGTGCAATGTGAGCTTGCAGACCGGATTCGACGAGCAACGAGGTTAGATGAAGATCTCTTCCGCTATGTTAACGAGGGGCCAGCGGGCAAATTCTCCTGGACCGACGATCTTTTGCGAAAAGAGGGCCGTTTGTGCGTCCCGAATGTGGGTAAATTGAGGGAAGAACTGATGTATGAAGCATATTATACAAAGTATTCCATTCACCCCGGGAGCACGAAGATGTTCAATGATATGAAAAAGTTATTCTGGTGGCCAGGGCTAAAGAGAGATATTGCCCTCTATGTCGCCAAATGCCAAACATGTGCGACGGTGAAGGCGGAATGCCAAAAGCCGAGTGGTTATTTGAATTCGCTGCCGATCCCAGAGTGGAAGTTTGATGATATTTTCATGGATTTTGTGCACGGGTTGCCGAGATCTCAGCGAGGAAATGATACCATTTGGGTGATTGTTGACCGGCTAACTAAAGTGGCACATTTTCTCCCGAACAGGCGGGATGATTCGGTCGAAAGTTTGGTAAAATTATATGTTGACCAGATTGTACGGCTTCACTGTGTTCCTCGGAGCATCGTAAGTGATCGTGATGGGCGATTCACGTCAAATGACTGGAGGCTCGTTCACCGACTGTTGGGCACGAAATTTACATTCAATACGACCTTTCATCCCCAAACGGATGGCCAAACTGAATGGACCAACAGAACGATGGAGGACATGCTCCGGATGTGCGCCCTCGACTTCGGAAAGAGATTGGAAGATCATCTCTATATGGTGGAGTTTGCCTATAATAACAGCTACCAGGCGAGTATTGGGATGGCACCGTATGAAGCGCTATATGGAAGGAAGTGTCGTACTCCCTTGGCTTGTGTAGAAGCGAGTGAAGCTCGAGTGTATAATCGAAATGAGGTCGATGAAGCAAACTCAACCATATGTACGATTCGAGAGAAGCTACTCATTGCTCAAGATCGACAAGCGAAGTACTACAACGCCAAGCACCGAAACGTGGAGTTCGCAGTTGACGATTGGGTCTACTTGAAGATCAAGCCCTTCAAAGGTGTCTCCAGGATTCGACGTTTGAAAAAGTTGAGTCCAAGATATTTGGGTCCATTTGAAGTGGTTGAGTGAGTCGGAGAAGCGGCATATCGGCTAGCTCTTTCGGCAGACTTCGGTGGATTACATGATGTGTTTCACATCTCGGTACTTCGGAAGGCCGTTACAGATCCAGCTCCAGTGATCACGGATGATCGCGTGCCGATGGATTATGGGATAACAATGAGAGTTAGACTCATTCAGATCGAGGATCGAGCCGAAAAACAGTTGCGGAACAAGACGGTCGGAATGGTTAAAGTCCGGTGGGACAACTGCAGCCGTGAGGAACTTACATGGGAGCGAGAGCAAACCATGCGAGTGGAATTTCCCGAGCTGTTTCTGTAATGAGTGGAGAGTGAACATATGTTGTTGTAACATGAGAATTTTAATGTTATAACCTTTTGCTTGCTGTTTGCCAACCTTTATACTAATTTCGAGGACGAAATTTCTTGTAGGAGGGAAGGGTTGTAACAGCCTAATTTTTTCGGCAGGCAAAATTTTAGGTGACACGACCTGGGACACGGGCATGCCCCAGGGCGTGTCCTGCTCGGGTGCGGAGTCGTGCTGAGATCGACGAAAGTCGTTCGACGGAAAGTGTTTGGGTGGTCACGCCCTGGATCACGGGCGTGACAGAGGGCGTGTCCCGCTCGGGTTCGGCGTCAGGTCGACAAAATGCTGTGTTCAACGAATTGAGCTCGACGATTTAGTGAAGGCTTCGTGGGCTGGCAAATCGTCGAACAGAAATCGTAGAACGCTGGGGAAATCGTCGAACGCACGAAATCGTCGAACGGAGCTCATCGAATGCTGGGCCAATCGTCGAGCGCTGGGCCAATTCGACGATCGCTGCCCGATCGTCGAACGTGCAGAATCGTCGAACGAAAATTGTCGAACGCGCGGAATCGTCGAACGTAAATCGTCGAATGCGCTATTTGATGATCGCTGGAGGGCTCGATGATCGCTGGGGAGCTCGACGATCGTTGCCTAATCATTGAACATAGATCGTCGAACGCAGACCTGTGTCACGGGCGTGACTTTGGGCGTGTCCCGTGGCGGTGACCTATTTTGGGAGATAAGGCGGGTTGAGCACCACTTTGAGGACACGGCCTGTGACACGGGCGTGTCACAGGGCGTGTCAGACGCGAAAATCAGTTTTCCCGATTTTTCGTAGCCGTCCATTTTTCTCAGCTTGGATCCAAGGGCTGGGCTTCTTTCCTGCTTCCTTAAGGCCAAAAACAGAGAATGTATTCTCATTTTGTTATTGCCTTCATCTTTCTAAAAGTTTAGAGAGAGAAAGGGAAAGGAAGATGGAGAAGAAGAAGAGGGGTTGTTTGGTGGTGGAGCTGGTGAGTGTCCAGCGGTGATCCGAAGCCAATTTTGCAGAGGAAATGCTCTTTCTAGCCAGCTAGGAACTTCATGGCACCAAAACGGTCTTCAAGGGTAACGACTTTTCTTCGTAGCCATGTGAAGGATTCCTCTTTGGCATATGTTTGTGATTCCCCCACCAAGAGGTGGCTGATTTTGGGAGTCTTTTGGGTGATTCTTGGAATCCCCTTTTGTTGGCATATAGATCCGGAAATGGAGTACGGAATAGGCATATTGTGTGAAGCCCATCTGGACAGGTTGGTCTGGATTGGTGATGTTGCATACGAACCGGAGAGCACTCCATGATAAACGTGTAGTTTAAGGATTCAACGGGTTATGCCTGTGAAGGGTAGTAGCAGGAAGTACTGGAGTGGTAGTCCAAGAAAATATCCGTGTTATGCTTGTGCTATTGGGTCGTACCTGTGAATGAGTAACATGAAGTACTGGTATGACCCGGAAAGGCCCTTTATGATGCTTGATGTCGTAGGTGGTACTGTGAAGAGAGTAGCATGAAGTACTGGTGTGCCCAGGAAAGTCCCCTGACATTTGTGATATTGCGGTGTCGTACCTATGAACGAGTAACAGGAAGTACTGGTGTGCCCAGGAAAGACCCGCTGATGTTGTGAGATGAATGGGTGTAATAAATACCCAGGCTTGAATGCCAAGAACAGGATTGGTGAGACTGACCTGCGCCTTTGATTAAGCCGCGAGTACGCCGTACTCGGTGAAGGCAAGGCGATTTGAGCAACGGGGGGTGGACGATCCGACCTGTGTTCTATCCATCCGACGTGGACCACAAGGTGCGGTCTGTTGGAGCGCATAGCGAGAGTCTTAGGCTTGCGTGCCATGACACAATGGGGGGCTACGGGCCATCCCGGTGTTTAAGACAAGAACTCCGGCTGCACGCCATGGATTAAATGCTCAAGAGAGTTGCCGTTGGGTTGTGGCCCTGATACGGTGGTGGGAAACTGGTTCGCCGGTACACCAAGAATGTGCCCTGAGTGCACGGATCGTCTGGCCGGGTGGCTGACGGTTGTGATGGCATGTGTGTGCGTGAGAGCACATTTGGATGAATTATATACATGCTTGTGAATGCTATGCCTACAGGGAAGAATATTGTTACCCCGAGAAAAGGGATAGGGTCGTTATAATTTGGTCAGCTGAACGCTGACCGTTGCTTCTGTTTGCCACTGTTGGGTGGATTGTCCCTGTACAGGCTCTGGAGAGTCAAGCAGGACGCATAAAGGTTGATGTCGCTGCTGCTAGCCCTCGAAGGCTATTTGGAATGACTGTTGTGTTTTCTTTTAATGTGGTCGGCCTGCGCGCCAATGTTTATGCGACTATTTGAAAGCTATGTAAGGCCATAAGGCCAAATTTCATGTTGTTGTAAGACATTCCTATTATATATATACAATGTGGAGTTGTTTTATATGTTGGACATTCAAGTGTGGAGTTCAAGTATTAGTATAGGCTTTCGCTAGAATGCAATGTGTTTAGTTGCGCTGCGCTACTCTGGTATCATCCCGTAACTTTTCCGCCTGTTTTGCGATATATGCTGTGGGGCCACGGCCGGACCTTCTAGTATATATTATATGAACGGATGGGGTTGTTACACACACTGTGGTGTCTCGACACAATTCTTTGACTTAGACTAAATTTGTGTTCTGAATATAATTTCTTGACTTATATCAAGTCTTTCTTGGTTATTTAGATTTGTTGACCTGGTTAATCATTGTTTATAAGTTGAACAAACTTATGTTGTTACCAAGTGAAAATGTTTACTCAATGTTCAACATACCTAGTTCAAATTTAAAATAATTGAACTTGTTTTCATCTTGGGGTTTTGTAAAAATGTCAGCAACTTGTCTTTCTGTTGGAGTATATTATAAGCTAATTTTTCTTTTTCAACATTCTCCTTGAGAAAGTCATATCTTATTTCTATATGTTTAGTTCTACTGTGTGAAACAAGATTATTAGCAATAGAATTGCACTAGTAGAATCACAAAAAATAATAGATTTACTTAGTTGTACACTATAGTGTAGTAGTTGATGTTGAATCCACATCAACTATGCACAGCAGCAGTAAATATGTACTCAGATTCTACTATAGAAATTGCAACACTTGTTTGCTTCTTGCTGCTCCAACTTATGAGTCTTTTCCCTAAAAACTGGCAAGTTCCAGAAGTACTCTTTCTGTCTTCTTTATACCATGCAAAATCTGTATTTATGTATCCGGTGAGTTCAAAATCACTATCCTTAGGATACCAAAGCCCAAGATTTGGTGTGCCCTTAAGATATCTCAATATTCTCTTCACAGTTGTGTAATGAGACTCTTTAGGGCATGATTGGTACCTTGCACAGACACATGTTGAGAACATAATATCTAGCCAACTAGCATTCAAATATAGGAGTGATCCAATGATGCCTCTATACAAGGTTTCATCAACTGGTTTCCCAGATTCATCCTTGTGTAGTGACACAGAAGAACTCATTGGAGTTCTCATGGTTGAAGAATTCTTCATACCATATCTCTTAATCAACTACTTAGTGAACTTAGACTGTGGGATGGATATGCCATCCTCAGATTGTCTAACTTGGAATCCCAAGAAGAACTTTGGCTCACCCATACTGCTCATTTCAAACTTGCCTTGCATAAGCCTGACAAATTTTCTATACAGCTTCTCATTAGTAGACCCAAAAATTATGTCATCTATATATATCTGGACTAGGATGCTTGAACCTTTGATGTCCCTAAGGAATAGTGTCTAGTCTATCTTTCCTCTAGAGAACTTATTCTCTATAAGAAAGGTATACATGGTCTCATACTAGGCTCTAGGTGCATCTTTTAACCCATACAAAGCCTTGTGCAATCTAAAGACATGAGAGTTGAGTTTAGGGTTTACAAAACCTGGTGGCTGCTTTACATAGACTTCCTCCTTCAGTGTATCATTTAGGAATGTTGACTTTACATCTATCTGGTACAACTTGTATCCTTTGTATGATGTATGAGCTAAAAACAACCTTATGGCTTCTAGCCTAGCTACATGTGTAAATATTTGGTCAAAGTCTATCCCTTCCTCTTGTTTATATCCTTTAGCCACTAATCTAGCAATGTTCTTAACTATTACCTCATACTCATTTAGTTTATTCTTGTAAATCCACTTAGTGCCTATGCCATTGTGATCACTAAGTGTAGGAACTAGACTCCAGACTTTGCATCTCTCAAATTGATTGAGCTCTTCTTGCATAGCCATAATCTAGCTGGGGTCTGAATTGGCTTCCTCAAACTTTTTAGGTTCTACCTGAGAGATAAAGTTTGAGTATAGAACCTCATTATGATGTCTACTTCTAGTAGTTACTTCTAGTCTGGCATCACCTATTATTTGTTCAATACGATGATCTTTAAGGTGTCTAATTACTACTGGCAGGTTCCTACCATCACCTAGATCTACAGGAAGATTAGGATGATTCTCTTCCTCCCCCTGGGCAGTTACAATTTCTTTTATATAAATTTCTACATTATTTCTTGTGTGTAACTCTAGATCAGATGAATCACCGATGTTTAACTTTTCCATCCTAGAGTCTACTTCACCTAGACTAGAGTTGTTAGAAATCTCATTATATAGTACAGAAGTTTCATCAAAATCTACATTAATTGACTCATCTACAACTTGATGTTTCAAGTTGTAGATCATGTATGCTTTGCTAAGAACACTATACCCTACAAAGATTCCTTCATAGGATTTCTCTGAGAACTTAGTTAAATAAGTTTTCCCATTGTCCAACACATAGCACTTACTACCAAAAATTTTGAAGTATGACAGATTTGGTTTTCTGCCTTTCACTAGTTCATAGGCAGTCATGTTGTGATTCTTGTTGATCAAGGCTCTATTCTAAACATATCATGCTGTGTTTACAGCCTCAGCCCAGAAATATTCTGGGAGAGATTTATCACTCAATATTGCTCTAGCTGCCTTACTGAGAGTTCTATTTTTTCTCTCAGTAACTCCATTTTGTTGTGGTGCTCTTGGAGAGGAGAACTCCTGAAGGATCCCTAGTTTCTTACAGAAATTTGTCATCTTTTCAGATTGAAATTTTGTATCAAGGTCACTTCTAAGTTTGACCACAAAACATCTCATCTCATTTTGAACTTGTCTGACAAAATCAGCAAGGATGTCTAGTGTTTCAGACTTTCTCCTTAAGAAGAATAACCAAGCAAACCTAGAGTGATCATCCACAATCACATATGTATAAGAGTTCCTACATAAACTAATAACTTGCATAGGACCAAATAGATCCATATAAAGTAAGTACAGACATCTCTCAGTGTCTTTGGACAGAATGCTCTTAAAGGAGACTTTTGTCTGTTTGCATTTTTGACATGCTAGACATAAGCCTTCTTTGGAGCATTTGATCTGTGGATTGTTTCTAACTAAGTACATAGAGAATAGCTTGTACATAGCTTTATAGTTTAAGTGAGCTAGCCTCTTGTATCATTGCACACATAAAGAGTCTTTCTCACTAGCTACTAGGAATACATGTGATTTCTCATTTACACTTAGGAAATTTAGAAAATAAATGTTCCCACTCCTAGTGCCTGACAAGATGATCTCTTGATCACTTGGATTACTTATCAGACACTTGTTATTGTGGAAAACAATTTCATAACCTATATCACAAAGCAGACCTATGCTTATCAGATTGTGGTTCAATCCTTCCACATAATCTGCTTTAGTGATGGTGACTAGGCCATTAGAAATGTTACCATATCCCTTGGTGAGTCCTTTCTTTGACCCTCCAAAGATGACTTTTGGTCAATTCCTAACTGAAGAGTAATCCCTTAGCAAACTCCTTGTTCCAATCATGTGCCTAGAACACCCACTATTCAAGTACCATATTGGCATTCCTGTGGTACTTGGTTCTACCTATAAACACAGAATTAATTCACCTTAGACACCCAAATAGTTTTGGGGCCTTGGTTCCTGTTAGTCTTTGTTGTGTGATACATAGCAGGCTTTCTAAACAAAGCTGGTTGAGTCTTATATGAAGGTGTTGTTGGATTATACCAATAATCTAGTACAAAATGTCCAACCTTCCCACAACACCAACACTCAAATCGGTTGTATCTTTTCTTTGGTTGCACATTTGAAGTTGATCTTTTGTGCAACTTAGACTTGGCATCCAGCTTCCAAGGTAATGGTGCAAAATTTAAACCATTACCTTTCAGGTTTTGGTGTGGTCCACTGAGACCAGCTCCAAGAATTCTTTGGCTTCTTGGATTGATCACCCTTTGTGGTGGTTTTTGGCCTTTAGATGTCTGTCCCTCCCAGCAGGGCTCTTTATTAACATTGCTGGTAGTACACTCACAACTCATGTGTCCAGGAACACATGATTCATTGCATCTGTTAGAAGTTAGATTCTTGGGAGGTAGCTTAACTGGACCTATTAGGGTTATACCCTTAGGTTCAGACTTCTTAATAAACTTTTTGTTTTTTCCATACCCTACACTATTTCTAAATGGTGCAGAAAAGGTATCTATGATAGGTAGCACTGACTTGTGTTTTGAGAACAGAGTCAGGAGCTGTCTTTCCTGGGTGAGCTTTGCTTCCAGGTTTTTGACAGTCTTGACCTGTTCTACTATTAATTCTGTTTAGCTATCTATCTTGTTAGTTAGTTCTATAAGCTTTAGTGTTTGTAAGTCCAATTTTATGTGGGCCCTTTGCATCTGAAAAGATACTCCCCTTAGAGATTCTAATTCACTGGAATGATCCTTAGCAAGCTCTTTGCTTGCAATCAAGGCCTTTAATATCTTCCCATATCTAATGATAATGGTGTTGAAATCAACTTCAATGTCTGAATCATGTTCTCTATTATTAGAGGAGTATGAACATGATTCATTTTCTGGTCCAGAAAAGGAATCTGAGGCAAAATTAGGAGAGATTGGTTTTATCTTAGCAGGAGTTGAATAATCCTGATCTCCTTCTCCTGATTGGGTCTCCTCAATATCCATTGGGCCCATGAGAGCCTCCTCATATTCTGATTCTGATGAACCATACTCAATATCAGATAGTGTAGACTGCTTATTTGCCATGAGGCTTTTGTCAGCCTTCCCTGTGTTGTCCAGTCTTCCAGTTTTCTGACTTTTTCTCCTTTCTTTTTGTTGGGAAATCAGCTATGACATATTCTTTCCTGTTGCAACAATAACACACAATATTAGTCTAAACATATTTATTCTGTGAAGATCCATACCTGTCCCCAGTTTTATTCTTCATGGGTTTCTCTGGATGATTGGTCTTCTTGAGAGAAGAGTCTCCAGCTGGACCCTTCCAGCTGCCTTGCCTTCTTCTCCTCAACATCTTCTTAAACTATCTAGAGAAGAGAGATAATTCTTCCTCAGTCAGGTCTCCTTCTAATGAGGATGATTCTGTACACTTAGAGACTGTATCTTGTCTCTCTGAGAGTGTTGACTTTTCTCTGACCTTCCTGGAAGTCTCAGCCTTTAGGGCCAAGGACTTTTCTCTGTTGTGTGCTTTAGCTGAATCTTCTTCAGACTTTCTGACATTGAGTTGTAACTCATGGGACAACAACTTGCCAAATAGAGCCTGGGGGTCTATGTTGGCTACATTACTCATCTCTCTTATTGCACAGATCTTGATGTCCCATTCCTTATTCAGGGACCTCAAGAACTTGTCATTGAGTTCATAGTTATTGGGTACATTGGTTCTAATGTACCTGATTTGAAGAAGCCTCACCCTACTCAATGATATACATCAAAATGTATTTGATGTATTTTTGAGTTTACTTGTGCAGGTTAAGTATTTGCAGGAAAGATGAAAAAGTTTCTAAGTCCATGAGTCAACACCCAGGAGGAAAGTGTCGACACTTAAGAAGACTTGTGTCGACACCCAGACAAGCAGTGTCGACACTTGGAGTGATTGTATCGACACCAGGGATGCTGAGTCGACACCAGGCAGAAAGTGTCGACACAAGGAGCTGTGTCGACACTCAATGAAGAAAAGTCCAGTGAAGAAGTGTCGACACTTAGTAGTTGTGTCGACACCCAGAAGAACTGTGTCTACATCAGAAAGTATCGACACTTGGAGGCTGTGTCGACACTCAGCAAAAGTCAGCAGAGTCTAAGTACAAGTGTCGACACCCAGAGCAATGTGTCGACACACAGCAGAAGAGTCAACAATTGAAGAAAGTGTCGACACAAGAAAGAATGTGTCGACACTCAGCTGAAGACTCAACACTTGAAGAAAGTGTCGACACAAGGAGCTGTGTTGACACTTAGCAAAGTTCAAGAATATTCTAAGTACAAGTGTCGACACTAAGGTGTTGTGTCGACACTCAGCCAGAGTCTCAACAGAAGGAGAATGTGTCGACATAAGGAGCAATGTCGACACTCAGAAAGTATCAGCACAGAAGGCATGTGTCGACACCAAGAAGAAGTGTCGACACTAAAACAAGTTCAACACATGAAGATGTGTCGACACAAGGAGATGTGTCGACACTTACAAGAATTCAACAAAATACTGAAGTACAAGGACTTGTGTCGACACACATTATCAGTGTCGACACATGAAGAAGAAGCTGTGTCGAGAAGTGAAGTCTACAACATAAAGAGTTGTGTCGACACCTTGTAGGCTAGTGTCGACACTTAGACAACTTGTGTCGACACTTGGTCTATAAGTGTCGACACTTAAAGACAGACAGTCTCGACACTTTCAGACAGTTACAGAATTTTCAAGAACTGACTGGATGACTTGACAGCTGTCATTCCAGCCGGTCTACTGCACCTGTCAGAGTTATCAGAAATCAGTTATGAACCGGACCAGCCGGTTACCATGAAGAAGGCCTATAAATCGGCTTATACTGTCTACAGAAGGAGATTGATTAACGGTTAAAGTGATCAATATACAAAGAAGATCTAGCTATTCATTGAAGAATCCTGTGAGGATCTAAGAAGTTGGAGAGAGAGAGCTCCATCCAAGAAGTCAGCCGTTGGAACCAGGCTGAGAAGAAGGGTTCAGATTTGGTCTGAATCTTAAGTAGCAGAGATCAAGGATTAACTGCAGAGGAGATCAATCTTATTGTGTTCTACATTTAAGAAGCTTTGAAGAAAGCCAAGTCAGGTTGATTTCAGCTGAGTTCTTCCAAGAACTCATCAAGAAACTCACAACTCTTCTCTCTTGTCTCTGAGTTGTTTGGGTTACATTTTGTATTCATATTATCTTGTAGGATCCTTAGGGATCTGAGTTTGTAAGCCTGTAATTATAAAGGCTGAGTGTAGGGCTTGAGTGCCTGAGTGTAGGAGATTTGAATCTCTGAGTGTAGGCCTGTTGTGGCAGAGTGTAGGCCTTGGTGGCTGAGTGTAGGCTTTGTGAAGAAGCTGAGTGTAGGCTTTGTGAAGAAGCTGAGTTGTAGGGCCTTGGGCCTGAGCTGTAGGAACCTGGTTGAGGTTCTGAGTGTAAGATCTGAGGATCTGAGATAGTGGAGGAGTTTGGCCGAATCTAGTACACTACTAGATAAGCGAAGGGGGAAAGTGGATGTACCCAAACCTTGGGGAACCACTATAAATCTGTGTGTCTACTGTGTGCTTGTGATATTCTATGATTGATGTTTGATTGTTGTGTACAAGTAGATATAACTCTGAGATAAATTCTGAATTCTGTCTAAAATGTTAAAAAATTTAAGTCACCTATTCACCCCCCCCCCTCTAGGTGATTAGGTACAATATCTTTCAAGTGGTATCAAAGCGAGGTTACTCAAAAAGGGACATAACTGTCTGAGTAGATCCAGTTGGCAGATTCAGTCTAAGTAGAATTACAGAATCAAGAAAATCAAGAACCATGGGTTCCACTGAGAATCATAAGGAATTGGGATCCATGAAATTACCCATTTGCAGAAAAGAAATCTTTGGCATTTGGAAGGAAAGGGTGAGACTGTTTATGGAAGCCTCAGACCCTAGGATATACATCACAGTTAAAGAAGGGCCATATGTGCACATGAAGGTTTCAATGCTGGATGCCAATCAGAGAACACCTGAGGATTTCTCTAAAATGACAAAGGATGAGATAGTTCTAGCCACAATGGACAAGAGGGCTCAGAATATCATAGTGAGTGCTATAGATGATGCTAACTTTCAGAATTTGATACACTGCAAGACATCCAAGGAAATGTGGGATACTCTTATTGTGTACATGGAGGGTTCTGAAGAAGTGAGGCATGATAGAAAATCCTTGTTAAATCAAGAATATGAAAGCTTCAGGCAAGGTAGATCTGATAGCATAACTGAATGCTATAAGAAGTTCTATAGGATTGTGAATGAGCTAATGTCCTATGGCAGAGAGTTCAGTAATTATGAGCTTAATGATAAGTTCTTGAGATCTCTAACAAAGGATTGGGACACCAAGATCTGTGCTATTAGGGAAATGGCAAAGTTAGCAGAGCTTCCTCCTCCAACTTTGTTTGGAAAATTGCTATCTTATGAAATGCAATTGATGGTGAGGAAAGAAGAGGAGAAGACTACAAGAAGTGAACATAAGGAAAGGACAGTGGCATTTAAAATAGAAGCCCCCAGAAAGTATAGAAGTAAGTAACCAACTCCACCACCAAAAGTAGCTGAAACTGAGTCAGATGAGTCAGCAAGCAGAAAGTCTGAAAGCAGTGAAAGTGATGAGGACTTTGCTTCCTTCACAAGACATTTTCAGAAGTTCTTAAAGAAGAAACAATGGAGGACAAAGCCATCTACTTCACAGGGTAAATAAGACTATTATCAGAATAAAAAGTCTTCAAAGAAAGACAGGAAAAAGACCAAGTCAAGCAAAGCAACTCTATCAAAAATAGTATACTATTGCTGTAATAGACAAGGACATGTGATTGCAGATTGTCCAGAGAAAAGGAAGGAGTCTAATGATAAGAAAAATACTCATTTCAAAGGCAAGAAGGAAAAGTCTTTTGTTGCCAAAAAGGATAAGAGCCTGTCAGACATTTCTTCATCAAAAACTGAGTCAGATGCTGAAGCATATATAGGACTGTTTGCTGAGGAAGAAGAAGAAGAGTTCATCCAGATCATGAACTCCATATATGATCAAGAAGACAGTCAGTGCCAAGGACTGATGACATTGACAGAAAGTGACAAAATCCTGGAGCAGCCAGGACCTAGTAAGGTACAAAGTTGTTCTTTCAGTTCAATTTCTTGTGCTAGTTCAGAATCAGATTCATCATCATCAAATGATGAGAGTGCATCTGAGTCTGAAGAGGATATTCATCAATTGTTAGATGAATATAAAGTTCTGTTGCAAGCATTTAAGAAATGCAAATCCTTGGCCAAGAGTCAAGCTAAGGAGATTGCAAGTCTCAAAGTGGCTGCAACTGATTATGAGAAGTTGTTTGATCAAAAGCTAAATGAGATAGCCAGACTGAAGCACATAACTGTGATTCAGATGGGGACTATATCATTTAAGAATGATCAAATCAAGAGTCTGGAGATTAGTCTTCAGAAGGAGAGAGATTTGGTTGCTAGGTTTTCAAAACCAAAGTCTGTTCTACCCTTAATTGATGAATTTGTTCATCAAAAAGGTAAAGCTGGACTGGGGTTTTCTAAACCAGCTAGGACTGTCAAGTCCAAGTCCAAGGGCAAAGCCCCAACTCTCAATAAGCCAGCTGTAGATAAAATAGCTAAGACTGTACCTAAGCAAAGGTACAATAGGTTTGAGTGTTGGTGTTGTGGCAAGGTAGGCCACTTTGTCATGGACTGTTGGCACAATGCTAGTGCCAAAGTGAGTAGCAAACTGCCTGTTGGAAAACCTACAGGTAGCTTTGTTAGGAAGCAAACTAACCAGTACCAAGGACCCAAGAATTCTTTGGGTTCTAAGGTTCACTAATCTGTTTTGCAGGTGAGTCCAAGTGGCCATGCCCTAATATGGTACTTGGACAGTGGATGTTCCAGACGCATGACTGGAACTAGGGGATTACTAAAGGACTACACACCTATCAAGGATGGTCCAAAAGTCACCTTTGGTGGTTCTGAAAAAGGAATCATCAAAGGATTTGGTAACATTTCTAGTAACTTAGTTACCATTACTCAAGTGGCTTATGTTAAAGGTTTGAAACACAACCTAATTAGTATAAGTCAATTAAGTGATGTAGGATATGACATCTCATTTGTTAAGGATGGTTGTCATATCAGGAGGTCAAATGATCAAGAGATCATTTTGACAGGTTATAGAAAAAGAAATGTCTACTGTCTAGACATTATGTGTGAGACCAATAGTTCTCAAGTGTGTCTTGTAGCTGATGAGAAAGTCTCTCATTGTGTCAAATGGCACAAGAGGCTAGCCCATCTAAATTACAAGACAATTGGCCAACTCTTTAGCAAAGAGTTAGTGAGGAATGGTCCTCAAGTTAAGTGTATTAAAGATGGAATATGCTCAGCTTGTCAAAAGGGCAAGCAGACAAGATCCACCTTTAGTAGCATTAACAACAAAGATGCTGTGAGGTGTTTATACCTCCTGCATATGGATCTCTTTGGTCCTATGCCAGTTCACAGCCTAGGTAGGAAGGTCTATACCTTTGTAGTTGTAGATGACTACTCAAGGTTTTCCTGGGTGTTCTTTCTTAGACAGAAATCTGAAACACCTAGTGTCTTCTATAGCTTTGTCAAACAGATTCAGAATGAACTAGACAGTACAGTGGTCAAAATAAGAAGTGACCATGGCACTGAATTTCATTCTGATAGTATGGCAAAACTATGTGAAGAATTTGGGATATTTCAAGAGTTTTCTTCACCAAGAATACCTCAGCAAAATGGCATTGCTGAGAGGAAGAATAGAACCTTGATTGAGGCTGGTAGGACCCTATTAAGTGATACATCACTACCAGAATATTTCTGGGCTGAGGCAGTTAATACTGCATGCCATGTTATTAATAGGGCTACCATTACTAAAAGCCACAACAAGACCCCCTATGAGGTTATGAAAGGCAGAAAACCAAACCTATCCTATTTCAGGATCTTTGGTTGTAAGTGCTTCATACTTAACAATGGAAAGTCTTACTTGACAAAGTTTGCTGCCAAGTCCCAAGAGGGAATTTTTGTTGGGTACAGTAACAACAGTAAGGCTTATAAAGTCTACAACTTGTCTACTCAAGTTGTAGAAGAGTCAGTACATGTAGTCTTTGATGAAACTAGACTTATTAACAATGAGTTGTCTAGTAGTATTTGCAGCTCCACAGGTATTACTAAGAAGATGGACAAGCTCACTATAGAAGAAGGACCTACTGCAAGACAACAAGTAGAAGATAGTAGCTATTGTCCAGGGGGAGTACTACATGTACCTAGTGCAGAAGAAGTTCAAGGAGTACAACAATATGAAGAAGTTCAAGGAGTACAGCAAGATGAAGAAGTTGAAGGAATTCAACCTGAAGTCAGGATGCCTCTAGCTAATAGGCATCTTAGAGATCATCCAGTAGAACAAATCATTGGTGATCCAAGACAAGGGGTACAAACAAGGAGCAGAAATCTGAGTGCAGCACTCTACTCCAGTTTTCTATCCCAAGTTGAGCCAAAGAAGTTTGAAGAAGCTATCCTAGACCCTCACTGGATTGAGGCAATGCAAGAAGAGCTGAATCAGTTCAAGAGGTATAAGGTCTGGGTGTTTGTTCCTAAACCAAAAGACCACAACATAATTGGAACCAAGTGGATCTTTAGGAATAAGATGGATGAACATGGAGTCATCATTAAGAACAAAGCAAGATTGGTTGCTAAAGGATATAGGCAGGAAGAAGGTATTGACTTTGATCAAACCTTTGCTCCAGTAGCCAGACTGGAAGCCATAAGGATGTTCCTGGCCTATGCAACCTATCAAGGATTTAAAGTTTACCAAATGGATGTAAAGTCAGCCTTTCTGAATGGTAATCTAAAAGAGGAAGTCTATGTGGAACAGCCATCAGGTTTTGTTGATTCAACTCAACCTAATCATGTCTATAGACTTAGGAAAGCATTGTATGGGTTAAAGCAAGCCCCTAGGGCTTGGTATGAAACCCTGTCTAGTTTCCTCATTGAGAATAAGTTCACAGGGGGGAAAATAGACAAGACTCTATTCCTTAGGGAATCCAGAGGCAAAGTAATACTAGTCCAAATATATGTAGATGACATAATATTTGGATCTACTGAAAGCAGTCTTTGCAAAAAGTTTGCAAAACTAATGCAAGGACAATTTGAGATGAGTAGTATGGGGGAACTTAAGTTCTTCTTGGGTCTCCAAGTTAGACAGACTGAGAATGGTTTATCCATATGCCAGTCTAAGTTCACCCTAGAACTCATAAGGAAGTATGGTATGGATTCATCCAGTACCATGAAGACTCCTATGGGATCAAGTATGTCTCTTAGCAAGGATGATGCAGGGAAACCTGTAGATGAGTCTTTGTATAGAGGGATAGTTGGCTCCCTATTATATTTGACTGCAAGTAGACCAGATATCATGTATGCTACATGTGTCTGTGCAAGGTATCAAGCATGCCCTAAAGAGTCTCATTTGACAGCAATCAAAAGGGTACTGAGATATCTAAAGGGCACTCCTTATCTAGGCCTTTGGTACCCTAGGAATGGAGATTTTGAACTAACAGGTTATTCAGATGCAGACTTTGTAGGATGCAAAGAAGACGGAAAAAGTACAACTGGAACCTATCAATTCCTAGGTGGAAGACTGATTTCATAGAGTAGCAAGAAGCAAACAAGTTTGTCTATCTCCACTGCAGAATCAGAATATGTGGCTGCAGGAAGTTGTGCTTAACTTCTATGGATACAACATGAGCTTGAGGACTATGGAATTCAGGTAAGTAGAACTCCACTCTTTTGTGATTCTACAAGTGCTATATCAATTGCAAACAATCCTGTTTCCCATAGTAGAACTAAACATATTGAAATAAAATATCATTTTCTTAGAGAACATGTAGAAAAAGAAGATATTTTACTGGAATATGTTAGAACAGATAATCAACTAGCTGATATGTATACTAAGCCCTTAGAAGAAACTAAGTTCAATAGGTTTAAAATTGAACTAGGTATGATAAAATTAGAATACGTTTATAGAAATGGCTAAGTAAAAAGGTGTCGACACACAGAGATATCTGTGTCGACACAGTTAAGTGGTGTCGACACTTCAGAGAAATGGTGTCGACACATCTAGGAAGTTGGTGTCGACACTTCAGAATATTAATGTCGACACATGACAAGTAGGTGTCGACACATCCAAGGTGGTGTCGACACTTAGTATTTACTCAGAATTATCTAAGTAAAGTCTCGACTAAATGTCGAGTTGAGTGGTGTCGACACATAATCAAGTGTCGACACATATATATGTTGACTAAACTTGTGTCGACACATAGGTGTCGAGACATTATAAGTCTGTGTCGACACTTATCCACAGTGTCGACACAATTTAAGTTAGCTGACCCGCCCTTTCATCTTCAAACTTAGAAAGGTATAAATAGGATTTTGCCTTTATCTGTCGACACGCTCACTAAAGTTTCGAGACCAAACTTGTGTGTCGACACCTCTCTTCTCTCCAGTCAAATTCTTCAAACCCTAATGGCGCCAAAGCTCGAGGAGAACGTAAATCAAGGCTACGAACTGGTGCAACAAGCGTTTGACGAAGCAGAACAGGAAATCAAGGATGTAGTAACCCTAGTTGCAGACTCAGGGTTAGAATTTCTTATTTCTGAGCCGACTAAGATCTGGAAGAAAGAAGTACTGGAATTCCTGAATGGAGCTAAAGTAGACGAATCTGGATTCAAGATCAAGTCCAGGGTCCATGGAGAAAAAGTGAAGGTCTCTCCAAAAAGTTTAAGGAAAGTACTTCAGTTACCAAGAACTAAGGAAGAAGAAGAAGTTACTGCTTCCAAGACCAGAGATGCATTAACATGGTGTGGACTGGATGCAAAAATGAAAATTGGATCAGTTTTCAATAGGAAAGGCATGAACACCCAAGGAAAATTTCTATCTGAAATTGTTGGAAAAGTGATCTTGAGTAAGCCAGGAGGGCATGATAGGGTCTCAACCTATATGTTCAACCTTATGACAAGGATAATCTTCACAGTGAAAACTGACTGGTCTGTAGTGATCTTTGAGAAGATAAAGGAAAGTCTGAAGAAGCCCAATCTGGGTAGGATACTAAGTCTGTACCTTGCTGGTAGTATACCAGAGGTTATAAGTCAAGCTGCTGGCACTAAGATCAACTATATGAAAAGGATGGACATGAGGATCTTCTCAAGGTGGGACAAAGTTTTGTCTAAGGAGATGCCAATACCTGAGAAGGAAACTCCTTAAAAGAAGAAGAAGAAGACTTCCCCAGTGACTCAGGTTTCATCCAGCAGCTCTGGTAGTGAAGAGCAAGTTATCTTTACACCTGATGAGGAAGTAGAAGGAAATGCTGAGAAGTCTCCAGCTCCTCAAGATGCTGCAGTGAGGCAGGGGGAGCTACCTCAAGCTAGCCCCTTACATCAGGATTCAGTCCAGGGGGAGCCTCTAGTAGTGGAAGAGCCTACTCCTCTGGAAAGTGAACAGGCTACAAACACTATTCTTGAGGTAATCACTGAGATTAATGCATTAGATTTTCTTATAGAGTATACTGATTTGACTGATTCATTAAATCATGTTAATCAGCAACCACAGATTGATAGTCTACCACCAGATGTTGTCATGGAGGACACATCTGTTACAGTTCAAGTTGTATCTGATCCAGTGGTAGATGAGCCAAGAGTTTCTCCAGCCCATTCTCCACAAGAATATACAATGGAAGATCTCTTCCTTAATCTGGATCAAGCAGACCTTGACAAGGACAGTGCTGCTGCTGAGGAGGAGAATGCTCCAGTTGAGGGGGAGCAAGTGCAAATTCTGGAAGAACCTGCAAGGCAAGATCCTAAGAAGCCCAAAGAAGTTGAGGAGCTCCCTAAGGAGAGGGTAGACATAGCCAGCACCTCAGCATCTGAAGATGAGGAAGCTACAAGGGCTAAGAAAATGAAGTTTCAAGTCTTTAAAAGAAGAAGTCAGAATTACAAAAAGGCTCTGCAAACTATTGCTCCACGACCTATATCTCAACCAGCACCATCTGTAGATTATAGTTCTCTCATGGTTGCTATGCAAATAAAACTTGATGAGCACAGGAAAGCTATAGAAACATATGTGGATGAGGGGCATAAATCTCTCCAGTCTGATCTAGCCCAAGATATTAAGTCTATTAGATTTGAAATGAATCTAAATAAGAAAGAGATGACTGACTGCTTCCACAAGGGAGGGAATGCAGTAGTCTACTTAGCTACTCATCAAGAGAAAATAAAAGCTCAAGTAGATGACATTGCACTAAAGCAAGGTTATGTTCTAGAGAACCAACTCAGAATGAATGACAATTTAACTGCCTCACACAATGCCATAGTCACAGAGATGAAGAATATAGCTGCAGGACAGACTACTTCTACTGCTACTGCTAAATCAGAGTTTGATAAAGCTTTGCAAGAAGGTATCACTGCTGTTACTACTGCAATTGAAAATTCTCAGAAATTGATAACTGAAAAACTCCAAAGGTTGAGACCTTTCTTTAAAGATGGAGTCAACTATTTGGATAACCAAGTCAGATTTCAAAAAGATGATGTAAGAGATCACATAGAAAGAGAAGTCATAAAGGGGGAGAGGGTGTTAGTCAAAGCTAGCTCTGATCATGCTAAGCGGATTTCAAATTTTATCAGAGCTACTCTTGGTTATCCTCCTTTATGTGATGATGACAATGTTGTAGAATCTGGGATACATCATGTATATCTAGGAGGGGAGCAACCAGAAGTGGCTCAAGTAATCTACCCTCCTCCAGATTTTGATATGGTTCAAGCTGAAATACAATCAATGTATAGCCCACCTGGGGACAGCAAAATGTCATCATAGAGAAGGTGGTTCATCCAGTATCTGAGGCTATGCAAGAAGCTCTGCAAAAAGAAGAAGAAGCCAGACTGTCTAAGAAGAGGTTCAGGTAGCAAGCTGAACAAAGACCTGACTTTGAGTAGTGGAGCCCCACTTCTAGGAACATTATCTTAACTGCATGGAAAGCTGCAAAAGATAATATACAAGAAAGAAACAAGTGGTTTTCTGAGTTGGAATGGAGAAAGCCTGAGACAAGGCAAGAAGCCATAGTCCAATATAGAAGAAAGGCCAAGATGGGAAAGCTACCTCCTACTGCCCAGGAGCCTAGCAAGTACTTTCCCAAGCCATATCATTATTTTGAAAGGCAAAAGATTAAAGCTGAAGAGCTAAAGAAGAAGGAGCTGAAAGGGAAGAAACCTGCTGATAATGAAGCTGCTAAAGCCCCTGTACAAGCCAAGATAAAGTCTGGGAAGGGCATAGTAATTAAGGAGGCTGATCAGAAATAGAATTGCATTATCTTAAGTTTATAATTGTAATCTTTCGTTTTTAAACACCTTGTAAACTTTTGAAAAATGAATATGACAAAGATGTTAGAATAATGTGTTGTGTGATAAATTTGCTGTGTGATAAGTTTATTTCATAGTTGTTCTGAGATTATGTCTATGTATACATGTTTGATTGATACATGTTTATGTTTGCCCTGTTGTATAATCCTGCTGTACTTCATTCTGTAATTTTATTATGAATGGTGTATATCATTGACTAAGGGTTATGACTTCTCCAAATAGGGGGAGATTGTTGGGTACATTGGTTCTAATGTACCTGATTTGAAGAAGCCTCACCCTACTCAATGATATACATCAAAATGTATTTGATGTATTTTTGAGTTTACTTGTGCAGGTTAAGTATTTGCAGGAAAGATGAAAAAGTTTCTAAGTCCATGAGTCGACACCCAGGAGGAAAGTGTCGACACTTAAGTAGACTTGTGTCGACACCCAGACAAGCAGTGTCGACACTTGGAGTGATTGTGTCGACACCAGGGATGCTGAGTCGACACCAGGCAGAAAGTGTCGACACAAGGAGCTGTGTCGACACTCAATGAAGAAAAGTCCAGTGAAACAGTGTCGACACTTAGTAGTTGTGTCGACACCCAGAAGAACTGTGTCTACATCAGAAAGTGTCGACACTTGGAGGCTGTGTCGACACTCAGCAAAAGTCAGCAGAGTCTAAGTACAAGTGTCGACACCCAGAGCAATGTGTCGACACACAGCAGAAGAGTCAACAATTGAAGAAAGTGTCGACACAAGAAAGAATGTGTCGACACTCAGCTGAAGATTCAACACTTGAAGAAATTGTCGACACAAGGAGCTGTGTCGACACTTAGCAAAGTTCAAGAATATTCTAAGTACAAGTGTCGACACTAAGGTGCTGTGTCGACACTCAGCCAGAGTCTCAACAGAAGGAGAATGTGTTGACACAAGGAGCAGTGTCGACACTCAGAAAGTATCAACATAGAAGGCATGTGTCGACACCAAGAATAAGTGTCGACACTAAAACAAGTTCAACACATGAAGATGTGTCGACACAAGGAGATGTGTCGACACTTACAAGAATTCAGCAAAATACTGAAGTACAAGGACTTGTGTCAACACACATTATCAGTGTCGACACATGAAGAAGAAGCTGTGTCGAGAAGTGAAGTTTACAATACAAGGAGTTGTGTCTACACCTTGTAGGCTAGTGTCGACACTTAGACAACTTGTGTCGACACTTGGTCTATAAGTGTCGACACTTAAAGACAGACAGTCTCGACACTTTCAGACAGTTATAGAATTTTCAAGAACTGACTGGATGACTTGACAGCTGCCATTCCAGCCGGTCTACTGCACCTGTCAGAGTTATCAGAAATCAGTTATGAACTGGACCAGCCGGTTACCATGAAGAAGGCCTATAAATAGGCTTATACTGTCTACAGAAGGAGATTGATTAACGGTTAAAGTGATCAATATACAAAGAAGATCTATCTATTCATTGAAGAATCCTGTGAGGATCTAAGAAGTTGGAGAGAGAGAGCTTCATCCAAGAAGTCAGCCGTTGGAACCAGGCTGAGAAGAAGGGTTCAGATTTGGTCCGAATCTTAAGTAGCAGAGATCAAGGATCAACTGCAGAGGAGATCAATCTTATTGTGTTCTACATTCAAAAAGCTTTGAAGAAAGCCAAGTCAGGTTGATTTCAGCTGAGTTCTTCCAAGAACTCATCCAGAAACTCACAACTCTTCTCTCTTGTCTCTGAGTTGTTTGGGTTACATTTTGTATTCATATTATCTTGTAGGATACTTAGGGATCTGAGTTTTAAGCCTGTAATTATAAAGGTTGAGTGTAGGGCTTGAGTGCCTGAGTGTAGGAGATTTGAATCTCTGAGTGTAGGCATGTTATGGCAGAGTGTAGGCCTTGGTGGCTGAGTGTAGGCTTTGTGAAGAAGCTGAGTGTAGGCTTTGTGAAGAAGCTGAGTTGTAGGGCCTTGGGCCTGAGCTGTAGGAACCTGGTTGAGGTTCTGAGTGTAAGATCTGAGGATCTGAGATAGTGGAGGAGTTTGGCCGAATCTAGTACACTACTAGATAGGCGAAGGGGGAAAGTGGATGTACCCAAACCTTGGGGAATCACTATAAATCTGTGTGTCTACTGTGTGCTTGTGATATTCTGTGATTGTTGTTTGATTGTTGTGTACAAGTAAATATAACTCTGAGATAAAATCTAAATTCTGTCTAAAAAGTTAAATAGATTTAAGTCACATATTCACCCCCCCTCTAGGTGATTATGTACAATATCTTTCAATAGTTAGTGAAGCTCTTTCCAAAAGTCATCAGGTTGTTTACAATTCTGAAGAACTTTTCAAAACATTCAGCCACTGAGTCTTTCTTACCCTGTCTGAAGGCTTCATACTATTGGTGTAGCAAAGATTTTCTATCATCTCTGACCTCTTCAGTTCCTTACAAATAGACAATCAGTGACTCCCACATTTCTTTTGATGTTTTACAATGAATCAGACTTCGAAAAGTGGAATCATCTATTGCACTGACTATAATATTCTGAGCCCTCTTGTCCATAGAGGCTAGAATAATTTCATCCTTATCCATCTCCATATATGTCTTGGGTTTCTTGATGTTTGCATCAAGAACTGATGCTTTCATGGGAATGAAAGATCCTTCAATCACTGTGATGTATATTCTTAGATCTGCTGCCTCCATGAATAATCTGACTCTCTCCTTCCAAATTCCAAAATTCTCTTTGAAACAGACTGAGAGCTTGATGGAATTTTTTTTCCTTCTAAGTCGTGATTTATCTTTCTCTGCAATCCTTTGGATTCTCACTAGGCTGATATGCCTTTTCAGGGAACTTACTTCTGATACCAATTGTAAAAGTTTGTTTTAGGATTGAGAGTGACCTAGAGGGGGGTGAATAGGTCAAATTTGAACCTTGGCTACTTTTTTTATTCTAAGGTATACTATCTTTATGTTTATTACAACAGTCATATAAAATAAGATAAACTGAACAGCAACTTAAAACTATCACAACACAGTAATCACAGTAATCACAATACAGTACACATAGTTTTATAGTGGTTCCCCAATTTAAGGGTACATACACTTTCCCCCTTCGCCTATCTAGCAATGAACTAGATTCGGCCAAACTCCTTCTTACTTTACTCAGATCCTCAGATCTTATAGCTCAGAGCCCAGCTGGCTCCTACAACTCAGACTATACAAGTCTTACCACTCAGATCACCAAGATCCTACACCTCAAGTTCTTCTCAAGAACTCTACCTCAGAATATATCCACACTCCTACTCCTCAGGCAAATCCTTCCCTATACCTCAGAAAATACAGTTTCTAAAACTCGGATAAATTCTCACTTCTCCTACCTCAGACAATTCTTGCCCTACCTTGGCCTTTATAATACAGGCTTACAACTCAGATAAATTGATTCTCCTACACTCAAATCTACAAGTAGATCTTACAAGATTAATAAAGGTAAAGAAAATTAATTCAGAATTAGTCACCCAACAAGAGAGAAATGTGTGACTGCTTCTTGATCTGATCTTGATGCGTCAGCTTCCCTTGATCCTTATTGTAATGGATTTGATCCAACCATTCTTAGCTTTTCAAAGCTTCTTGAAGTTGAAATTAGGGTAGATCTAGGCTGGAGAATGTTGAAGACGATTCTTAATCCGGCTTCTTTCCACCTTCTGAATTCTAGCTGATTGATTTTTAGATCTGCCTTTGCCAATTTTTTTACTTCTCTTCTTTTTTTTCTTCTGTAGAGTTGATCCCTTTATATAGGCTCTGTCAATGGTAACCGACTGATACGGTAAACAACTAACATCTGATAATTCTAATAATTGTCAAAGCCTCTTGCTTGATTTCTGTACTTAGGAAACAATTTTGCTTAAAGTGTTGAAACTTGACTGTTGGATGTGTCGACACCAGTCCTGGGTGTCGACACTACTCTTGTAGTGATGTCGACATACTTCTGAATATGTCAACACAACCTTCACCTTGTCTCGATATAGTTGATGTAGAATGTGTCGACACTAGTCCTGTGTGTCGACACAGTTGTATTCAGTCTCGACATTGCTTGTATAGAGTGTGTCAACACTTGTCCTTAGTGTCGACACAGTTGTTCCTTGTCTCGATACAACTTATACAATGTGTGTCGACACAAGTCCTGAGTGTCGACACAGTTGCTTTCTTCTATCATAGTGTCGACCCAAGTCCTGGGTGTTGACACAACTTTCTCTTTAACTCAACACTTCATGTTTAAGTGTGTCAACACAAGTCTTGAGTGTAGACACAACTACTTCTTGTCTCAGCACATCTTTGACAAAAGTGTCGACACTTGCCTAGTGTCTCGACGCTTTTGTACTTAGCTTTATTTGCATGCACACAAGAACTTAACATTCGTCAAATACAACTGTGTGTATATCATTGAGCTGAAAGGACTTTTTCAAATCAAGTACATTGTGACCAATATACTCAACAAATTTCCCGGTAGCAGCCGATGGTGCTAGGCCTCTCGGCCACCGCCGGAGAAGTTTTAGACCCCCGAAGAGCCAACTAGATGCAATGGTGTGGAATTTTATTGACGGAGAGATGGTGTGGCGTGGTATTATCAGGAGCAGGGCCGGTCGCGCCACCCTGTTCTCTGTTTGAATTTTTGGCGGTGGCTAGTGGTGCCAAGCTGTCGGACCACAGTCAAATGTTCGTCGGCCATCGGCGAGTCAGTTGGGGGTGGAGGCACTGCTGGACGGTGGTCATACACTGGCGCTAGAAGCTTGTAAGGCTCTGTTGCAAGTGGCGCACAGATGTCATCTGATCTCCACCAGGAGATCGGACGGCTTTCCTGTTGTAAAATTACGCTCCCCCACAATGGATACGCGCCCGATCTACTACGATGGATGGTGCTCCAGTAGCGGAATCTGACTCATTCTCAATCGCGGGATCAAGTGCAAATCGGGCTATCTGCACCCAAACCCTTATACAGTATGCTCTTTGATTTTTCTGAGGGATTTGTAGGCTCCTAGAAGAAAATTGTGGAATACGAAAATTGTTTCCCATAGTGAGGACTATCACCGCAATTTATTTTGGAATTTTCGAAAATAATTTACTATATTTAAGAACATAAATGAGATTTATTTAGTCAAAATAAATGCTCAAAATTGTTTAAAATTTTTTGGAAAAATTCATATGCTCAAATGAAGCCATTTTGATGATCTATTAAAATCCTAAAACATTTGGATGAAAACTCATATTTTTCCAATCTCTCAAAGTAAGGGTCGCACTTTTGAAACTATTAATTATCCAGTTGTTTTGGAAGAAAAGAATCAGTGCACAGATGTCAGCGTTATCTAAATCATGAATTATTTTAAAATTTAACATCGAGATTTTTATTAGAGGTGAATTCCCATGCTCAGAGCGATTTGGCGCATTTGTGAAATCTCAAGCTCTTTAATATGTGGCCATAATAAAAGTATTTCTCCAAAAATAAATTGAGGGTTTGCGCATATCAGGAAATGAATGATATGAGCGCTAAGTAGGGTGATTCTCAACCTCGACTCGGATGTTTGAATCTTTCAATTACTTTAAAAGATATTTAAATTCATGAGGTTGGTGTTAGAGAATAATCAGGCCCATGTAATTAAAAATGGTCGGAATCACCTCGGTTCGAGAAGTGAAGTTGGCTTTATATTGAAATTATCCTCTAGCAAATATTTCAAAGCACTTGATATTGGAGTCAATTTAAATAAATATATCAAGACATGAGGAACTTGTAAAAAGACTTTAACCTTCAAGGTCGAAATTATCCTCTAGTTAGACATTGGGGTTTGGGTAGCGCGGTACGACCGCACCTAGAAGTGGCAGGACTGACTACTATCACCGACACCCACATTGGTGAGGCCCATGAGGTTTGTTACCCTGCTGAAAGAGAAGCAGTGCAAACTATATCGACATTGGGTGAGATGGTAGGTTATGAACACATGCAGTGTGATTGCATGTTGTGAACAGCAACTAGATTGTGTGTTTGTTAGTTGAGCTCTTTATGAATAATTGATGTTTATACAACTGTTTTCCAGTTATATACTATTGGGTTCGTTCAGCTTATTGCTCCTAGCTTATTTCCTTGTTAATGCACTTATATAAAAATATTGTTGCAAAGTTTTTTATTGCTTCGACTATTTGATTGGTTTTGGTGCTCACACTCGTCCCCAAGATACGGTCTTGGGGAGGAGTTAATTATCCACTTTGTTTTGTGACTAATAGTTATTAAAATAATCATTCACAAGAAATAGAGCACCACAAAATCCAATTGTTGCATGACGGCTTGCCGACAGTAGAGACCACCCAGGCAGAAGCCCCTCCCCCCCCCCCCCCCCCCCCGTCTCCTTACTCTTGAGATGTGAGTTCGTCCATGGGGTGAGCTTGTATAAATAGCGGCTACAATTTTTGTGATTTGCTTTCGCAGTATGATATGATGCGATGTGCTGTGATTTTTGCCTGCCAAGATAATCATCTCGTGCTTAAGAGAGTGGTTCATTGCCACTCGGGAAGCATTGGGTGGGTTGATGCCTTAGGTAGTAAGAACCGTCTCCTACCCAACCTGGCAGGGTTGTGGGGGGATCTTACAAATAGATCAGAGAATTCATGGTCCGTCCATATAGGGTAGTCTCAGGATTCTTCCTTCCCATGCTCCATTCTTTGGTTTGTGGCAAACCATGTCGCGGAAGCATAGTGGACCCTTAGGATAGATGTTTAAGGATTCTAGACTGCATGATAGCACACCTGCATGAACTTTATTTCTGTTTCTATTAGTCTTTTGCAAATCTCACTAACTTTTGCAAATTGCTGATCTCTTTCTTGTTACTTATCCTGATACCAGAGGTCGTCCTCTAGAGGATACCACCCCTCAAATCCACCTCCAAACCCAATTGCTCCTGTTGTAGTACCATTCATCGAGACTGACTTAAAGCGGACGTTGACACTTTATTGACAACCTTTCTGGCTATTATTGCACAACCACCGCATAGCTCACTGTATCTACAGACTTCCTGACGATATTCTAGGGGCTGAGACCTACTACCTTTTGAGGCACAGAGTTCGCCATGCATGCGTAAGAGTGGGTTGAGCAGGTCAAGGAGCTACTGTTAGGCATTATATGCCCTGCAGTTGCCACAATTTCGTTGGTAGTGACGTTATTCGAGGGTTATGCTAGAGACTGGTGGAGGGAGGTTAGCCACTCCACTTTCATGGGATGACAACTTAGTGTCATTCTATGGGGAGAATTTTTTGACGCCTTCCTTAAGCACTTCATCTCTGACGTTGATAGGGTCGTACTTTAGGAGTGGTTCCTGCATATACTACAGAGAGATTGGACTATACTTGAGTACCAGCGCGAGTTTATCCATCTAGCTCACTTCGTAGTGACACATACGGACACATACAAAGATAGAGATGCCAGATTTTACATAGTAATATGGGACGATCTGCGATAGGTACTGATTATGATCTCTCAATCCACCTTTCATACAATTATTACAAATGCCACTGTATTAGAGATGGACTAGAGGATGGTGGCCCAGCAGCATAGAGGGTAGGTGGTGGGCCCTCGAGGTTCGTGGTGAGAGAGAGGGACTTCTCCCCTATGGTAGGATAGAGATAGGAGACAACGTCAGCATCACTAGCCCTATAGAAGGGCACTTCAGCCTCAATAGGCACCTCTACCCCCAGTACCCCGACCGAGGCCACAGCCGACACCTTGACCATCACCATTACCCCAGTCCGAACTGGCGGTTTGGCAAGATGTTCCTTTTGCAGGGAACTTCTTTCTCTACCAGCAATCAGGCCACATCAGAGCGTTCGATCCTCAGGTTGTGGGGAGACTAGGGTTGGGAGAAATCCAGGGTAGAGTGGCAGAGAGAGGTCATGGATAGGAAGGTCATAGAGGCAGGCCACATAAGAGAGACCAGCCCAAGCAGGGTAGAGCAGCACCCCTCAAGTCTTATGCACTACACCTTTAGCATGGGCATGTACTAGATGTTGCCATAGGTATATACTTTTTGCTTCAGTGATGAGCTCAATCATAGTTCTAGGAGTAGATATTTGATATAGTATACATTCATATATATATCATATGTACATCTTATAGTCTTATGATCATGATATATATATATATATATGACATCAGGCTTACTTTTGGTGGAAGGACACCATGCAAAAACATTATTCGATATTGGAGCAATGCACTCTTTCATCTCCCAAGACTTCATCGCATCTAAAGAGAACGCCGTTTGATCAACTGGAAAGTCGATACGGATTCGAATCCTGGACGGATCGTACATGACATCCACAGAAAAATGCTCATTTTGTTCTATTCTAGAAGAAGTGGAGTTTGAGAGCTATGCGACTATTTTAGCAATAACCGAATTCAACATCATCCTTGGAATGGACCTGTTGGCCGAGCATAAAGCTCAAATAAATTGCTTGGATAGAGAAGTCAATCTCTAGAAACTGAATGGGCAGTTTATCACTTTAAAAGATATTTCGTCTATTACCTGCATAATTTTGATGTCAGCTTAAACCGACAAATTTGTCCGACAAAGGGATGAGATTTATCTTATTTATTTTGAGATGGAGAATAAAACTCAAGTGCTCGCCAAGGTTCTGGTGATTCAAGACTTTTTGGATGTTTTTCTGGAGTCCCTCCCTGAGTTGTCTCTGCAATAGAAGATGGATTTTCAGTTCGAGCTCGAGCCCGGAGCTTGACCAGTATCACTAGCACCCTACTGAATGGCTCCAAAGGAACTGACGGAGCTAAAAAACAATTTCAAGAGCTAATCGATGCAAGGTTTGTCTGCTTGAGTTCCTCACCATATGGAGCCCCTATGCTATTCGTAAAGAAGAAGGAAGGGACGTTGCATTTGTGCAACGGCTAAAGGGAGCTTAATAAGATCACCATTAAAAATGCATATCCCATACTGAGGATTGATGAATTGTTCGATCATTTATAGGGCATGTTTGTCTTTTATAATATGGACTTAAGATCTGGATACTACCAGTTCTATACACGAGAAGAGGACATTCCTAATATGGCATTTAGCTCCCGTTCGGCCTCTTTGAGTTTTTGTGATGTGATTTGGGCTAACTAATGCACCATCCACCTTCATGGCGCTGATTAACAAAGTGTTTGAACTATTCATGTACAACGTTATGATTGTCTCCAAAGACGATATACTAATCTAATTGAAGAGCAAGACGGATCACTTCAGGCATCTACAGATGGTATTACTCAAGCTACGAGAGCATTCCCTCTTTGTGAAGTTTAGTAAGTGTGAGTTCTGGTTAGAGAAAGTTGGATTCTTAGGCCACACTGTCAATAAGAATGGGGTAGCTATGGACCAGGCCAAGATCTAAACAATACAAAATTGGCTGCCGCTCAAGACAACAACGGATATTAGAAGCTTTCTTGGACTCGCCGGGTACTACCAGGAGTTTGTGGAAGGCTTTTCAAAGATTACTTTGCCACTCACCGCCCTCACTAGAAAAGATATTGTGTTTCGATGGACATTGGAGTGTCAGGCATCATTCATCGAGTTAAAGAACCGCTTGACCTTTGACCTTATTCTTACGATCCCCTTAGGAACCGAACAGTTCTAGATCTCCACTGACGCGTCCCTGAGAGGATTAGGATCTATACTGATGCAGCACAGCAGGTTACTCTCATACGCGTCATGGTAATTTAAGCCGTATAAACTTAACTACGTGACCCATGACTTAGAGTTGGGCGCGGTGGTGTTCGCTCTCAAAATTTGTAGGCATTACTTGTATGGAGTAAGATGTGAAATCTTTTCCGATCATAATAGCCTCAAGTACATCTTCACTCAGAAGGTGCTGAACCTCTAGCCACGCCGATGGTTAGAGTTTTGTGTGACTACAACTTTGCCATCCAGTATCACCTCGGTAAGGCTAACAAGATTTTGGATGCTTTTAGTCGTCAACCCTTAGTAGTTGATGGAACTGATACTAGATGAATTGATCTGATCATTAACAGATCTAAGTATTACCCCTATCACTCGCAGAGGACTGGTGGAGTATCAAACCCAGCTTTATTGATGGAGATCCAATGCGATATCCGGGACCGAATACGTGAGTCGCAAAAGATCGATCCAGAAGTGGCCACGGTCATCCAAATGCTACAGAATGGAACATAGGATGACTATAACCGACATGATGGCATATTACAGTATAGGCACCGCGTGTTTATCCCCTTCACCTGGGGAATCCGAGAGGAGATTCTTTGTGAAGTACACCATTCAAGGTACTTTATCCAACCTAGTGTAGTAAAAAATGTATATTGATCTACACATGACTCTATATTGGCTTGGCAGGAAGAGAGATGTCACCGACTTTGTGGCATATTACCAAACCTGCCAAAAGTTCAAAGCAGTGTGTTGTAACCTGGGAGGCTTATTGTAACCCTTGTCGATACAAGAGTGAAAGTTTGAAGACATTTCATAAACTTTGTCCAAGGTCTATCTTGATCTCGTTCAAGAAACGGCTCTATATCGGTTGTGTAGACCGCCTCACAAAGATAGCCTAACTCATCCCGAACCGACAGAGTGAAGGTGTTGACATTTTGGCCAGGATTTTTATAGAATAGGTAGTCTGATTCCATGAAGTACCCAAGTCAATCATCTCTGACCGCGACGAGCGCTTTACTTCAAAGGAATGGAGAAGAGTATAAGCTTATTTGGATACCAAATTAGCCTTAAGCTCCTCATTCCACCCTCAGAATGACGGACAGACTGAGAGAACAAATCAGACGATGGAGGATCTACTCCAACTATGCATAGTAGAGCACAACGAACCTTGGGAGCAGCTACTACCACTGGTAGAATTTTTATAGAACAACATGTTAAAGGCTAGCAACGAGATGGCTCTATAGGAAGCTCTATACGGAAGGCATTGTCGTATTCCTTTATCTTGGGCCTAGGACGAGGACCTTGAAGCCCGGGAGTCACTTATATAAATGGCTACAATGACAATATGACTAATGCAAGTTCAAATGTTGGAAGAACAAAACCGACATGCTAAATATTATGATGTGTGACATCGACCAGTGGAGTTTAGCGTGAGAGAGATTGTGTTCTTGAAAATCAAACCCATGCACAGGATCTCGTAGATAAAGAAGCAGAAGAAACTGGATCCCCTCTTTTTAGGACCTTATCAGATCTTAGAAAGATTCGACTTAGTTGTATATTGATGGTCCTTACCTCTAGAGTTGCAGAATCTTTATGATGTTTTTCATATCTCTTCACTGAGACATGTCATTTGGCTGCCAAATCAGCATCTTCCTGCACCTCAAGCACCAATATGGTTGGACATATCATCCAGCTAGAGCCAGTGAGGATAGTGGATTCCAAGGTCAAGAACCTAAAAAATAAATCGATCTTGATGGTCATGATTTTGTGGACTAGATGAGTACACGGGGGAACCGGAGACCCTCATCCGAGAAAAGTGCCAAGAGCTCTTTCCCTTGGTATGTCACATTTATGAATCCCCCACCTATTTTTTAAGCAAATTTTTGAGGACTGAAATCCTCTATATTTTAATAAATTATAACATCCTGACTTTTATTGGGTCACTAGAACCCTAGTGGACCCACTAAAAGTTACTTGAACCCCCACTCGAGACCTTAGAAGGTAGGAGATGACCCAATTTTGGGCAGAGAGTATGATAAGCTTGATTTAAGTTCTATCAATTTCAATAGACTTGTGTGGTCAATACGAGTGCAACAAAACTCATTTTGTTCTAATCGGAGGTCATACAGACCATTTTTTGGTTTTGTAGCACGCCACGATGCTCAATTTCTGAATATTGGGCAAATAAACCCCAAATTGACCCCAGTCAGGGACATTGGATTCTTATGATCAATATAAGACTAACAGAATTTATTATGATCAACTTTTATGATGGGTGGTCAAACATTGGTCAAACCAAGCTTTATTGTGCATCAAAAATGTGCACACACCAATACCCCAACATTGACCTGTCCCCTAACGACTTGTACCCACTTTTACTTTGACCCACATGGGGGACCCATCTTAGGGTTGGCTTTGGTCAAACCCCCTCAAATTACATTTTTTGAAATTAGAATAAGGAGAATTACTCCCCATTCAAACCTTTATTTGGCCCCTGTTGGGTACATTGGAAACTGTGTACCAGATTTGAAGAAGACTCACCTTACTCAATGATATGCATCAAGATGTATTTGATGTTATTTTGAGTTTATATGTGCAGGTCAAGAAAATGCAGGAATGCATGAAAAAGTTTCTAAGTCCATGAGTCGACACCAGAAAAGCTGTGTCGACACTTATGAAGGCTTGTGTCGACATTGGAGAAAAGTTGTGTCGACACCTGGAGTCAATTGTGTCGACACTTGGAAAGGCTGTGTCGACACCAGAAGAAACTGTATCGACACACAGAGGCAGTGTCGACACACAGAAAAGATTAGTCGACATCAACTGTGTCGACACATAGAGGCAGTGTCGACACAGAGAAGACTTTGTCGACATCAACTGTGTCGACACATAGCAGAGTTTCAACAAAGTTGATTTTTGTGAAGAGAATAAGTGATTGTGTCGACGCACACAGAACTAGTGTCGACACATTCTACAGAAGCTGTGTCGAGAAGAAGTGTCAATACCAAGGGAGCTGTGTCGACACCACCAAGTCTTGTGTCAACACTTAGTATACTTGTGTCGACACATGATGAAGTTCAGTCTCGACACTTTGCTGAGAAAGACAGAGTTTCAAGAAGTGACTGGAAGACTTGACAGCTGTCATATTCAACCGGTCTACTGCAACTATCAGAGCTGTCCGAAGTTTATTAGAAACCGAATGAGCCGGTTACCATGGAGACAGTCTATATAAAGACATTCTCAATCAACAGAAGAAGTAATGATACAAGTGTTACACATATGAGATAGAAAACAAAACACGAAGAAGATTTTCAACAGAAGATCTAAGAAGACATTATCAAGTGGTGTTCTACTCAGAGTTTGTCAAGAGAATTAACAGAAGAATTCAGAAGAATCTTCAGAAGAAGTTGGAGAGAGAGAGCTTCATCTATTCAAGTGAAGAAAGAGACTTACATCAACAAGTCTCTTAAGTGCAGAGTTTGAACCAGTCTGCCAAGAAGAATTCAGATTGATTTCTGAATTTCAAGAAAGAAGCTGATTGAAGATCAACTTCAAAGGAGATCAACCCTACTGTGTTCATATTCAAGAAGCTTTGAAGAAAGCTAAGTCAGGTCGATCTCTAACGTCAGATTCTTTCAAGAACTGATCAAGAAACTGTCCATCCTTTCTCTCTCAACCAGGGTGGTGGTTAAATTTTTGATTCACATCTATTTTCTGTAGGATCTTTTTAAGATTTGAGTTGTAAGCCTGATTTATAAAGGTTGAGTAATAGGAGATAAGTTCTCTGAGTGGTAGGCCTTGTTGAAGGTTGAGGTAGGGCTGTGAGTCTGAGTTGTAGGAGATTGTTATCTCTGAGTTGTAGGCCTTGTTGAAGGCTGAGGTAGGGCAGATTGCCTGAGCTGTAGGAGTGTGAACTCACTCTGAGTTGTAGGAACCTTGTTTGGGTTCTGAGCTGTAAGATTTGAGGATCTGAGGAGAAGGAAAGAAGTTAGGCTGAATCTAGCACACTGCTAGATAGGCGAAGGGAGAAAGTGGATGTACCCAGACCTTGGGGAACCACTATAAATCATTGTATAATCTGTGATTGTGTGTGGTATTATTATTTTTGTGTTGTGTTAGCTGTAGAACTATTTGTTTATGTTAATTAACTGAATTAAAAGATCTGCCTTAGAAGAAAAAGGAATTGCACATATTCACCCCCCCCCCTCTAGGTATTTAGGAACCAATTCTTTCAAGTGCTATCAGATCTAGGTTCCTCAAAGAAAGACTTAACAGTCTGAGTAAGATCTGTAAGGCAGAATTAAGTTAAAGAAGATGGGTTCAGGAGAAAATCATAAAGAACTTGGTTCAATGAAGTTGCCTATCTGCAGGAAGGAAATTTTTGGAATATGGAAGGAAAGGGTCAGACTATTTATGGAGGCATCCGATCCTATAATTTATATAACAGTTTAGGAAGGACCATATGTTCCAATGAAGGTTTCTGTTCTTGATGCTAATCAAAGGACTCCTAAGGATTTTTTAGAAATGATAAAGGATGAGATCATCTTGGCTACAATGAATAAAAGAGCACAGAATATTATAGTGAGTGTCATAGATGACTCAACATTCCAGAATCTGATTCACTGCAAAACCTCCAAGGAGATGTGGGACACATTGGTTGTCTACATGGAGGGTTCTGAAGAGGTTAGGCAAGATAGAAAGTCTATGCTTAATCAAGAGTATGAGAGTTTCAGACAAGCCAAGTCTAATAGTATAACTGAATGTTATAAGAATTTCTACAGAATTGTAAATGAACTAATATCCTATGGAAGAATCTTCAGTATATATGAGCTGAATGACAAATTCCTTAGGTCTTTGACTAAGGATTGGGATACAAAGATCTGTGGCATAAGGGAAGTGGCCAGACTGGCAGAAATTTCACCTCCAACACTGTTTGGCAAATTGCTGTCTTATGAGATGCAGTTGATGGCCATAAAGGAGGAAGAGAAAAATACAAAGGTTGACTTTAGAGAAAAGTCAGTGGCCTTTAAGGTAGAAGCTACAAGGAAGAATATGATGTTGTCTCCATCTTCTCCTAAGAAAGATGTCGAAGTGAACTCAGAAAATTCTGATAATCACAGTTCAGACAGCAGTAATTTTGATGAAGACTTTGCTGCATTCACAAGGCAGTTTCAGAGATTCTTAAAGAAGAAGCAGTGGAAATCTAAGCCATCCTCATCTCAGTCCAAGGGTGACTATTATCAGAAGAGGAAATCATCCAGGAAGGAAAGGACTGGGATAAAGCCTAGAAAGTCCACTACATCAAAGATTATTTGCTATTTCTGCAACGGACCTAGACATGTTGTGGCTGACTGTCCAGACAAAAGGAAGGAGTCTGCTGATAAAAAGAAGTCTCAGCACAAGAGCAAGAAGGAGAAATCCTTGGTAGCTAAGAAAGAGAAAAGTTAGACAGATCAATCAACTTCAGAGTCTGAATCTGAGGTTGAGGCCTATATTGGTCTGTTTGCAACAGAAGAGGAGGATGAGTTCATGAAATTACTGGACTCTATCTATGAACAAGAAGACCATCAGTGCAAAGGACTGATGGATATGTCTGAAGAAGGCCAGTGCTAGGATCAACCTGGCCCCAGTAAGGTAAAAAGTTCATCTGTAGATTCTGATTACTTCACCGGGTCAGAATCAAATGCATCTGCATCAATAGATGTGGATGGGTCTAAATCTGAAGGAGATATTCATCAGCTTATAGATGAATATGGGGATTTGTTGCAGGCACTCAAGAGAAGCAAACACCTGGCCAAAAATTAGGCTAAGGAAATTGCAGCTCTTAATTTTGCTACATCTGATTCAGAGAAGCAGCTGGATCAGAAGATGAATGAGATTGTCAGGCTGAAAAACATAGCTGTAATTCAGATGGGTACAATCACATTCAAAAATGATCAGATCAAAAGTCTGGAAGACAGACTTCAGAAAGAGAAGGAGATAGTGGCTAGTTTCTCTAAGCCATAATCTGTCCTACCCCTATTTGATGACTTTGTTTCTCAAAAGGTTAAGGCAGGATTAGGCTTTAAGGGAACTGCATGAGTTGCACAGTCCAATAATAAAGGCAAAGCCCCAGAACAAAACAAAAGATATGCTGCAAACAATACAACTAAGATTGTGCCTAAAAAGAGGTATAATAAGTATGAGTGTTGGTGTTGTGGCAAGATAGACCTTTATGCCTTAGACTGTTGGCACAATTCCAGTGTCAGGAAGGATAGCAGTCTACCTGTTAGAACAGCTACAGGAAGATTTGTCAAGTTTCAGGCTAACTTGAACCAAAGACCCAAATGTTATTTGGGTTCTAAGGTTAAGTAATCTTTGTTGCAGGTGAGTCCAAGCTACCATGCCCCTATATGGTACTTGGACAGTGGATGTTCCAGGCACATGACTGGAACAATAGGATTGCTGAAGGACTACTCACCAATATTGAATGGGCCTAAAGTAATCTTTGGTGGTTTTGAAAAAGGAGTCATCAAAGGGTTTGGTAACATCTCTAACAACTCAATCACTATCACTCAAGTGGCATATGTGAAGGGTTTGAAACACAACCTAATAAGCATATGCCAGCTGAGTGATCTTGGATATGACATTTCATTTATCAAGAATGAGTGTCATATCAAGAGATCTAGTGATCAAAAAGTTATATTAACTGCTATAGAAATAGAAATGTGTATTGCCTAAACTTTGAGTGTGAGAATAAAAATTATCCTATCTGTCTTGTGGCTGATGAGAAAGCCTCTCATTATGTCAAATGGCACAAGAGGCTAGCTCATCTTAACTACAAGACTATTAGCCAACTCTTTAGTAAAGAGTTAGTGAGGAATGGTCCTCAAGTTAAGTGCTAGAAGGATGGGATATGCTCAGCTTGTCAAAAAGGCAAGCGGGCCAGATCCTCCTTTCATAGCCTAGAAACCAAAGACTCAGTGAGGTGCTTATACCTCTTGCATATGGATTTATTTGGTCTTATGCCAGTTCATAGTCTAGGTAGGAAGGTCTACACTTTTGTGGTAGTAGATGACTATTCTAGATTTTCATGGGTATTCTTTCTGAGGCAGAAATCTGAAACCCCAAATGTCTTCTGCAATTTTGTCAAACAAATTCAGAATGAATTAGATAGTTTAGTGATCAAAATCAGAAGTGATCATGGAACTGAATTCCAATCAGAAAGTATGACAAGGTTGTGTGAAGAATTTGAGATTCATCAGGAATTCTCCTCACTTAGAACACCTCAGCAAAATGGCATTGCTGAAAAAAAAGAATAGGACATTGATTGAGGCTGGGAGAACACTATTGAGTGACACTGCTCTCCCAAAATATTTTTGGGCTGAGGCAGTAAACACTGCATGCCATGTGCTCAATAGGGCTTCCATCACCAAAAGCCACAAAAATACACCCTATGAGGTTATGAAAGGCAGAAAACCAAACTTATCCTATTTCAGGATCTTTGATTACAAGTGCTATGTACTTAACAATGGCAAGTCTCACCTAACTAAGTTTGCTGCCAAATCTCAAGATGGGATATTTGTTGGGTACATCAACAATAATAAGGCTTATAAGGTCTATAATTTGGCTACTCAAGTTGTAGAAGAGTTTGTTCATGTCATATTTGATGAATCTAGACTTATTAACAGTGAGTTGCCAAGTAGTTCTTGTAGCTCCACAGGTATACAACAGAAGATGGACCAACTTACTATCAGAGAAGATCCAACTGCAAAGCAGGATGAGGAAAATGGTAGTTGTTGTCCAGGGGGAGTACAAGACACTCAAGAGGCTGATGAAGACCATGAGGTGCAGCATAATGAAGAGATTGAAGAAGGTCAAACTGTTGATATATTACCTCCGGCAGTTAGAGAGTTAAAGGATCATCCAGTACACCAGATCATTGGTGATCCAAGACATAGAGTACAAACAAGGAGCATGAACTTAAATCTAGTTCTTTGCTCAAGCTTTTTATCTCAACTGGAACCCAAGAGATTTGAATAAGCTATTCAAGACCCAGACTGCATTGATGCTATGCAGGAGGAGTTAAATCAATTCAGAAGGTGCAAGGTCTGGGAGTTGGTACCAAAACCAAAGGGCCACAATATCATAGTGACAAAGTGGATTTATAGAAACAAGCTTGATGAGAGTGGGATCATAGTGAAGAACAAGGCAAGACTAGTTGCCAAAGGATACAGGCAGGAAGAGGGCATTGACTTTGATCAGACTTTTGCTTCAGTGGCAAGGTTGGAAGCAATCAGGCTATTCCTTGCCTATGTAGCATATCAAGGCTTCAAAGTGTTCCAAATGGATGTTAAGTCAGCATTCTTAAACGGAGACTTAAAAGAGGAGGTCTATGTAGAACAGCCCTCAGGTTTTGTTGATCCTCTCAAACCTAATTATGTTTATAGACTTAGGAAAGCTTTGTATGGGTTGAAACAAGCTCCAAGGGCTTGGTATGAAACCCTGTCTAATTTCCTCATTGAGAATAAATTCTCAAGGGGAAAAATAGATAAGACTCTATTCCTTAGAGAATCCAAAGGAAAGATTATCCTAGTCCAAATATATGTTGATGACATAATATTTGGTTCTACTGAAAATAACCTTTGTATAAAGTTTGCAAAACTTATGCAAGGAAAATTTGAAATGAGCAGTATGGGAGAACTTAAGTTCTTCTTGGAACTCCAAGTAAGACAGACTGATGATGGTCTGTCCATATCTCAGTCTAAGTTCACCCAGGAGTTAATTATGAAGTATGGTACGAAATCATCCACTACCATGAGAACTCCAATGGGGACAAGTATGTCTCTAAGCAAAGATGATGCAGGGAAACCTGTAGATGAGTCTTTATATAGAGGGATAGTTGGCTCCCTCCTATATCTGACTGCTAGTAGACCAGATATCATGTATGCTACATGTGTCTGTGCTAGGTACCAATCCTGCCCTAAAGAATCTCATTTTACTGCTGTTAAAAGGATTTTGAGATATCTTAAGGGCACACCTAATCTAGGCCTTTGGTATCCTAGGTATAGAGATTTTCTACTAATGGGCTATTCAGATGCAGACTTTGCAGGTTGCAAAGTAGATAGGAAAAGCACAACAGGCACCTGTCAATTTCTAGGAGGAAGACTGGTGTCATGGAGCTGTAAGAAGCAGACTAGTGTGGCAATTTCCATAGCTGAGTCTGAGTATGTTGCTGCAGGAAGTTGCTGTGCATAGTTGTTGTGGATTCAGCATCAGTTAGAAGATTATGGTATTCCGGTAAGTAGAACTCCTTTATTATATGATTCTACTAGTGTTATTTCTATTGCTCATAATCCTGTTTCTCATCGTAGAACAAAGCATATAGAAATAAGATACCATTTTCTTAGAGATCATGTAGAGAAAGAAGATATTTCTTTAGAATTTGTTAATACAGATTTACAAATTGCTGACATGTTCACTAAGCCATTAGATGAAACTAAATTCAATAATTTCAAAATTGAATTATGAATGTTGAACATAAATTAGTTTAACAAATTTGGCTAAGTAAAATTATGTCGACACAAAGAAGTAGTGTCGACACATAGTAGTTAGAGTCGACATTCCAGGGAAGTGATGTCGACACATCCAAAAAATTGGTGTCGACACTTCAGAGAAGTAATGTCGACACATCCAGAAGTGGTGTCGACACTTAGAATCAACACACAGATTTCGTCGAGCGCAGAATCAACTGATCGTCGAGCGCAGAATCGACACATATCGTCGAGCGCAGATTCGTCGACCTCAGATCGTCGACTTCACGGGCTCTTCGTCAAACACGACCAAGACAAATAGAATTGTGTCGATATATAGAAGTCAACACTTCTGTCGAGACTTTAGAAGTCTATGTCGACACATTTCAACTGTGTCGACACATTAAGAGATTTTTTACGTGACTTTTGACCTTCAATATTTAGAAGGGTATAAATAGGTCAACAACATATTATGTCGACACACTCTCCATATTTTCGAGACCAATACCTTGTGTCGACAAATTCTCTCTTCTCAATCCAAGATTTCTCTCAACCCCAATGGCGCCAAAGCTTGAAGATAACATCAACGAAGGCTATTAGCTGGTTCGCAACGCTTTTGATCATGCAGAACTCGAGATTAAAACAATAGTAACCCTAATTGTAGAAAATGGTTTGGAATTTCTGGTATCTGAACCTACAAAGATATAGAAGAAAGAAATACTGGAATTCTATGGCGCAGCTACTTTAGATTCAACTGGACTTAAGATCAAATCTACAGTTCAGGGAGTTAAAGTTAAACTAACCTTGAAGAGCTTGAGGAAAACTCTTAACTCCCTAGAACACAAGAAGAAGAAGAAGTTACCTCTACCAAGACTAGGGAAGCACTCCAGTTGTCACAACCCGCATTTCCTCAACGAGTACCTCGTATCAGAGCAAGAGGAACTACGGGTTATGATGCCACGTCGTGCAGGGGATAACTGCACACGTTCAGGCAACCCTTGACGCTTACTTTGTGAATTCAAGTTCAACAGTTTTATGTAAGAAAATTAGTTCATTTGCTGGCCGTATCCCTCGGCCTTAGGTATCAAAACACATTGTTACGCGGCGGAAATCCTTGGTTTATTTATAATGAGCTTCTATATGCAACCTATAGTGATATTATTATAAGAAATTCTCTTTGTCTACGTTATGTAAAAATACGTTTTAATTGATGAAAACATGTATGCATGAGCTACAATAATAGTTTTGGTAACTTCAAAATACCTTATGCAACCTACCAGAAAACCATCCCAAAAGCAAGTACATTCCATACAAAGGAGTTACATTAGCAGTAGTTCATAAAAGAAAATCCACCAAATGGGCGCCAACAAGCTGACACGAACCCATTGGGGCATATATATGTCTGTACAACAAAAGAAGAACTACCTCGCTTTGAATGCTCGGGTAGCGCCCAAGAAACGCCTCCAACCAACCTAGCCACTCAGCCGGCTACAACCTGCACCTGAGGCATTCAAGAAAGAATACCTCAGCAATCATCCAAACCATACAAAAGAGAATATAAATTTCATAATGGATCAAGAAGGGGCTTACCGACCCCATAGCAATGCTTAAGTCAAGAGTGCACAAAACAAGTGCGTACATGTAGAAAACAATGTCATTCCAAAGGATCAACCGCACCAAGTGCGTACTAGTTCTTCAAGTCCTGCTCAAACCGCAGAAACAAAAGGCAAAACACATGCCTATTCCACCATTCATCGAACAAGAACCTACTAGACAAGTGAAGCATAAGCAGCGGTTAAGTTCAATTTCACAAGGGTCTTATCGGTGGCGGCCCTAAAGTGGAACGCACCAAACAAAACCAGCCCAAATCGGGGCCAAAGTGGTCTCTCTAACCACAAAAACAAAACCCGGTGGCCACAGGCTGAAACCACATCACCCCTTGCAAAATCCTCACACAAACGCTCCCGCCATGCTTCACGAATTCGCCTCGCAAAACACCCCATAACCCAAGGTAACACGTTTCCTTTCATCGTCCTCACACATAACTCCCAATTGCCAACGTAGAGTGTGAGAAATACATAATCACATGCTTTGTATCAAAAGAGAACTACATGATAGGATTTGATTAACATGAGTACATAGACCACATATTTGGAACACAAGCATATGTTGTTTTAATCAAGGAAAAATCACCTCAAGATGGGTACATGTATAGAACAAATTAGCTACCTGAATTAAGTTAGCATAGGCAAATTGATAATTACATGAATCACAAACCTACACATAGGGAATTTAACCTAGGGAATTAGCTAATGTTATATGGAATTAACATAGGTAATTTAGCATAGGACATGAGCAAGGTCATCATTTGGATTGATCATAATGTGAAAAGTAGCAAGGTCATAATTTTGGAGTGATCATAAGTTGGAAATTAGCAAGGTCACACATAATTAGCAAGGTCATAATTAGCAAGGTCATACGAATTCAACAAGAGGATTGATCATAAGAATTCAACATAAGATCTAAAGCTAGGAAAAAAAATAGAGAATTGAATCAAGTACGAAGATTGGCAAGGGTGGAGGACACCGCTTGCCTGAACCGAGGCGATGCCGCGACGGCTGCTTCTCTTTTTCCTGGCCTTGCTTGCTCCCTTGCTCCCTTGCTTTCTCTTGGAGAATGAAGATGAAGAGGAAGAAGATGAAGCTTAATGGGTTCTGTTTCGGCTTATATCCTCCAGAACCGAGCTGAACCGTTCGATGCAGGACCAAGGAAATGAACGGCACAAAAAATGGAAAAAGTCGATTTTCGGGCCGGTCACGCCCTATGTCACGCCCGTGACACAGGGCGTGTACCATAAGCGGCGCCGAAAGGCGGCAATTCCACGCTTATCCAGACGGTACACGGCCGGGGTACACGCCCGTGACCTAGGGCGTGTAACCCGTGTCTCGACACCTCGTCGACAGAAAAGTGTCGACACTCGACCCAGCCTGACACGCCCTGTGACACGCCCGTGTCACAGGCCGTGTCCCCTCTCTCGACGACTCGACACTCGATACTCGACGCTCGATACTCGCCGATCGACACTCGACACTCGACGAAGCGGGACACGGCCCGTGACACGCCCGTGTCAGGGGGCGTGTACCCCATTCGTCGAGCTCAACTCGACGCAAGAAAAATTCGTCGAGTCCAGGAGGTCACGCCCAGGTCACGGCCTGGGTCACGCCCGTGTCAGGGGGCGTGTCTAGCACAAAAACGACCATTTTCCCCTTTTGTGAAAAATGTTCCTGGGACGTCCTAGACCACTTTTGCCTTAAGCACTTTTTACCCTTTTTGTTTCCTGAACCAGCAACTTATTTTGAGCAACATTCCCCGGGCGCGAAAACATGCAGGCATTCCCTAAGAGGCCTCACCGAGTCCCTTATTTGGACTACGGTTTGCTGGGGAATCGTGCAACTCGGCAACCAAAACAGCCACTCGCATGCCCGCGGGAAAAACCATGCTCAACTACAAGCAAAGCCAACGTAACGCCCATCATGCGTACGTAATAAAAAATCCGGGGCGTTACAATCACTCCCCCTAACAAAAAGTTTCGCCTCGAAACTTTTCACAAAACCCAACACACAAGCAAACCAAAACATGAATCCAATCAAACACTAAATCACATACCAGCTTACGGGAACAAATGAGGGTGAGCCACCCTCATCGTTGACTCGAGCTCCCACGTTGCGCTTTCCACATCCTGATTTTTCCATAACACCTTTACCATAGGAATCTTCTTTTTCCGCAACACACGATCTTGGGAGTCCAATATCCGGATGGGCATCTCCACATATGAAAGGTTTGGCGCTAATGGCGGCACCACGTCCAACACTTGCGTGTCATTCCGCAGACACTTGCGCAGTTGGCTCACATGAAACACATTGTGAACGCCAGGAAAGTTCACAGGTAATTCCAGTTTGTAGGCAGATGCACCAACTCGCGCAAGAATCTTGAAGGGACCCACAAATCTTGGGTCTAACTTGCGCTCTTTCCCAAACCTTTTAATCCCAACCATTGGGGAGACTTTCAAGAAAACAAAATCCCCCACCGCAAACTCCAATTCCGACCTTCGTCGGTTGGCATACTTTTCATATCGCTCTTGGGCGATTCGGAGCTTCTCTCGAATACCTCGTACTGCAACTTCCATATCCTCGAGCGCCTCTGGCCCCAACAAAGGCCGCTCGCCAACCTCAGTCCAAAAGAGTGGGGTCCGACATCGTCGCCCATATAACGCTTCAAACGGAGCCATTTGCAAGCTTTCTTGATAGCTATTATTATACGCGAACTCCATAAGCCGCAAACGTTCATCCCATGCTCCGCCATACTCCAGAATGTAACATCGAATCATGTCTTCTACAATTTGATTTACTCTCTCGGTTTGGCCATTCGTCTGAGGATGATAAGCTGTGGAGTATCGCAAATCTGTTCCCAAACCCTCTTGTAAACTGTGCCAAAAACGAGAGGTAAAGCGGGAATCTCGGTCTGAAATGATATTCATCGGCACACCATGCAGTCGGATGATCTCGTTCACATAGAGCTCCGCTATTGTCTTCATCGGGTAGTTGACCTTAAAGGGTATGAAATGAGCACACTTGGTCAACCTATCCACGATCACCCACACGGAGTCATGTCCTCGGGGAGATCTTGGTAAACCGGTAATAAAATCCATTGAGATGCTTTCCCACTTCCAGGTTGGAATCTCCAATGGTGTCAACTTGCCACCAGGCTTCCCATGATCAGCTTTCACCCGTTTGCAGGTATGACATTCTGAGACAAGTTGCGCTATATCTCTTTTCATTCCATACCACCAGACAATTTGTTTCAAATCACGGTACATTTTTGTTGAGCCTGGATGGTAGGCCATACTTGCGCCGTGTGCTTCCTTACACACCATCTCACGAATCTCCCCAACTGCAGGAATACAAAAGCGCCCACGATACTTTAACGTGCCTGCACCATCAATCGCAAAATCCGGTAATTCACCCTTTTCAGTCCGAAGAGATAAATGCAACAGATCAGGATCATCTTTTTGATGTTGTCTTGTAAGCACCAGCCATGACGGTTCTTCTATTGCCGAATGACTTTGCGGTTCATATCTGCCCACCGTAATATCCATCAACAGAAATTCCTCCACAAGACGGTCGACAGAAAGATGAAATAATTTCCCCGTCTTCCGACTCAAAGCATCGGCCACAACATTCGCCTTCCCCGGGTGATACTGAATGTCCACATCATAATCCGCGACATACTCAAGCCATCGCCGTTGGCGCAAATTAAGTTCTTTCTGTGTGAAGACATACTTCAAACTCTTATGATCTGTAAAGATTTTACACTGCGCACCATATAGCAAGTGTCTCCACAACTTCAATGCAAATATCACCGCTGCAAACTCCAAATCATGCGTTGGGTAATTCTTTTCATGACTTTTCAACTGCCGAGACCCATACGCAATCACCTTCTTGTCTTGCATTAACACACAGCCAAGTCCAACGTGCGACGCATCCACAAACACTTCATACTCTTTTCCTTCCATCGGCAAGACCAACACAGGAGCGGTACATAATCGATGTTTGAGTTCCAGGAAGGAGGTCTCACACTTGTCATTCCATTCAAATGCCACGTTATTCTGGGTTAATCGAGTCAAAGGTGCGGCCAACGTCGCAAAACCTTCGACAAATCTGCGATAATAGCCGGCTAAGCCCAAGAAGCTTCGAATCTCCTTGGGTGTTTCCGGTCTTCTCCATTCCATGACCGCAGAAATCTTTTCGGGATCCACTGAAATTCCATGGTGATTAATGACATGACCCAGAAAAGCAACTTGCGGCAACCAAAACTCGCATTTGCTTAGCTTGGCGAATAACCGCTGATCTCGTAAAGTGGCCAATACTAATCGCAGATGTTGTTCATGTTCCTCAGCACTGCGGGAGTAGATAAGAACATCATCAATAAACACCACCACAAATTTATCCAAATAGTCCTTGAACACTCTGTTCATCAGATCCATGAAAGCTGATGGTGCATTAGTCAATCCAAACGACATCACAAGGAATTCAAAGTGGCCATGCCTTGATCGAAACGCAGTTCGCGGAATATCAGATTCTCGGACCTTGAGCTGATGATAGCCCGAGCGGAGATCAATCTTCGAAAATACAGAACTGCCACGCAGTTGATCAAATAAATCATCGATTCTTGGCAGTGGGTACTTGTTTTTAATCGTCACCTTGTTCAATTCCCGGTAATCGATGCAAAGGCGCATCGATCCATCTTTCTTCTTCACAAATAACACCGGTGCACCCCAAGGTGATGAACTCGGCCGAATAAACCCTTTTGCCAATAAGTCATCCAACTGTGTACGCAACTCTGCTAGCTCACGCGGGGCCATCCTGTACGGCGCTTTCGCGATCGGTCGCGTACCCGGCTCCAAATCAATAACAAACTCGACGTCACGATCAGGGGGTAGACCAGGAAGGTCAGTAGGAAAAACATCTGGGAAGTCACGCACAACAGGAATCTCCTCCAAAAGCGGCAAAACAGCACTAGTCCCCACAGCGGAGACAAGACAAGCAAAACAGTCGGAAACAAACAACGTCCGAACACATACCGCCGAAAGCCCTGGAGAATCCTGGCAAGAATCACCATACACACTTCCTGGCTGACCATCATCCTTGACAAAATCCAAGCGCTTCCCTCTGCACTGGATGACGGCGTCATAGCGGGCTAACCAGTCCATACCCAGAATGACGTCGAAATCTTCCAAATCGATTACCTTGCAATCCACCCTTGCTATAAAATCTCCCAACAAAATGGGACAATCAAGAAGACCCCAGTCAGCCACCACAGAAGCGCCGGAAGGAAATTTCACCAAAAACGCATTCCCCACTCGCTCTGGTGTCAAATGATATCGATCCAGAAAGGTTCGCGCTACAAATGAATGGGTCGCGCCAGAATCAAAGAGAACACGCGCCCAACAGTTCTTGACCTTAAATTTTCCTATAAGGTATATATGCTACGCTAAGAACTACACATACTAGGCATACACAAAACGAGAACCAGAGGACTGAATCGAACCTGAGATAACCTGCGGTGATGTATGCGCTTCCTCTACAGAGACTACATTCAACTTCCCTTTGCCTTTGTCCAAGCGCGGAGGCGGAGGCAAAGCCTGGAGTGGTGCGGGTTGCAACACAGCTTGAACCTGTGGGCACCTTGCACGAAGATGTCCTGGTCTGCCACACTGAAAGCATACCTTATCTTTGGCCCAGCAGCGGCTCACATCATGACCTCTTCTCCCACAAAATGTACACTCCAAGTCTCTGGTTGGCGCACCCTGAATGGCGTGCACCTGCTCCTTCTTTTGCATCCCCAACCGCTTGAAACATGTCTCAAAGGGGTGACCAGCTCGGCCACAGAAGCTACATGTCTCCTTGTTTCTCTTCCTTACGTCTGCGTCTTGGGAGCTTTTCCCTCCCACCAGCTTCCTCTTATCCTTCCTCATCAGTTGTCCTCTTTGTTTTGCAGTTTCGATCGCTTCCACCTTCAACGCCGCCTCAACCACAGCAGTGTAACTCGTCGCTCCATAAGCACTTGCGAACTGCTGTACGTCGCTGCGGAGTCCGCCCAAAAACCGCTTGACTCGATCAGCTTCCGTCATCACCAAGCTCGGGGCAAACCGACTGAGCTTGCTATACTCAATTTCATACTCACTCACTGTGAGTTGCCTCTGCTTCAAATACAAAAAGTCATTCATCAGGCGGTCCCTTTCCACTGCCGGTAGAAACTTGCGTCGTACCATTTCTTTAAACACTTCCCACGAACAGCCCGCCCCTAGTCCTTCCTTTTCTCGTAACCACCATCCTTTCGCCAATCCTTTAAGTTGATAGGCAGCAAGCATCACCTTTTGGTCCTCAGTCACACCAGCATACACAAACATTTCTTCTAACGTGATCACCCAGTCATCCAAGATTACGAAGTCTGCCTTTCCATCATACGTCGGTGGTCCAAGTCGTTGAAACTGCGAGATGAAAGTCATCGCAGGAGGAACGACAACTGGGGGTGTCACTGCCACTGAAGGAGTCGAACTAGTGGGGCCTCTCACCGTCTCTTGTCCTCTTGGTGCCAGCCCAGACATAGCGGATGACATAGCTTGAAGCTGGGACTGCACTTCCTGCACCTGCCTCGTCAAAGCCTCATTACTTTGGCGAAGACTATCTATCAGCGCATTATTCTGCGCTCCCGAAGACTCACCCTCGGATTGGGGAGTTTGCCTTGTCACTGGACGCTTCGACATCCTAGAAACACGTTCACTCGTGTCAATCTCAAACCCAACAAACCACACAACGGCTATGTACAGACCATACATATAAAAATATGAACATCAACTGCTAACTTGCTTTGGGAGTTTGAGAATGATGGTATGCCTAACCTAAAGATGACTCACTGTCATCCCACTAATTTGTGCCTCAACCATGGATGCATGACTTGCTTTGACCCAAAACCATGAGTGTATAGGTGTCATCATGTAAGTCTTAGCTTGGCACGTTGTGCTCATGCAATGTTATGTTATGCGTGCTGTGCTATGCATTCTAGAAAAGGCCTTAATGCATGCCATGAGCGGTCGTACGCATCACAATGCTATGCATCCCATACTACATAACATTGCATGCAACGAAGAAAAGAAAACGTGCTAGTCGCATCCATGTGGTGAGGTTATGCATCCCATACTACATAACCCTCACATGTTGCCCCTATGGTGGATCCATATACAGCCACATATTATGCATCCCATACTACATAATATGCCCCGTATACTTCTGTTCATGCCATGAGTGTAGTGTACGTGCGTCGGCCAAGACATACTGATGGCACCTCGGTGTGTGTATGAAATGATGCTTACACTCACAAAATAAAAAGGAAAGTTTGCCCGACCAAATGTCAAGCAAACCTCCCTCTGATACCAACTGTCACAACCCGCATTTCCTCAACGAGTACCTCGTATCAGAGCAAGAGGAACTACGGGTTATGATGCCACGTCGTGCAGGGGATAACTGCACACGTTCAGGCAACCCTTGACGCTTACTTTGTGAATTCAAGTTCAACAGTTTTATGTAAGAAAATTAGTTCATTTGCTGGCCGTATCCCTCGGCCTTAGGTATCAAAACACATTGTTACGCGGCGGAAATCCTTGGTTTATTTATAATGAGCTTCTATATGCAACCTATAGTGATATTATTATAAGAAATTCTCTTTGTCTACGTTATGTAAAAATACGTTTTAATTGATGAAAACATGTATGCATGAGCTACAATAATAGTTTTGGTAACTTCAAAATACCTTATGCAACCTACCAGAAAACCATCCCAAAAGCAAGTACATTCCATACAAAGGAGTTACATTAGCAGTAGTTCATAAAAGAAAATCCACCAAATGGGCGCCAACAAGCTGACACGAACCCATTGGGGCATATATATGTCTGTACAACAAAAGAAGAACTACCTCGCTTTGAATGCTCGGGTAGCGCCCAAGAAACGCCTCCAACCAACCTAGCCGCTCAACCGGCTACAACCTGCACCTGAGGCATTCAAGAAAGAATACCTCAGCAATCATCCAAACCATACAAAAGAGAATATAAATTTCATAATGGATCAAGAAGGGGCTTACCGACCCCATAGCAATGCTTAAGTCAAGAGTGCACAAAACAAGTGCGTACATGTAGAAAACAATGTCATTCCAAAGGATCAACCGCACCAAGTGCGTACTAGTTCTTCAAGTCCTGCTCAAACCGCAGAAACAAAAGGCAAAACACATGCCTATTCCACCATTCATCGAACAAGAACCTACTAGACAAGTGAAGCATAACAGCGGTTAAGTTCAATTTCACAAGGGTCTTATCGGTGGCGGCCCTAAAGTGGAACGCACCAAACAAAACCAGCCCAAATCGGGGCCAAAGTGGTCTCTCTAACCACAAAAACAAAACCCGGTGGCCACAGGCTGAAACCACACCACCCCTTGCAAAATCCTCACACAAACGCTCCCGCCATGCTTCACGAATTCGCCTCGCAAAACACCCCATAACCCAAGGTAACACGTTTCCTTTCATCGTCCTCACACATAACTCCCAATTGCCAACGTAGAGTGTGAGAAATACATAATCACATGCTTTGTATCAAAAGAGAACTACATGATAGGATTTGATTAACATGAGTACATAGACCACATATTTGGAACACAAGCATATGTTGTTTTAATCAAGGAAAAATCACCTCAAGATGGGTACATGTATAGAACAAATTAGCTACCTGAATTAAGTTAGCATAGGCAAATTGATAATTACATGAATCACAAACCTACACATAGGGAATTTAACCTAGGGAATTAGCTAATGTTATATGGAATTAACATAGGTAATTTAGCATAGGACATGAGCAAGGTCATCATTTGGATTGATCATAATGTGAAAAGTAGCAAGGTCATAATTTTGGAGTGATCATAAGTTGGAAATTAGCAAGGTCACACATAATTAGCAAGGTCATAATTAGCAAGGTCATACGAATTCAACAAGAGGATTGATCATAAGAATTCAACATAAGATCTAAAGCTAGGAAAAAAAATAGAGAATTGAATCAAGTACGAAGATTGGCAAGGGTGGAGGACACCGCTTGCCTGAACCGAGGCGATGCCGCGACGGCTGCTTCTCTTTTTCCTGGCCTTGCTTGCTCCCTTGCTCCCTTGCTTTCTCTTGGAGAATGAAGATGAAGAGGAAGAAGATGAAGCTTAATGGGTTCTGTTTCGGCTTATATCCTCCAGAACCGAGCTGAACCGTTCGATGCAGGATCAAGGAAATGAACGGCACAAAAAATGGAAAAAGTCGATTTTCGGGCCGGTCACGCCCTATGTCACGCCCGTGACACAGGGCGTGTACCATAAGCGGCGCCGAAAGGCGGCAATTCCACGCTTATCCAGACGGTACACGGCCGGGGTACACGCCCGTGACGGGTCGGTCACGCCCGTGACCTAGGGCGTGTAACCCGTGTCTCGACACCTCGTCGACAGAAAAGTGTCGACACTCGACCCAGCCTGACACGCCCTGTGACACGCCCGTGTCACAGGCCGTGTCCCCTCTCTCGACGACTCGACACTCGATACTCGACGCTCGATACTCGCCGATCGACACTCGACACTCGACGAAGCGGGACACGGCCCGTGACACGCCCGTGTCAGGGGGCGTGTACCCCATTCGTCGAGCTCAACTCGACGCAAGAAAAATTCGTCGAGTCCAGGAGGTCACGCCCAGGTCACGGCCTGGGTCACGCCCGTGTCAGGGGGCGTGTCTAGCACAAAAACGACCATTTTCCCCTTTTGTGAAAAATGTTCCTGGGACGTCCTAGACCACTTTTGCCTTAAGCACTTTTTACCCTTTTTGTTTCCTGAACCAGCAACTTATTTTGAGCAACATTCCCCGGGCGCGAAAACATGCAGGCATTCCCTAAGAGGCCTCACCGAGTCCCTTATTTGGACTACGGTTTGCTGGGGAATCGTGCAACTCGGCAACCAAAACAGCCACTCGCATGCCCGCGGGAAAAACCATGCTCAACTACAAGCAAAGCCAACGTAACGCCCATCATGCGTACGTAATAAAAATCCGGGGCGTTACAATCACTCCCCCTAACAAAAAGTTTCGCCTCGAAACTTTTCACAAAACCCAACACACAAGCAAACCAAAACATGAATCCAATCAAACACTAAATCACATACCAGCTTACGGGAACAAATGAGGGTGAGCCACCCTCATCGTTGACTCGAGCTCCCACGTTGCGCTTTCCACATCCTGATTTTTCCATAACACCTTTACCATAGGAATCTTCTTTTTCCGCAACACACGATCTTGGGAGTCCAATATCCGGATGGGCATCTCCACATATGAAAGGTTTGGCGCTAATGGCGGCACCACGTCCAACACTTGCGTGTCATTCCGCAGACACTTGCGCAGTTGGCTCACATGAAACACATTGTGAACGCCAGGAAAGTTCACAGGTAATTCCAGTTTGTAGGCAGATGCACCAACTCGCGCAAGAATCTTGAAGGGACCCACAAATCTTGGGTCTAACTTGCGCTCTTTCCCAAACCTTTTAATCCCAACCATTGGGGAGACTTTCAAGAAAACAGAATCCCCCACCGCAAACTCCAATTCCGACCTTCGTCGGTTGGCATACTTTTCATATCGCTCTTGGGCGATTCGGAGCTTCTCCCGAATACCTCGTACTGCAACTTCCATATCCTCGAGCGCCTCTGGCCCCAACAAAGGCCGCTCGCCAACCTCAGTCCAAAAGAGTGGGGTCCGACATCGTCGCCCATATAACGCTTCAAACGGAGCCATTTGCAAGCTTTCTTGATAGCTATTATTATACGCGAACTCCATAAGCTGCAAACGTTCATCCCATGCTCCGCCATACTCCAGAATGTAACATCGAATCATGTCTTCTACAATTTGATTTACTCTCTCGGTTTGGCCATTCGTCTGAGGATGATAAGCTGTGGAGTATCGCAAATCTGTTCCCAAACCCTCTTGTAAACTGTGCCAAAAACGAGAGGTAAAGCGGGAATCTCGGTCTGAAATGATATTCATCGGCACACCATGCAGTCGGATGATCTCGTTCACATAGAGCTCCGCTATTGTCTTCATCGGGTAGTTGACCTTAAAGGGTATGAAATGAGCACACTTGGTCAACCTATCCACGATCACCCACACGGAGTCATGTCCTCGGGGAGATCTTGGTAAACCGGTAATAAAATCCATTGAGATGCTTTCCCACTTCCAGGTTGGAATCTCCAATGGTGTCAACTTGCCACCAGGCTTCCCATGATCAGCTTTCACCCGTTTGCAGGTATGACATTCTGAGACAAGTTGCGCTATATCTCTTTTCATTCCATACCACCAGACAATTTGTTTCAAATCACGGTACATTTTTGTTGAGCCTGGATGGTAGGCCATACTTGCGCCGTGTGCTTCCTTACACACCATCTCACGAATCTCCCCAACTGCAGGAATACAAAAGCGCCCACGATACTTTAACGTGCCTGCACCATCAATCGCAAAATCCGGTAATTCACCCTTTTCAGTCCGAAGAGATAAATGCAACAGATCAGGATCATCTTTTTGATGTTGTCTTGTAAGCACCAGCCATGACGGTTCTTCTATTGCCGAATGACTTTGCGGTTCATATCTGCCCACCGTAATATCCATCAACAGAAATTCCTCCACAAGACGGTCGACAGAAAGATGAAATAATTTCCCCGTCTTCCGACTCAAAGCATCGGCCACAACATTCGCCTTCCCCGGGTGATACTGAATGTCCACATCATAATCCGCGACATACTCAAGCCATCGCCGTTGGCGCAAATTAAGTTCTTTCTGTGTGAAGACATACTTCAAACTCTTATGATCTGTAAAGATTTTACACTGCGCACCATATAGCAAGTGTCTCCACAACTTCAATGCAAATATCACCGCTGCAAACTCCAAATCATGCGTTGGGTAATTCTTTTCATGACTTTTCAACTGCCGAGACCCATACGCAATCACCTTCTTGTCTTGCATTAACACACAGCCAAGTCCAACGTGCGACGCATCCACAAACACTTCATACTCTTTTCCTTCCGTCGGCAAGACCAACACAGGAGCGGTACATAATCGATGTTTGAGTTCCAGGAAGGAGGTCTCACACTTGTCATTCCATTCAAATGCCACGTTATTCTGGGTTAATCGAGTCAAAGGTGCGGCCAACGTCGCAAAACCTTCGACAAATCTGCGATAATAGCCGGCTAAGCCCAAGAAGCTTCGAATCTCCTTGGGTGTTTCCGGTCTTCTCCATTCCATGACCGCAGAAATCTTTTCGGGATCCACTGAAATCCCATGGTGATTAATGACATGACCCAGAAAAGCAACTTGCGGCAACCAAAACTCGCATTTGCTTAGCTTGGCGAATAACCGCTGATCTCGTAAAGTGGCCAATACTAATCGCAGATGCTGTTCATGTTCCTCAGCACTGCGGGAGTAGATAAGAACATCATCAATAAACACCACCACAAATTTATCCAAATAGTCCTTGAACACTCTGTTCATCAGATCCATGAAAGCTGATGGTGCATTAGTCAATCCAAACGACATCACAAGGAATTCAAAGTGGCCATGCCTTGATCGAAACGCAGTTCGCGGAATATCAGATTCTCGGACCTTGAGCTGATGATAGCCCGAGCGGAGATCAATCTTCGAAAATACAGAACTGCCACGCAGTTGATCAAATAAATCATCGATTCTTGGCAGTGGGTACTTGTTTTTAATCGTCACCTTGTTCAATTCCCGGTAATCGATGCAAAGGCGCATCGATCCATCTTTCTTCTTCACAAATAACACCGGTGCACCCCAAGGTGATGAACTCGGCCGAATAAACCTTTTGCCAATAAGTCATCCAACTGTGTACGCAACTCTGCTAGCTCACGCGGGGCCATCCTGTACGGCGCTTTCGCGATCGGTCGCGTACCCGGCTCCAAATCAATAACAAACTCGACGTCACGATCAGGGGGTAGACCAGGAAGGTCAGTAGGAAAAACATCTGGGAAGTCACGCACAACAGGAATCTCTCCAAAAGCGGCAAAACAGCACTAGTCCCCACAGCGGAGACAAGACAAGCAAAACAGTCGGAAACAAACAACGTCCGAACACATACCGCCGAAAGCCCTGGAGAATCCTGGCAAGAATCACCATACACACTTCCTGGCTGACCATCATCCTTGACAAAATCCAAGCGCTTCCCTCTGCACTGGATGACGGCGTCATAGCGGGCTAACCAGTCCATACCCAGAATGACGTCGAAATCTTCCAAATCGATTACCTTGCAATCCACCCTTGCTATAAAATCTCCCAACAAAATGGGACAATCAAGAAGACCCCAGTCAGCCACCACAGAAGCGCCGGAAGGAAATTTCACCAAAAACGCATTCCCCACTCGCTCTGGTGTCAAATGATATCGATCCAGAAAGGTTTGCGCTACAAATGAATGGGTCGCGCCAGAATCAAAGAGAACACGCGCCCAACAGTTCTTGACCTTAAATTTTCCTATAAGGTATATATGCTACGCTAAGAACTACACATACTAGGCATACACAAAACGAGAACCAGAGGACTGAATCGAACCTGAGATAACCTGCGGTGATGTATGCGCTTCCTCTACAGAGACTACATTCAACTTCCCTTTGCCTTTGTCCAAGCGCGGAGGCGGAGGCAAAGCCTGGAGTGGTGCGGGTTGCAACACAGCTTGAACCTGTGGGCACCTTGCACGAAGATGTCCTGGTCTGCCACACTGAAAGCATACCTTATCTTTGGCCCAGCAGCGGCTCACATCATGACCTCTTCTCCCACAAAATGTACACTCCAAGTCTCTGGTTGGCGCACCCTGAATGGCGTGCACCTGCTCCTTCTTTTGCATCCCCAACCGCTTGAAACATGTCTCAAAGGGGTGACCAGCTCGGCCACAGAAGCTACATGTCTCCTTGTTTCTCTTCCTTACGTCTGCGTCTTGGGAGCTTTTCCCTCCCACCAGCTTCCTCTTATCCTTCCTCATCAGTTGTCCTCTTTGTTTTGCAGTTTCGATCGCTTCCACCTTCAACGCCGCCTCAACCACAGCAGTGTAACTCGTCGCTCCATAAGCACTTGCGAACTGCTGTACGTCGCTGCGGAGTCCGCCCAAAAACCGCTTGACTCGATCAGCTTCCGTCATCACCAAGCTCGGGGCAAACCGACTGAGCTTGCTATACTCAATTTCATACTCACTCACTGTGAGTTGCCTCTGCTTCAAATACAAAAAGTCATTCATCAGGCGGTCCCTTTCCACTGCCGGTAGAAACTTGCGTCGTACCATTTCTTTAAACACTTCCCACGAACAGCCCGCCCCTAGTCCTTCCTTTTCTCGTAACCACCATCCTTTCGCCAATCCTTTAAGTTGATAGGCAGCAAGCATCACCTTTTGGTCCTCAGTCACACCAGCATACACAAACATTTCTTCTAACGTGATCACCCAGTCATCCAAGATTACGAAGTCTGCCTTTCCATCATACGTCGGTGGTCCAAGTCGTTGAAACTGCGAGATGAAAGTCATCGCAGGAGGAACGACAACTGGGGGTGTCACTGCCACTGAAGGAGTCGAACTAGTGGGGCCTCTCACCGTCTCTTGTCCTCTTGGTGCCAGCCCAGACATAGCGGATGACATAGCTTGAAGCTGGGACTGCACTTCCTGCACCTGCCTCGTCAAAGCCTCATTACTTTGGCGAAGACTATCTATCAGCGCATTATTCTGCGCTCCCGAAGACTCACCCTCGGATTGGGGAGTTTGCCTTGTCACTGGACGCTTCGACATCCTAGAAACACGTTCACTCGTGTCAATCTCAAACCCAACAAACCACACAACGGCTATGTACAGACCATACATATAAAAATATGAACATCAACTGCTAACTTGCTTTGGGAGTTTGAGAATGATGGTATGCCTAACCTAAAGATGACTCACTGTCATCCCACTAATTTGTGCCTCAACCATGGATGCATGACTTGCTTTGACCCAAAACCATGAGTGTATAGGTGTCATCATGTAAGTCTTAGCTTGGCACGTTGTGCTCATGCAATGTTATGTTATGCGTGCTGTGCTATGCATTCTAGAAAAGGCCTTAATGCATGCCATGAGCGGTCGTACGCATCACAATGCTATGCATCCCATACTACATAGCATTGCATGCAACGAAGAAAAGAAAACGTGCTAGTCGCATCCATGTGGTGAGGTTATGCATCCCATACTACATAACCCTCACATGTTGCCCCTATGGTGGATCCATATACAGCCACATATTATGCATCCCATACTACATAATATGCCCCGTATACTTCTGTTCATGCCATGAGTGTAGTGTACGTGCGTCGGCCAAGACATACTGATGGCACCTCGGTATGTGTATGAAATGATGCTTACACTCACAAAATAAAAAGGAAAGTTTGCCCGACCAAATGTCAAGCAAACCTCCCTCTGATACCAACTGTCACAACCCGCATTTCCTCAACGAGTACCTCGTATCAGAGCAAGAGGAACTACGGGTTATGATGTCACGTCGTGCAGGGGATAACTGCACACGTTCAGGCAACCCTTGACGCTTACTTTGTGAATTCAAGTTCAACAGTTTTATGTAAGAAAATTAGTTCATTTGCTGGCCGTATCCCTCGGCCTTAGGTATCAAAACACATTGTTACGCGGCGGAAATCCTTGGTTTATTTATAATGAGCTTCTATATGCAACCTATAGTGATATTATTATAAGAAATTCTCTTTGTCTACGTTATGTAAAAATACGTTTTAATTGATGAAAACATGTATGCATGAGCTACAATAATAGTTTTGGTAACTTCAAAATACCTTATGCAACCTACCAGAAAACCATCCCAAAAGCAAGTACATTCCATACAAAGGAGTTACATTAGCAGTAGTTCATAAAAGAAAATCCACCAAATGGGCGCCAACAAGCTGACACGAACCCATTGGGGCATATATATGTCTGTACAACAAAAGAAGAACTACCTCGCTTTGAATGCTCGGGTAGCGCCCAAGAAACGCCTCCAACCAACCTAGCCGCTCAGCCGGCTACAACCTGCACCTGAGGCATTCAAGAAAGAATACCTCAGCAATCATCCAAACCATACAAAAGAGAATATAAATTTCATAATGGATCAAGAAGGGGCTTACCGACCCCATAGCAATGCTTAAGTCAAGAGTGCACAAAACAAGTGCGTACATGTAGAAAACAATGTCATTCCAAAGGATCAACCGCACCAAGTGCGTACTAGTTCTTCAAGTCCTGCTCAAACCGCAGAAACAAAAGGCAAAACACATGCCTATTCCACCATTCATCGAACAAGAACCTACTAGACAAGTGAAGCATAAGCAGCGGTTAAGTTCAATTTCACAAGGGTCTTATCGGTGGCGGCCCTAAAGTGGAACGCACCAAACAAAACCAGCCCAAATCGGGGCCAAAGTGGTCTCTCTAACCACAAAAACAAAACCCGGTGGCCACAGGCTGAAACCACACCACCCCTTGCAAAATCCTCACACAAACGCTCCCGCCATGCTTCACGAATTCGCCTCGCAAAACACCCCATAACCCAAGGTAACACGTTTCCTTTCATCGTCCTCACACATAACTCCCAATTGCCAACGTAGAGTGTGAGAAATACATAATCACATGCTTTGTATCAAAAGAGAACTACATGATAGGATTTGATTAACATGAGTACATAGACCACATATTTGGAACACAAGCATATGTTGTTTTAATCAAGGAAAAATCACCTCAAGATGGGTACATGTATAGAACAAATTAGCTACCTGAATTAAGTTAGCATAGGCAAATTGATAATTACATGAATCACAAACCTACACATAGGGAATTTAACCTAGGGAATTAGCTAATGTTATATGGAATTAACATAGGTAATTTAGCATAGGACATGAGCAAGGTCATCATTTGGATTGATCATAATGTGAAAAGTAGCAAGGTCATAATTTTGGAGTGATCATAAGTTGGAAATTAGCAAGGTCACACATAATTAGCAAGGTCATAATTAGCAAGGTCATACGAATTCAACAAGAGGATTGATCATAAGAATTCAACATAAGATCTAAAGCTAGGAAAAAAAATAGAGAATTGAATCAAGTACGAAGATTGGCAAGGGTGGAGGACACCGCTTGCCTGAACCGAGGCGATGCCGCGACGGCTGCTTCTCTTTTTCCTGGCCTTGCTTGCTCCCTTGCTCCCTTGCTTTCTCTTGGAGAATGAAGATGAAGAGGAAGAAGATGAAGCTTAATGGGTTCTGTTTCGGCTTATATCCTCCAGAACCGAGCTGAACCGTTCGATGCAGGACCAAGGAAATGAACGGCACAAAAAAATGGAAAAAGTCGATTTTCGGGCCGGTCACGCCCTATGTCACGCCCGTGACACAGGGCGTGTACCATAAGCGGCACCAAAAGGAGGCAATTCCACGCTTATCCAGACGGTACACGGCCGGGGTACACGCCCGTGACGGGTCGGTCACGCCCGTGACCTAGGGCGTGTAACCCGTGTCTCGACACCTCGTCGACAGAAAAGTGTCGACACTCGACCCAGCCTGACACGCCCTGTGACACGCCCGTGTCACAGGCCGTGTCCCCTCTCTCGACGACTCGACACTCGATACTCGACGCTCGATACTCGCCGATCGACACTCGACACTCGACGAAGCGGGACACGGCCCGTGACACGCCCGTGTCAGGGGGCGTGTACCCCATTCGTCGAGCTCAACTCGACGCAAGAAAAATTCGTCGAGTCCAGGAGGTCACGCCCAGGTCACGGCCTGGGTCACGCCCGTGTCAGGGGGCGTGTCTAGCACAAAAACGACCATTTTCCCCTTTTGTGAAAAATGTTCCTGGGACGTCCTAGACCACTTTTGCCTTAAGCACTTTTTACCCTTTTTGTTTCCTGAACCAGCAACTTATTTTGAGCAACATTCCCCGGGCGCGAAAACATGCAGGCATTCCCTAAGAGGCCTCACCGAGTCCCTTATTTGGACTACGGTTTGCTGGGGAATCGTGCAACTCGGCAACCAAAACAGCCACTCGCATGCCCGCGGGAAAAACCATGCTCAACTACAAGCAAAGCCAACGTAACTCCCATCATGCGTACGTAATAAAAAATCCGGGGCGTTACACCAGTGGTGTGGATTGGATCCCACCATGAAGATTGGATCTACAATGAACAGGAAATGGATGAATCTGCAAGGCAAATTCCTTTCTGAAGTGGTTGGAAAGGTCATTCTCTGCAAGCCAGGTGGACATGATAGGGTTTTAGCCTATATATTCAGCCTGATGACCAGGATTATCTTCAGACTAAACACAGATAGGTCTGCAGTAATCTTTGAAAAGATTAAGGAAGGCATTACAAAGCCAAATATGGGAAGAATCATGAGTCTATACTTGGCTGGAACAATTCCAAAAGTAATGGAATAGACTGCTAGATCCAAGATTAATCATATGAGGAGAATGGATCTAAGGATAATCTCCAGATGGGACAGAGTCTTAACAAAGGACATGCCTGATGAAGAGAGACCAGAGATTCCTGAAAAAATCTCCTACACAAGAAATTACAGATGGTGCTCAGGTGCAGGGGGAGCCTCATCTTGAGGAAGAGCCAACACAATTAGAAAGTGAAATGGCTACTCAAACTATACTTGAGACCACTCAACTAAACAGTCAAGCACAGGATGTTATCATGGAGGATACATCTACAGCTGCAGATGCTCCTGAGTTGGTAGTGCCTCAACTCCCAACTCAACAAGAATTTACCCTAGATGAGTTGTTCACTGAAATGGAGCAAGTCAGGACTGAGGGGGAGGAGCAAGTAAGGACTGAGGGGGAGAAAGCAAGAACTGAGGGGGAGCAAGCTAACATTGAGGGGGAGCAACCTAGGACAAAAAAGTAACTGCCTCCTAGTCCTAAGGAAAGAGTTGATATTGTCAGTACCTCAGCTTCTGAAGATGAAGCAGAAATACAAGCAAAGAAGAGAAAGCTGATGGTTTTCAAAAGAAGAAGCCAAAGCTATAAAAGGGCATTGCAAACTGCTCCACAACCTGCCCCAACCACTGATTATAGTTCTTTGTTGGTATCCTTGCAAGTGAAGTTAGATGAACAATGGATAGCCATGGAGAAATATATGGATGAGACCCATAAAATCTGCAATTCTCCTTGGCTCAAGATATCAAATCCATAAGATTTGAAGTAAATCAGAACAAGAAGGAAATGATAGATTTCTTCCACAAAGGTGGCAATGATGTAGTCTATCTTGCAAAACAACAAGTAGGCATAAAGACTCAAGTTGATGATATAGCTGTTAAGCAAGTCTATGTACTTGAAAATCAACTAAGGATGAATGAAAATCTGACTGAATCACATAATGTGATTATTACAGAGTTAAAGAATATTGTTGCTGGCCAGACTGAGGCAAGGGGTAAAGCCAAGTCAGCTTTTGATAAACAACTTCAGGAAGAATTACCTGCTATACAAACAACTATTAAGACTTCACAAAAGATCATTTCTAATCAGCTACTAAAATTAAGGTCATTTTATAAAGACGGTGTTAATTATCTAGATGAACAAGTCAGATTTCAGAAAGATGACCTCAGAGATCATATTGAAAGAGAAGTCATAAAGGGGGAGAGAGTATTAGTCAAAGCAGGCTCAGATCATGCTAAATGGATATCTAATAGCATCAGTGCCACCCTTGGATATCCACCCCTCTGTGATGATGATAATGTAGCTGAGTCAGGTGTGCAACCTGCTTATTTTGAAGGTGATCAACCTGAAGTTGCTCAGGTTATTTACCCTCCAGCAGATTTTGATATGATTCAGCAAGAAGTACAGTCTATGTACAGCCCTCCAGAGGGTACTAAAAATGTTATCCTTGAGAAGGTAGAAATGTCAGAGGCAGCTTTGAATAAGGAGCAAGAAGCTCAACTTTCAAAGAAAAGATTCAAAGAATAGGCTGAGTTGAAGCCTGATTTTGAGCAGTGGAGTCCTACTTCTAGGAATATTATCTTGACTGCCTGGAAAACTATAAAGGACAAGACCCATGATAGGGGCAAATGGTATACTGAGCAAGAATGGCAAAAGCATGAAGCTAGACAGGAAGCCATTATACAATATAAAAGAAAGGCAAAAGCTGGGAAGCTACCTCCTAATGCTCAGGAGCCTAGCAAGTATTGCCCAAAGCCTTTTCACTATTTTGAAAGGCAAAGAATAAGGGCTGAAGAACAAAAGAAGAAAGATCTAAAGGGCAATAAGTCAGCTGAAGATACTGATGCTCCAGTACAAGCCAAGATCCAATCAGGCAAAGGCATAGTCATCAAGGAGCCTGAGTAGCCTTAGGATAGATTTACTAGATTTTACAATATTGTACTTTTTAGTGTTAAAATCTAAGTAAACTATTGATAAGAAACTTTTGTAAGTTCAAACAAAACAATGATTAATGCTTATTATGTTTGCATCATTTCTGTGATGACTTTTTATACATGTTTTGTTTATAAGTTACCATGTCATGTAATGTTTTTATACATCATAATATGTGTTTGTTATGAATGGTGTATATCATTGACTAAGGGTTATGACTTCTCCAAATAGGGGGAGATTGTTGGGTACATTGGAAAATATATACCAGATTTGAAGAAGCCTCACCTTACTCAATGATATGCATCAAGGTGTATTTGATGTTATTTTGAGTTTATATGTGCAGGTTAAGAAAATGCAGGAATGCAGAAAAAGTTTATAAGTCTATGAGTCGGCACCAGAAAAGCTGTGTCGATACTTATGAAGGCTTGTGTTGACACTGGATAAAAGCCGTGTCGACACCTGGAGTCAATTGTGTCGACACTTGGAAAGGCTGTGTCGACACCAGAAGAAACTGTGTCGACACACAGAGGCAGTGTCGACACACAAAAAAGATTAGTCGACATTAACTGTATCGACACACAGAGGTAGTGTCGACACACAGAAGACTTTATCGACATCAACTGTGTCGACACACAGGACTTGTGTTGACACATAGCAGAGTTTCAACAAAGTTGATTTTTGTGAAAAGAAGAAGTGACTGTGTCGACACACACAGAACTAGTGTCGACACATTCTACAGAAGCTGTGTCGAGAAGTAGTGTCAACACCAAGGGAGCTGTGTCGACACCACCAAGGCTTGTGTCGACACTTAGTCTACTTGTGTTGACACATGATGAAGTTCAGTCTCGACACTTTGCTGACAGAGACAGAGTTTCAACAAGTGACTGGAAGACTTGACAGCTGCCATATTCAACCGGTCTACTACAACTGTTAGAGCTGTCAGAAGTTCGTTAGAAACCGGATCAGCCGGTTACCATGGAGAAAGTCTATATAAAGACATTCTCTATCAACAGAAAAAGTAATGATACAAGTGTTACACACATGAGATAGAAAACAAAACACAAAGAAGATTTTCAACAGAAGATCTAAGAAGACATTCTCAAGTGGTGATCTACTCAGAGTTTGTCAAGAGAATTAAAATAAGAATTCAGAAGAATCTTCAGAAGAAGTTGGAGAGAGAGAGCTCCACCTATTTAAGTGAAGAAAGGGACTTACATCAACAAGTCTCTCAAGTACAAAGTTTGAACCAGTCTGCCAAGAAAAATTCAGATTGATTTCTGAATTTCAAGAAAGAAGCTGATTGAAGATCAACTTCAAAGGAGATCAGCCCTACTGTGTTCAGATTCAAGAAGCTTTGAAGAAAGCTAAGTTAGGTCGATCTCTAACTTCAGATTCTTTCAAGAACTGATCAAGAAACTGTCCATCATTTCTCTCTCAACTAGGGTGGTGGTTAAATTTTAGATTCACATCTATTTTCTGTAGGATCTTTTTAAGATCTGAGTTGTAAGCCTGATTTATAAAGGCTGAGTTGTAGGATAAGTTCTCTGAGTGGTAGGCCTTGTTGAAGGCTGAGGTAGGGCTGTGAGCCTGAGTTGTAGGAGATTGTTATCTTTGAGTTGTAGGTCTTGTTGAAAGCTGAGGTAGGGCAGATTGCCTGAGCTGTAGGAGTGTGGACTCACTCTGAGTTGTAGGAACCTTGTTTGGATTCTGAGCTGTAAGATCTGAGGATCTGAGGAGAAGGAAAAAAGTTAGGCCGAATCTAGCACACTACTAGATAGGCGAAGGGGAAAAGTGGATGTACCCAGACCTTGGGGAACAACTATAAATCATTGTGCAATCTGTGATTGTGTGTGGTATTATTATTTATGTGTTATGTTAGCTGTAGAACTATCTGTTTATGTTAATTAACTGAATTAAAAGATCTGCCTTAGAAGAAAAAGGAATTGCACCTATTCACCCCCCCCCCCCCTTAGGTGTTTAGGAACCAATTCTTTCAGCCCCCACCCACCAACCTCGTTTGGGCTTAAAAATAGCAAACCATAAGGCGGTGTGGACCTTGGGCCAAGAAGATGCTCAAATCCCTCCTGAAAGTCTTTAGTTTCAAGAGTATCTAAACCCTAGAGGGGGGTGAATACGTTTTTCATTTTTTTGTAATTTCTTTTTAACTTTCCTGGTTTACTGTGTTGTGAGTTATAGTATATTGTTAGCTTTCAAGAACACAACCATAACACAAGTATTTTATAGTAGTTCCCCAAAGTATGAGTACATTCACTATCTCTCCCACCTTTTAACAGTTTGTTAAACAAGGCTAACTTCTCCAATCTCAGCTCAGTGAGCTTACAACTCAAATCCCTCAAGATCTCTCAGACTCCTCCAAGTCCTACCTCAGGCCCAAGACCCTACACTCAGAGAAAGAATCTCCTATAGCTCAGGTACATAGCCCTACCTCAGATCCACAGAAGGATCCTACAACTCAAATTCACCTCTGGAATCCTACAACTCAGGCACAAAGGCCCTACAACTTAGATGTTTAGAAAGATCCTACAGTTGGAATGTTATTTGTTGATGATGTCAGACACCAGAGAAATAATCTCTGTGACTTCCTCTTTCTAAACTGAGAAAACTCAGTCTTGTCTCCTTCACAGCTCCAAGAATTTATCTTCAATATTAGGCCAGCTTGAACTGTGAAGTCACTGCAACAAAGGCTTGCTCGGTTGCTCCCTTCTTCCTTAGAGAGATTACTCTCTGAACTTGCTGGTGAAGATCAGAATATTAACAACTAAATTTCTTTAACTTCTTGTTTGAACATAAGGAGCAAGTTCTTCAACTCTGCAACTAGTTCAAGAGGAAGAAGTTGAAGTTTTGTATTCCCCAAAAAGATTATTTCTTCTTCCTTGACCTTTTGCTCTTTGAGCAACACCTAGAGTTGGTAGCTACAACTTATATTTTGCATTAAATCTTGTACAATAGGCAAGCAGTACCATTTGTCATCTACTATTCCATTCCCATAATATTTTAATTATTGTTGACGTCATCATGATACGGCAATTGTAGACTTAGCCAATTTCAGACAATTTTATATAGGCATTGAGTGAAGCCTTATCACTCAACGCCAAAACACTTGGGTAGATTTTTGCATCACCAGGTGTTGAGTGATTAGTCATCACTCAATGAATATAGACTTTTGCAGTCAAACTGAATAGGCGTTGAGTGAGCCTTCATCACTCAACATATTTGGACTTAGTCGATTATCTCTATATGAAGGCGTTAAGTGAGTTGGCTTCACTCAATACTTTTTGTCTTTGCCTGTTTTGTTGAAGAGGCATTGAATTAATGGCATCCACTCAACGCTTCTGTCCTTAGATAGAATTTCTATTAAATAGGCGTTGAGTGAGCTGTCTTCACTCAATGCCTTTGTCCTTAGATAGAATTTTGTATCAACCAATACTGCATCTCTGACTGAACGATGTTCTATCGACGCTTTCTCTGCATGGCATTGAGTGAACTACCTTCACTCAACGCTTCTGGACTTAGCTAGAATTCTTGACAGCTTCTCTTTGGCTTCGACTGTTTGAGCTATACCCAAAGCTTCTGGCTCTGGGCGTTGAGTGAACTGCATTCACTCAATACTTTTGTACTTAACTAGATTTTTGCCTTGACAATGCTGAGGCTTTGAGTGTCTAGTCTTTACTCAACGCTTGAGTCCATCTGGAGTTGAGTGAACTGTCTTTACTCAACACATCTATACTTAGACAAATTCTAGCCTTGTCAGCATCATGTCTTATGTCCACCTATCATTGTCACTTAGATCACCTGTCTAATCAATGTGATAAGGAACAACCTGCATACATAGAACTTAGAGTATGCATCAGATATAATAATGTGTATACCATTGTCTTGTAGGCCTTCTTCAAATCTGGGAGATTGTGATCAATGGACCCAACAATCTCCCCCTATTTAAAGAAGGCAAAACATTAGACAATGATATACACTAACACATATGCAGCAGATATAACATTTCAGAAGAAAGGTAAAATTAATTATACACATCCAAAATAATGATTTTCATTGAAGAAAGATTCAAGTTTTTGTAGTGTGCATAAGATAAAATACATTCCCTTCAGCCCTTAAGAAAAAACAAGAAACATCCATAAGTTTCAGGTTCTCTTATGACTATGCCCCTGCTAGGCTTCTTGGTAGCTTTTTCTTTGCCCACTTTCTTTTCCTTTTGCCTATCAAAATAGATATATGGTTTTGGGAAGTACTTGCAGGGCTACATAGTATTTGGTAGCAGTGTACCCAACCTTTTGTCCCTTCTAAACTTTCTCCTATCTTCGTCATTCCTTTCCAGTTTGGCCCACTCTAGGGAGCTGTAGAGCTTGCTCCTCTCAGTTTTCTTGGACTTGATCTGTTCCTGGGTAGATAGAATGATAGTCCTGGACTGAGGACTCCAGTGTTCAAAATCTGGTCTTATGTCCATCTCTTCCATGTACATCTTTTTGCTCAATCTGACTTCCTCTTCTTCCTCAGCAATAGATTTTCCCTTGGCCTTTGTAATATGGTCAACAATGGGGCTGAATGTAGGAATCTCAACTGTCGTAGAAGGTTCAGCCCACTGTGCACCATCTTGAGTATCATACTGTGCACCATCTTAAGTATTATACTGTTCTGCATTCTGAACATCATATTGGCCTAACAGTCCATGGTTCGATGCTTCTTGTACATGATCTGGAACCAAAGGAATATTGTTATATGTAATGTTTTTCATGCCAAATGATCCCCTGATCACATTTGTGTCGATACTGCATTTTCAGTATTTGCCCTTATCACTTCCTTCTCCCCCTTTTTGACTTCTTCAGAAACATTTACGGTCAGGGAGATGTTGGCCTTTGTCAACTGTACATCTAGGTAGTTGACACCTTTGGTGACATGGTCTTTTAGTTGAAGCATGTGATTATCTAAGACTTAGGTACAAGCATCTATTCTTGTATCAAGAGTAGTCTTGTGTTCTTCCATCAATACTTTTTATGCATTGTGAACTGCCGGCATGTTTCCAGCAGTAATGTTTTGATTTTCTAATATCCCATTCTGAGTATTACTGATCTCATCCAACTTGCTCTCAATGAAAGTGATTGCAGGTGCTGTTGTCAAGAAAAATTTAACAGTCCGGGCCTTTAGCAGATTTACCTAAAATCTTATAGATTTGATCTCAATAGAGAGGTTATTTTTGAGTTCTTTTATGGAATCATCCACAAAGTTCTCTATTTGCCTTCTTTGTTCATCTAACATTCCTTTCAGTTGAGTCGGGAAGGTTCCTGACATCTGATCAGCTTGATTTGATGTACCTTCATCACAAACTTGTTGTTGCACTGCCCTGAGTTCTTCTCTTGCATCAGAGTCAACCATTTCAAACTTTGAAGAATGTTGATTTGCATTGTTATCAACAGCAACAGCCATCTCTGATTCAGAAGAGTCTATCTCATAAACTATTCCTTGAGCATGGAGTTTAGTGTGAATCTCCCCCTCAATCATAGCATTGTCCACAGGGACATTCTGAATTTCTTCAGTAATATTCTGAACTATTTCAGTAGCAGCAGCAATAGTCTATTCATCCTCAACGGGAAGCTGATCATTCTCATTCAAGAGTTGGATTTGCTCCCCCTCAGCAAGAGCATCTTCCATGACTTGCTCCCCCTCACTTAGAGGAGTGTATCCACCATATAGAACTTGATCTGTAAGTGCAGCTTCTTTTTTTAGTACGAGCTGGTGACTTGGAGGTCTGCATCTCTGTAGAAATTTTGTTCACTATTTCCTCAGCTACCTTTTCAGCAACCTCAACTAGAGGTATCTCCATAGTCTCAACTTGAATTTCTTCAGACTGAGTTCTACTAACTTGAATCCTTATAGTAGGTTTAGGGGATATTGAAACCTGAGCACTCATGTCCTTTCTAGTCTCTTCAGTAGACCCAGACAGTTATGGATCATGAGGCTCTTCCTCAATCTTTTTTGATGAACTACTCTCAGTGTTGTCTTCAGGAACTGTAACAACCTTCTTTTTCTTCTTCTCAGCTGACTGTTGATGTGGTTGTAGAACCCTTTCCCATTTATCCAGCATTTTTCAGTTTATCCTTCTCATGTGATGGATTTTTGTTCCTAATCTTATGTTAAGGATCCCTGGAACATTGTTGAGCAGAAATAGAGACAGAATTCTTCCCGGTTTGGCTTTGGGATACACTCTACTATTCTATCAAATAGTAATCTTCCCCAATCTGTCTTTTTGGAAATAATAACCCTTGCCATCAACTCGAACATCTTCTTGGAATTTTTGTCGTGGGAGCCAGACTTGCACAGCAGTGCCTTTCCTATGACATCTATAAGGAATTTTTCCTTCGGGTTTAGTTCTCTTCTAAGAATCGATCCAGTTGTGTGCTTTGAGAGTCCACACCACTTTAGTGCAGATTTGACATCAGATTGATCCATTTCATCATTTTCATCTGACATTTTGAACTTCGGCAGTTGTAGTGCCTTACTCGGTCTTTTGGGGTAAATTTAACCTTGGTTCCACTAATTAAGGACCTGATTTTGATGGATGATGAGTCAAACTTAGTTGTTGAGTATATCTCAAGTACTTCTCTTTTCCAAAGTGAACTGGGCTCGGACAAAACATATTCTAGGTCAATAATCTGTAGTAGATGGGGAACTAATTGAACTTTCTCAGGCGCATCCTTGAATCCATTTCTGATCAGCAAATAACCCTCGAACAGGAAATCCAATCTCTTTGGGGACATTTCTTCTATGAATTATTGTAGGTTTTCCAAGCTTTCGATGATTCGTCGCAATGGATAGAGAAGGGCAAGGAACAATGTATTTTGTTTTACGCATACAACCTTCTATTTATAGTAATTTCTATTTTAGAAGGTGGAGAGGCGTGTACCTATTTATGATCAAGAAGTGATCAACGGCTGAGATTGATCCTGATACTTAGCCATAAAATAGACTCACTTGGAGCATGTGTTGAGTGAACTCGATGGACTCGACACTTGTTCTTCTTTCAATGCACTCGACGTGTGAGTACTTAGACTCAGTGCACTCAATGCTTGATCTTGTCTTAGTGCACTCGATGCCTGGACACATAGTCCATTTCTCCTTTATTTATCCTGTAGAGATTAACACTACCTGTAACAAACAAAAACTTATATGGAGAGCTACTGAAGCTGGGCTAAATTCAACATACCCGATTCAAATTTGAAGATGTTGAACTTGACTTCATATAGGGGCTTAGTGAAGATATTAGTCACTTGCTTATCTGTAGGACAAATTCAAGACTGATATCTTCACTTTCCACATACTCTCTAATAAAGTGATACCTAATCTCTATGTGCTTAGTCTGATGTGAGAGACAGAATTCCTAGCAATAGAGATTACACTAGTAGAATCACAATATAATGGAGTATTACTTAGCTTTAGGTTGTAGTCCTGTAGTTGGTGTTGGATCCACAGCAGTTGAGCACAGTAATTTCCTGCTGATATATATATATTCTGACTCAGCTGTTGATATTGCAACACTAGTCTGCTTCTTGTTGTTCCATGATACAAGTCTTCTACCTAAGAACTGACAGGAGTCTGAAGTGCTTTTTCTATCCTCTCTACAGCCTGCAAAATCTGCATCTGAATACCCAATTAGCTCAAAATCACAATTACTAGGGTACCATAGGCGAAGATCTAGTGTGCCCTTAAGATATCTCAGAATTCTTTTCGCAGCAGAATAATGAGACTCCTTAGGCCATGTCTGGTATCTAGCACAAACACATGTAGCATACATGATATCTCGCCTACTAGCAGTAAGATAGAGGAGGGAGCAAACTATGCCTCTATACATGGTTTCATCAATAGATTTCTCTATCTCATCCTTGTCTATTGTCATACTTGACCCCATGGGAGTTTTTATTATGGAGGCACCCTCCATACCAAATTTTCTTATTAACTCACTAGTGAACTTAGACTAAGAGATGAACAATCTATCCTCAGTCTGTCTTACTTGGAGGCCCAAGAAATACTTGAGCTCACATATACTGCTCATTTCAAATTTCCTATGCATAAGTTTATCAAACTTCTTACAGAGGTTATCATCAGTAGACTCAAAGATTATGTCATCAATATAAATCTAGACTAGGATGATCTTGTCCTTAGATTCCTTTAGGAATAGTGTCTTATCTATCTTTCCCTTTTAGAATTTGTTCTCAATGAGAAAACTAGATAGAGTCTCATACTAAGCACTATGGGCTTGCTTCAACCCATATAGTGTTTTCCTAAGCCTATAAACATAATCAGGAGAGTTAGGATTAACAAAACATGATGGTTGCTCAACATAGACCTCTTCTCTTAAGTCGACAAATAAGAAGGCTGACTTCACATCCATTAAGTAGACTTTGAATCCCTTGTGGGAAGCATATACAAGGAACAGTGAAATGGCTTCCAGCCTAGCTACTAGGGTAAAGGTTTGATCAAAATCAATACCTTCTTCTTATCTATAACCCTTGTCCACCAGTCTAACTTTGTTCTTAATTATAACACCATTTTCATCCAACTTATTCATGTGGATCCGCTTTGTTCCAATGATGTTATGTCCTTGAGGTCTGGGAACCAGATTCCAGACCTTACATGTCTTGAACTAGTTCAGTTCCTCTTGCATTGCCACAATCCAATTTTGGTCTATGTTGGCATCTTCAGATCTCTTGGGCTCAATCTGAGAGAGAAAGTTAAAGTACATAGCTATGTCCATGCTTCTGCTCCTTGTTATAACCCCTTGGCTGGCATCTCCAATGATCTGATGTTTGGGATGATCCTTTAGATATCTAACTGCTAGAGGCAATCTTCCCTCAGTATCATTGACTTCAATGGCTAGATCCAGGTGATCTTCACCCATGTCTTGTGAGCTTTGTCCTTCTTAAGGAACACATACACCATCACCTTCATTCTGGGCAACAGGAGGAGCTCCCTTGATGGATAGTTTGTCCATCACTTGCTCTATACCTGTAAATCTAGATGAGTAGCTAGGCAACTCACTGTTAATCATAGAAGATTCATCAAAAACAACATTTATAGACTCTTCTACAACTTGATTTTTTAAGTTGTAGATCCTATATGCTTTTCTCTGGTTGATGTACCCAACAAATATCCCCTTATAAGACTTGACAGCAAACTTAGTCAAATATGACTTCCCATTATTGACCACATAGAATTTGCTACCAAAGATCATGAGATAGGCAAGGTTTGGTTTTCTGCCTTTCATGATCTCATAGGGAGCCTTATTGTGACATTTGTTGACAGAAGCCCTATTCAGGACATGATATGTAGTATTTACTGCCTCAGCCCAGAAGTATTCTACGAGAGATGTGTCACTTAGAAGTGTCCTGCCAGCTTCTATGAGAGTTCTGATTTTCCTCTCAGCTATCCCATTTTGCTGGGGTATTCTTGGAGAAGAAAATTCTTGATGAATCCTTTGTTCTTCACAGAATTTTTCATGCCTTCAGATTGGAATTCAGTTCTATGTTCACTTCTGATTTTGACCACAGAACTGTCCAACTCATTCTAAATTTGCTTGACAAAGGTCCTGAAGATGTCAAGGGTTTCAAACTTTTTCTTAAGAAAGAAAACTCAAGAAAACCTAGAAAAGTCATCAACTATTACAAGAGTGTATACTTTCCCACCTAGACTATGAACTGGCATAGGACCAAACAAGTCCATATTTAGGAGGTATAAATACCCCACAGAATCCTTGGCCCCAATTCTTTTGAAGGATGTTTTGGTCTTCTTGCCTTTTTGACATGTAGAGCAAATGCCCACCTTTATGTATTTTATATTTCGACCATTTCTGACTAGCTTATCACTGAAGAGCTTACTTATAGTCTTATAGTTCAAGTGAGCTAGTCTCTTGTGCCATTGTACACACTATCAGACTTTCTCATTTGCGACTAGATATATTGGAGAGTCGGTACTTAAGCATAAAATGTTTTACAAATAAACATTTCTACTCCTAGTGCCTGTCAAGATGACCTTTTGGTCACTTGACCTTTTAATTTGGCACTTATCCTTGTGGAATACAATGACACAGTCAAGATCATACAGTTGACTTATGCTTATCAAGTTGTGTTGCAACCCTTACACATAAGACACTTTTGAGATTGAGACTTTGTCATTGGTAATCATACCATATCCCCTAGTAACTCCTCTATTTGAACCTCTAAAGATAACATTAAATCCATTCTTCACAGGAGTGTAGTCCTTCAAGTGACATCTTTTTCTAGTCATGTGCTTGGAATACTCACTGTCCAAGTTCCATATTTGTGCAAAGGTACTTGGACTATCCTGCAAGCACAAATTACTTTACCTTAGGACCAAGAAAAGGATTGGGTCCTTGGTGCATGTTAGTCTGGAAAAAAACATGTCTCCCTACAACACTCTTGACATGAAGACTTACTTTGGCCCTTGGCACATTAGGGTTGTGCCAACAATCTATGGCATAGTGTCCCACTTAACCCTAGCACCAGCACTCATGAATGTTGTACCTTCTCTTCTGAACAGTTCCAGTAGGTTGTAAGCTATTAACAACATACTATTCAAAGGGGAGAGTAGCAGCCCTCTTCTTATTTCTTTCAGTAAGGATCTAACTGAAAGAAAGTCTAATAATAGATGTACTTGGCTTGCTCTGATTACTACCAACAACAATCTTCTTTGCGGTAGATATGTTGTTGATGACATCAGAGATGGCCAAGTCAGACTTACTGAAAGACTTTTCGTTGGTCTATGATTTTGCTGGAAGAGCTTGACTATTAGCCACTGCCACATTCTTGAGTGTAGGGCTGGAGTCCCAAAAATAAATGGTCCATGATGGTTCATTTGAATTTCCTCATGGGGAGCCTTTAGTGCACTCACACCCATTCTCTTTCTCTCTCCAATATAAGATACCCTTGTATTCTTATAAGAAGAGTTCTCATTCTTCCAGTGACCATATATGTTATCTTGGTCATACCTGTTTGATGGGAGAATTATCTTATGAAAGGTGGCCTGAGGCACAACAGGAGCTTTGCCTTTCCCTCGGGAAGGGGTGAAAGAAATTGTACCTAATCACCTAGAGGGAGGGTGAATAGGTGACTTTAATCTTTTTAAACTTTTAGGCAGATTTAATCACAAATTTTACAGAACATAGAACAGCAACCACAGAATCATATACACATAGAGTACACATAGTTTTATAGTGGTTCCCCAAGGTTTGGGTACATCCACTTTCCCCCTTCGCCTATCTAGTAATGTACTAGATTCGGCCAAACTCCTCCACTATTCCTCAGATCCTCAGATCTTACACTCAGAACCCCAACCAGGTTCCTACAACTCAGAGTGATCCCACTCCTAAAACTCAGGCTCAACAGCCCTACCACTCAGTCTTCACAAAGACCTACACTCAGCCACAAGGCCTACACTCAGAGAAATGAATCTCCTACACTCAGGCACATAGGCCCTACCACTGAGCCTTTATAATTTCAGGCTTACAACTCAGATCCCTAAGGATCCTACAAGAAATTAAAAATACAATGTGTAAACCTACAACTCAGAATGAGAGAGAAGAGTTGTCTGGTTTCTTGAAGAGTTCTTGGAAGAACTTTGCTGAGATCAACCTCCCTTGGCTTCCTTCAAAGCTTCTTGAATGTAGAACACAGTAGGGTTGATTCTCTATGCAGCTGATCTTCAATCACTGCAACTTAAGATTCAGATCTCAATCTGAAACCTTCTTCACAGCCTGGTTCAACAGCTGTCTTCTTGGAAGGAGCTCTCTCTCTCCAACTACTTAGATCTTCACTTGAATTTATTCTTCATTGAATTGCTTGATCTTCTCTTTTTAATCATCTTCTTCTGTTGACAGAATAAGCCTTTATATAGGCCTTCTTCATGGTGACCGGCTGATCCGGTTTCTAACGACTTTCTAACAACTCTGACAGTTGCAGTAGACCGGCTGGAATGGCAGCTGTCATGTCATCCAGTCACTTCTTGAAGTTTCTATAACTGTCTGAAAGTGTCGAGACAGTCAGTCTTTAAGTGTCGACACATATAGACCAAGTGTCGACACAAGTTGACTAAGTGTCGACATTAGCCTTCATGGTGTCGACACAACTCCTTGTGTTGTAGAATCTGCTTCTCGACACTGCATCTTCAACATGTGTCGACACTGATCATGTGTGTCGACACAAGTCCTTCTTAGTTGATTCCTTGTAAGTGTCAACACAACTCCTTTGTGTCGACACATCTTCTTGTATTGAACTTGTTAAGTGTCGACACATCTTCTTGGTTTCGACACATGCCTTCTGTGTTGATACTTTTGTCTTGTGTCGACACAGCTCCTTGTGTCGACACATTCTTCTTGTGTTGAGACTTTGGCTGAGTGTCGACACATCTCCTTTGTGTCGACACTTATACTTAGAATTTGTTGAACTTTGCTGAGTGTCGACATAGCCTCCTAGTGTCGACACTTTCTTCATGTGTTGAGTCTTCTGCTGAGTGTCGACACATTCATTATTATGTCGACACGTGTACTTAAACTCTGTTGAAGTTTGCTGAGTGTCGACACAGCCTCCAAGTGTCGACACTTTCTGATGTCGACAAAGTTCCTCTGGGTGTCGACACTGCTTCTAAGTGACGATACTGCTTCTCTGGTCATTTCTTCATTGAGTGTCGACACAGCCTGTATGTGTCGACACTTTCCTTCTGGTGTCGACTCTGCATCCCTGGTTTCGACACAATTACTCCAAGTATCGACACTGCTTCTCTGGGTGTCGACACAAGTCTTCTTAAGTGTCGACACTTTTCTTCTGGGTGTCGACACTTTTCTTCTGGGTGTCGACACATGGACTTAGAAACTTTTCAGCTTTCCCTGCAAATACTTAACCTGCACAACTAAACTCAAAACACATCAAATACATTTTGATGTATATCATTGAGTAGGGTGAGGCTTCTTCAAATCAGGTACATTTATTCCAATGTACCCAACAATCTCCCCCTATTTGGAGAAGTCATAACCCTTAGTTAATGATATACACCATACATAACAAATTTACTGTATGATGTAAAACAGGATTATATAACAGGGTAAGTACATAAACATGTATAAGTAAAACATGTATACACAAATATTACAGAACATTAATGTAATAGATTTAACATATATCACATTGTTCTAACAACTTCAATATTTTCATTAACCAAAAGTTTACAGAAAGTTTTAATACAAGTGATTACACATAGTAAACTTAAGAAAAATTCTATCATATTGCTGCTCAGGCTCCTTGATAACTATGCCCTTTCCAGATTGCATCTTTGCTTGGACAGGGGCATCAACATCTTCAGCAGCAGTAGGCTTCTTCCCTTTAAGATCCTTCTTTTTCTGTTCTTCAGCTTTGATCTTTTGCCTTTCAAAGTAATGATAAGGGTTAGGAAAGTACTTGTTAGGCTCCTGGGCAGTAGGAGGTAGCTTTCCCATCTTAGCCTTTCTTCTATATTGTACAATTTCCTCTTGCTTGGACTCATGCTTCCTCCACTCCAGTTCAGAATACCACTTGTTTCTATCCTGGATATTGTCCTTGGCAGCCTTCCATGCAGTCAAGATAATATTCCTGGAAGTGGGGCTCCACTGTTCAAAGTCAGGCCTAAGTTCAGCTTGCTCCCTGAATATCTTCTTAGACAATTGAGTCTCTTGTTCTTTCTGCAAAGCTTCTTGTTCTTTCAGTATAGCCTCAGGCACTGGCTGAACTACTTTCTCTATGATGACCTTCTGATTTCCCTCAGGAGGGCTATACATTGATTGTATGTCTTGATGTATCATATCAAAGTCTGGTGGAGGGTATATTACTTGAGCCACTTCAGCTTGCTCCCCTCCAAGATATGCAGGATTAATCCCAGACTCTGCAATATTATCATCATCACATAATGGAGGATATCCAAGGGTGGCTCTGATGGAATTTGATATCCACTCTGCATGATCAGAATTGGCTTTGACTAACACCCTCTCCCCCTTTATGACTTCTCTTTCAATGTGATCTCTTAGATCATCTTTTTGAAATCTGATTTGTGCATTTAGGTAATTTACTCCATCTTTGTAGAAAGGTTTCAACCTTTGGAGCTTTTCAGTGATTAACTTCTGGGAATCTTGAAGAGCAGAAGTAACAGCAGTTATACTTTCTTGTAATGCTCTATCAAATTCTGCCTTAGCTGTAGCACTTGCTGTAGTCTGACCAGCAGCTATATTTTTCATTTCTGTGACTATTGCATTGTGTGAAGCTGTTAAATTATCATTCATTCTTAGTTGGTTCTCCAGGACATAGCCTTGCTTCACTGCAATATCATCCACTTGAGCTTTGGTCTTCTCCTGATGAGTGGCTAGATAGACTACTGCATTTCCTCCCTTATGAAAGCAGTCAGTCATCTCTTTCTTATTCAGATTCATTTCAAATCTAATGGACTTAATGTCTTGGGCCAGATCAAACTGTAGGGATTTTTTCCCTTCATCTATATACTTTTCCAGAGCTTGCCTTTGCTCATCCATCTTTATCTGCAATGCTACCATCAGAGAACTAAAATCTATAGATGGGGTTGGCTGTGGTGCAGGCTGTGGTGCTATTGTTTGTAAAGCTTTCTTATATGTCTATCTTCTCCTCTTGAAAACTTTAAATTTTCTCTTCTTGGCTCTTGCAGCCTCTTCATCTTCAGAAGCAGATGTGCTTGCAATATCAACCCTGTCCTTAGGGCTTGAAGGGAAATCCTTGTCAGTCATAGGAATCTGCTCAGCATCCTTTGGCACTTCAGGTTCTTTGCTTGTAGTTTCTTCTATAATCTCCACATGCTCCCCCTCAATGATTACTTTCTCCCCCTCAGCAGCAGCACTTCCTTTCTCAAAATCAGTTTGGAGAAGGTCTGGGAATAGCTCTTCTAGGGTAAATTCTTGTTGAGGATGGGGTGGAGAAACTCTTATCTCATCAACAACTTGATCAGCAACAGATGTGTCCTCCATGACAACATCTTGGGGTTGGCTATGTGTTTGTGTTTGCTGATTAACATTAGGTAATGAATCAAACAAAACATCATCCTCAATAGGGAAATCTAATTCATTAATTTCAGTTATTACCTCAAGTATTGTGTGGGTAGCTTGTTCACTTTCTAGTGGAGTTGGCTCTTCCACAAGTAGAGGCTCCCCTGGATGGAATCCAGGTTAATTGGGCTAGCTTGTGGTAACTCCCCCTGCATCTCTGCATCTTCTTGTCTTGCTGGAGATTGTCCAGCATTTCCAGTGTCTTCCTCATCTGGAGTGAACACTATATGCTATTCAGAGCTGCTTGATGATTCTTGAGCCACAGGGGTTGTCTTCTTCTTCTTCTTCAGGGGTGTTTCCTTCTCAGGAGTTGGCATTTCCTTGGTCAAGACTCTATCCCACCTAGAGAAGATTCTCAAATCCATTCTCCTCATGTGATTAATCTTAGTTCCAGCTGCTTGACTCATGACCTCTGGTATACTACCAGCCAGGTAAAGACTTAGAATCCTACCCAAATTAGGCTTCTTCATACTCTCCTTTATCTTTTCAAACACAACTGCAGTCCAATCAGTTTCTAGTTTGAAAACAATCCTTGTCATGAGGCTAAACATGTGAGCTGAGATTCTGTCATGGCCTCCAGGCTTGCTTAGGATAACTTTGCCAACAATTTCAGATAGAAATTTGCCTTGCATGTTCATTCCCTTCCTGTTGAAGACAGAACCTATTTTCAGGTTGGAGTCCAATCCACACCATGTTAGTGCTTCTATAGTCTTTGAAGCAGAAACATCTTATTCTTCCTTTGTCCTTGGTAGTTGTAGTACCTTTCTCAAACTCTTAAGAGAGACCTTCACCTTTGCCTCATGAACCCTTTACTTAATCTTGAGTCCTGATTCATCTAAGGTTGCTGCATTCAGAAATTCCAGGACTTCTTTCTTCCATATCTTGGTCGGTTCGGAAACAAGAAATTCTAACCCTGTCTCTTCTATTAGGGTTATCACGCCTTTGATCTCTGGTTTCGCGTCATCAAAAGCATGCCACACGAGTTCATATCCTACATTCACATTCTCTTCTAGCTTGGGCGTCATTAGGGTTTGAAGAAATTTGAATCTTAGAGAAGAGACATGTCGACACCCAAGTTTGGTCTCGAAACTTTGGTGAGTGTGTCGACAGACAATGGCGAGAACCTATTTATACCTTTCTAGAATCGAAGATGAAAGGGCGCGTCAAAATACTTAAATTGTGTCGACACTGTTGAAAAGTGTCGACACAGACTTATAATGTCTCGACAACTATGTGTCGACACAAGTATAGTCGACAGAATATATGTGTCGACACCTGTTTATGTGTCGACACCACTTAGCTCGACACTTAGTCGAGACTTTACTAGACTAATTCTGTGTAAAGTCTAAGTGTCGACACCACCTTGGATGTGTCGACACCTACCCTATATGTGTCGACACTAATTCTCTGAAGTGTCGGCACAGACTTCCTAGATGTGTCGACACCATTTTTCTGAAATGTCGACATCACTTTTTTGTGTCGACACAGACAACTCTGTGTGTCGACACCTTTTTACTTATCCAATTTTGAAAACTTATTCTAAGTTTATCATACCTAATTCAATTTTAAACCTATTGAATTTGGTTTCTTCTAAGGGCTTAGTATACATGTCAGCTAGTTGATTATCTGTATTAACATACTCTAGTGAAATATCTCCTTTTTCCACATATTCTCTTAGAAAATGGTATTTTATTTCTATGTGCTTAGTCCTACTATGAGAAACAGGATTGTTTGCAATAAATATAGCACTAGTAGAATCACAAAATAGTGGTGTTCTACTTACTTGAATACCATAATCTTCAAGCTGATGTTGTATCCATAGAAGTTGAGCACAGCAACTTCCTACAGCCATATACTCTGATTCTGCTGTGGAGATAGCCACACTTGTTTGTTTCTTGCTACTCCATGATATCAGTCTTCCACCTAGGAATTGACAAGTACCTGTTGTACTTTTCCTATCTTCCTTGCAGCCTGCAAAATCTGCATCTGAATAACCTGTCAGTTCAAAGTCTCCATTCCTAGGGTACCAAAGGCCTAGATAAGGAGTGCCCTTAAGATATCTCAGAATTCTTTTGACTGCTGTCAAATGAGATTCTTTAGGGCATGTTTGGTACCTAGCACAGACACATGTAGCATACATGATATATGGTCTACCAGCAGTCAAATACAAAAGGGAGCCAACTATCCCTCTATACAAAGTCTCATCTACAGGTTTCCCTGCATCATCTTTGCTAAGAGACATACTTGACCCCATAAGAGTTTTCATGGTACTGGATGATTTCATACCATACTTCCTTATCAATTCTAGAGTGAACTTAGACTGGCATATGGATAAACCATTCTCAGTCTGTCTAACTTGGAGACCCAAGAAGAACTTAAGTTCCGCCATACTGCTCATTTCAAATTGTCCTTGCATAAGTTTTGCAAACTTTCTGCAAAGACTATTTTCTGTAGACCCAAATATGATGTCATCTACATATATTTGGACTAGAATGATCTTGCCTCTGGATTCCCTAAGGAATAGAGTCTTGTCTATTTTCCCCCTTGTGAATTTATTCTCAATGAGAAAACTAGATAGGGTTTCATACCAAGCCCTAGGGGCTTATTTTAACCCATACAAAGCCTTTCTAAGTCTATAAACATAATTAGGTTGAGTTGAATCAACAAAACCTGATGGCTGTTCCACATAGACTTCTTCCTTCAGATTTCCATTCAGAAAAGCTGACTTAACATCCATTTGATATACTTTAAACCCTTGATAGGTTGCATAGGCCAAGAACATCCTCATTGCCTCCAGTCTGGCTACTGGAGCAAAGGTTTGATCAAAGTCAATACTTTCTTCCTGCCTATATCCCTTAGCAACCAGTCTTGCTTTGTTCTTGATAATCACTCCATGTTCATCCATCTTGTTCCTAAAGATCCACTTGGTTCCAATTATGTTATGGTCTTTTGGTTTAGGAACAAGCTCCCAGACTTTGCATCTTTTGAACTGATTCAGCTCCTCTTGCATTGCCTCAATCCAATGAGGGTCTAGGATGGCTTCTTCAAATTTCTTTGGCTCAACTTGGGATAGAAATCTGGAGTAGAGTACTGAACTTAGATTTCTGCTCCTTGTTTGTACCCCTTGACTTAGATCACCAATAATTTGATTAGTTGGATGATCTTTTAGATGTCTACTAGCTAGAGGCAGCCTAGCTTCAGGTTGAACTCCTTCAGCTTCTTCAACTTGCTGCACTCCTTGGTCTTCTTCTGCATTAGGTGCATCTAGTACTCCCCCCTGGACAACAGCCACTATCATCCACATGCTGACTTGCAGTAGATCCTTCTCCAATAGTGAGCTTGTCCATCTTCTTAGTCACACCTGTAGAGCTACAAATACTTCTAGACAATTCATTGTTAATAAGTCTAGCTTCATCAAATACTACATGTACTGACTCTTCTACAACTTGAGTAGTCAAGTTGTAGACCCTATAAGCCTTACTGTTTTTATTGTTGTACCCAACAAAGATCCCCTCTTGGGATTTGGCAGCAAACTTGGTTAAGTAAGACTTACCATTGTTAAGTATATAGCATTTACAACCAAAGATCGTGAAATAGGATAGGTTTGGTTTTCTGCCTTTCACAATCTCATAGGGGGTCTTATTGTGGCTCTTGGTGATACTAGCCCTGTTAATTACATGGCATGCAGTGTTTACTGCCTCCGCCCAGAAATATTCTGGGAGAGATGTGTCACTTAAAAGGGTTCTACCAGCCTCAATCAAGGTTCTATTTTTCCTTTTAGCAATGCCATTTTGCTGAGGTGTTCCTGGTGAAGAAAATTCCTGAAATATCCCAAATTCTTCACATAGTTTTGTCATACTATCAGACTGGAATTCAGTACCCTGGTCACTTCTTATTTTGACCACTGTACTGTCTAACTCATTTTGAATTTGTATGACAAAACTATAAAAGATACTAGGTGTTTCAGATTTCTGTCTAAGGAAGAACACCCAGGAAAACCTTGAGTAGTCATCTACAACCAAAAATGTGTAGACCTTCCTACCTAGGCTGTGAACTGGCATAGGACCAAGGAGATCCATATGCAAAAGGTATAAGCACCTCACAGCATCTTTGTTCTCAATGCTATTAAAGGTGGATCTAGTCTGTTTGCCCTTTTGACAAGCTGAGCATATCTCATCTTTAATACACTTAACCTGAGGACCATTCCTCACTAACTCTTTGCTAAAGAGTTGACCAATTGTCTTGTAGTTAAGATGGGCTAGCCTCTTGTGCCATTTGACACAATGAGAGACTTTCTCATCAGCTATAAGACACACTGGAGAACCATTGTTCTCACACATAATGTCTAGGCAATAGACATTTCTCTTTCTATAACCTGTCAGAATGATCTCTTGATCATTTGACCTCCTGATATGACAACCATCTTTGACAAATGAGATGTCATATCCTAAATCACTCAGTTGACTTATACTAATGAGGTTGTGTTTCAAACCTTTAACATAAGCCACTTGAGTAATTGTTATAAGGTTGCTAGAAATACTACCAAAACCTTTGATGATTCCTTTTTCAGAACCACCAAAGGTGACTTTAGGACCATCCTTGATTGGTGTGTAGTCCTTTAGCAATCCCCTAGTTCCAGTTATGTGCCTGGAACATCCACTGTCCAAGTACCATATTGGGGCATGGCCACTTGGACTCACCTGCAAAACAGATTAATTAACCTTAGAACCCAAAGAATTCTTGGGTCCTTGGTGCTGGTTAGTTTGTCTCTTAACAAAACTACATGTAGCTTTTCTAGCAGGCAGATTGCTACTCACCTTGGCACTAGAATTATGCCAACAGTCTATGGCAAAGTGGCCTACCTTGCCACAACACCAGCACTCAAATCTGTTGTACCTTTGCTTAGGTACAACCCTAGCTGTTTTATCTACAGCGGGCTTGTTGAGTACTGGGGCTTTGCCCTTAGACTTGGACTGAATAGTGCTAGCAGGTTTTGTAAACCCTAATCCAGTTTTACCCTTTTGATGTACAAATTCATCTATCAAAGGTAGAACAGACTTTGATTTAGAAAACCTTGCAACTATATCTCTCTCCTTCTGAAGACTAATCTCCAGATTTCTGATTTGATCATTCTTGAATGTTATAGTCCCCATCTGAATAACAGTTATGTTCTTCAGCCTGGCTATTTCATTTAGTTTTTGATCAATCAACTTATCAAAATCTGTTACAGCAACTTTAAGACTGGCAATTTCCTTAGCCTGACTTTTGGTCAAGGATTTGCTTTTCTTCAAAGCTTGCAACACTACACTATATTCATCAATCAATTGATGAATATCTCCTTCAGATTCATATTCACTCTCATCACTTGATACTGATGAATCTGATTCTGAACCAGCACTAGAAACTGAACTTGAAGAACAATTTTGTACCTGACTAGGTCTAGGCTGATCCTGGATTTTATCTCCTTCTGACAAGGCCATCAGTCCCTGGCACTGATTGTCCTCTTGCTCATATATTGAGTTCATTAACTGGATGAACTCCTCTTCTTCTTCTTCAGCAAACAGTCCAATGTAAGCTTCAGCTTCTGAATCAGTTTCTGAAGAAGACATATCTGATAGGCTCTTGTCCTTCTTAGAAACAAAAGACCTTTCCATCTTGCCCATGATTTGAGTCTTCTTCTTATTTGTTGACTCTCTCCTCTTCTCTGGACAGTCAGCAACAACATGTCCTTGTTTGTTACAACAATAACAAACTATCTTTGAAGATGTAGTTCTACTTGACTTGGGCTTTCTCCTATCATACTTTGATGACTTCTGTGAAGTGGATGGCTTAGACCTCCACTGTTTCTTCTTAAGAAACTTCTGAAAATGTCTTGTGAAAGCTGCAAAGTCCTCATCACTCTCACTGCTTTCAGAATTTCTGCTTTCTGATTCATCTGACCCAGTCTCAGCAACTTTTGGGGGTGGAGATGGAGACTTACTTTTATATTTCTTGGTGGCTTCTGTCTTGAATGTCACAGCTCTTTCTTTATGCTCAACTCTGGTAGTCTTCTCCTCTTCTTTCCTTACCATTAGCTGCATTTCATAGGATAACAGCTTTTCAAACAATGTTGGAGGAGGTATATCTGTTAACTTGGCCATTTCCCTTATGACACAAATCTTAGTATCCCAGTCTTTAGTTAGGGATCTCAAGAACTTATCATTCAGCTCATAGTTGCTGAATTCTCTTCCATAAGACATCAACTCATTGACAATCCTATAGAATTTCTTGTAACATTCTGTTATACTATCAGACCTGTCTTGTCTGAAACTTTCATATTCTTGATTTAACAAAGACTTTTTGTCCTGTCTAACTTCTTCAGAGCCCTCCATGTACACTATCAGTGTGTCCCACATTTCCTTTGATGTTTTACAGTGAATCAAATTCTGGAATGTGGCATCATCTATTGCACTCACAATAATATTCTGAGCCCTCTTGTCCATAGTGGCCAGAACAATTTCATCTTTTGTCATCTCTGAAAAGTCCTTAGGAGTTCTCTGATTTGCATCCAGGACTGATACTTTCATAGGCACATATGACCCTTCTTTGACTGTGATATAAATTCTAGGGTCAGAGGCTTCCATAAATAGTCTAACCCTTTCTTTCCAGATGCCAAAAATCTCCTTTCTGCAAATTGGCAACTTCATGGATCCAAGTTCTTTGTGATTCTCTATTGAACCTATTTTCTTGATTTTCTTGATTCTGCACTTGATTGTACTGAATCTGCCAACAGGATCTACTCAGGCGGTTATATCCTTTTTGAGTAACCTGGCTCTGATACCACTTGAAAGAAATCGTACCTAATCACCTAGAAGGGGGGGTGAATAGGTGACTTTAATCTTTTTAAACTTTTAGGCAGATTTAATCACAGATTTCACAGAACATAGAACAGCAACCACAGAATCATACACACACAGAGTACACACAGTTTTATAGTGGTTCCCCAAGGTTTGGGTACATCCACTTCCCCCTTCGCCTATCTAGTAGTGTACTAGATTCGGCCAAACTCCTCCACTATTCCTCAGATCCTCAGATCTTACACTCAGAACCCCAACCAGGTTCCTACAGCTCAGAGTGATCCCACTCCTACAACTCAGGCTCAACAGCCCTACCACTCAGTCTTCACAAAGACCTACACTCAGCTACAAGGCCTACACTCAGAGAAATGAATCTCCTACACTCAGGCACATAGGCCCTACCACTCATCCTTTATAATTTCAGGCTTACAACTCAGATCCCTAAGGATCATACAAGAAATTAAAAATACAATGTGTAAACCTACAACTCTGAATGAGAGAGAAGAGATGTCTGGTTTCTTGAAGAGTTCTTGGAAGAACTTTGCTGAGATCAACCTCCCTTGGCTTCCTTCAAAGCTTCTTGAATGTAGAACACAGTAGGGTTGATTCTCTATGCAGCTGATCTTCAATCACTGCAACTTAAGATTCAGATCTCAATCGGAAACCTTCTTCACAGCCTGGTTCAACAGTTGTCTTCTTGGAAGGAGCTCTCTCTCTCCAACTACTTAGATCTTCACTTGAATTTATTCTTCAATGAATTGCTTGATCTTCTCTTTTTAATCATCTTCTTCTGTTGACAGAATAAGCCTTTATATAGGCCTTCTTCATGGTGACCGGCTGATCCGGTTTCTAACGACTTTCTGACAACTCTGACAGTTGCAGTAGATCGGCTGGAATGGCAGTTGTCATGTCATCCAGTCACTTCTTGAAGTTTCTGTAACTGTCTGAAAGTGTCGAGACAGTCAGTCTTTAAGTGTCGACACATATAGACCAAGTGTCGACACTAGCCTTCATGGTGTCGACACAACTCCTTGTGTTGTAGAATCTGCTTCTCGACACTGCATCTTCAACATATGTCGACACTGATCATGTGTGTCGACACAAGTCCTGCTTAGTTGATTCCTTGTAAGTGTCGACACAACTCCTTTGAGTCGACACATCTTCTTGTGTTGAACTTGTTAAGTGTCGACACATCTTCTTGGTGTCGACACATGCCTTCTGTGTTGATACTTTTACTGAGTGTCGACACAGCTCCTTGTGTCGACACATTCTTCTTGTGTTGAGACTTTGGCTGAGTGTCGACACATCTCCTTTGTGTCGACACTTGTACTTAGAATTTGTTGAACTTTTCTGAGTGTCGACACAACCTCCTAGTGTCGACACTTTCTTCATGTGTTGAGTCTTCTGCTGAGTGTCGACACATTCTTTATTATGTCGACACCTGTACTTAAACTTTGTTGAAGTTTGTTGAGTGTCGACACAGCCTCCAAGTGTCGACACTTTCTGATGTCGACAAAGTTCCTCTGGGTGTCGACACTGCTTCTAAGTGTCGACACTGCTTCTCTGGTCATTTCTTCATTGAGTGTCGACACAGCCTGTATGTGTCGACACTTTCCTTCTGGTGTCGACTCTGCATCCCTGGTGTCGACATAATTACTCCAAGTGTCGACACTGCTTCTCTGGGTGTCGACACAAGTCTTCTTAAGTGTCGACACTTTTCTTCTGGGTGTCGACACATGGACTTAGAAACTTTTCAGCTTTCCCTGCAAATACTTAACCTGCACAACTAAACTCAAAACACATCAAATACATTTTGATGTATATCATTGAGTAGGGTGAGGCTTCTTCAAATCAGGTACATTTATTCCAATGTACCCAACAAGGGGCAGCTCTAGTATTCCACTTAAAACCTAAGCCTCTCTTATCCTTTTGAGAGGTAAAGGAGTGAATTATTGGAAGCACCGTCTTTGGCATGCTGAATTCAGCCACTAACTTTTTCTCATTAAGGAGCTTTTCTTCAAAATTCATAATGATCTTGTTCTTATGGTTGATGGTCCCAATCTGAATGATTAAGATGGCCTTCAGTTGTCTGACTTCTCTCTTCTTATGATCCAGTAAGGATGCTGAATTAGACTGCAGGGAGGCAGCTAGTTGTAGGGAGATAATCTCCTCAGGTTGTTTCTTGGCCAACTTCTTGCTCCTTCTCAAAACATCCAGAAGGGCACCAAACTTGTCAATCAGTTGATTGACATCTTACTCAGATTCTGACACATTTCCATCACAGGATGAGGATGCACCAGAATTAGGACGTGTCTCATACTCAGATTTAGAAGAGGAGAGGGAATGAATTTGTACCTTATCTGGGCCAGACTACTTCTGGCTAGATTCTTCATCTGTCAAGGCCATTAGTCTATAGTTGTAACTGACATCTTCATCCACCTCAGTATCACTATACGAGTGTTATGGAGGGGCCCTGATTCCTATACTAACAGTAAGATAGTCTTCATCTTCTTCAGTAGCAGCAGCAGACAACCCTATATAGGCTTCCTCTTCTTTAGAATCTAAATAAGGTGAGTCACTCTGACTCCAGCTCTTCTTCTTTTTTGCAATGAAGGACATTTCCTTCTTGCCCTTTTGGTGGTGGTGCTTCTTCTCCTTAGATTTCTTCTATTATTTCCTCTTGATTAGGCAATCAGCAATGACATGCCCAGCCTTGCTACACCAGTAACAAACAACATTAAAGGAAGACTATTTACTAGGTTTAATGTCATACTCGTCTCCCTTGGATAACTTCTTCTCAAACTTGTTGTGGTCCTTCTTGTTGTGTGAAGAGGAGGATGGTTTGTTCTTTCACTGCCTCCTCTTCATCATCTTCTTGAACTGTCTGGAGAAGGTAGCAAACTCCCTATCTGACATGTTATTGTTAGATGAGCTTAACTCAGAGCTGTCTGAATCAGCAGGCCTTCTAGGGTGAGAGGAAATCCTCTCCTTGATCTTCTAAGAGCTATAAGCCTTGAAAGCCACTATCTTCTCCTTGGCTTGAGATCTATTGGTGGTCTTCTCCTCCTTTCTGGAAGATAGCTGCATCTCATAGGAGAACAGCTTTCCAAACAATGTGGTTGGAGTTTCAGCTAGCTTGGTCACCTCTCTGATATCGCATATCTTGGTGTCCCAATCTTTAGTTAGAGATCTGAGAAACTTTTCATTCAGCTCATAGTTGCTGAAGACCCCCCCCCATAGGTCCTCGACTCATTCATTATTCTGAAAACAATTTCATAGCATTCAGTTATACTGTCCTTTTTTCCTTGCCTGAAGGCTTCATATTTTTGATTGAGAAGGGATTTTTTATCATCCCTAACTTCTTTAGTTCCCTCCATATAGACAATCAATGTATCTCACATTTCCTTGGAAGTTTTGCGGTGGATAAGGTTCTGGAATGTTGAATCATCAATGACACTCACTATGATATTTTGTGCCCTCTTGTCCATAGTTGCAAGTATGACCTCATCCATGGTCATCTCAGAATATTTCTTAAGTGTCTGGATAGTGGAATCCAGAATTAAGACCTTCATGGGGATTAAAGGTCCCTCTTGTACTGTAATGAAAATTTTGGGGTCAGATGCTTCCATGAACAATCTGACTCTTTCCTTCTAGATCACAAAATTCTTTTTCCAGCAGATTGGGTGCTTCATAGAACCTAACTCCTTATGGTTCTCTTCTGAACCCATAAGGAATATCAGTATCTACTCTTGGAGATAAACTCACACTGTTAAGTCCTTTTTGAGTAACCTCCCTCTAATACCATTTGAAAGTCTTTAGTTTCAAGAGTAGCTAAACCCTAGAGGGGGTGAATAGGTTTTTAGTCTTTTTGTAATTTCTTTTAACTTTTTTGGTTTACTGTGTTGTAAGTTATAGTATATTGTTAGCTTTCAATAACACAACCAACACACAAGTATTTTAAAGTGGTTCCCCATAGTATGAGTACAAGCACTGTCCCTCTCACCTTTCTAATAGTTTGTTAGATAAGGCCAACTTCTCCAAACTCAGCTCAGTGAGCTTACAACTCAGATCCCTCAGGATCTCTCAAACTCCTTTAAGTCCTGCCTCAGGCCCAAGGCCCTACACTTATGGAAATAATCTCTTTCAGCTCAGGCACACAGCCCTACCTTAGATCCACAGAAGGATCCTACAACTCAGATTCACCACTGGAATCCTATAACTCAGCCACAAAGAACCTATAGCTCAGATCTTCAGAAAGATCCTACATTTGGAATGTTGTTTATTGATGATATCAGACAATAGGGAAATAATCTTTGTGTCTTCCTCTTTCTAAACTGAGAAAACTCAGTCCTATCACCTTCATAACTCCAAGAATATATCTTCAAGATTAGGCCTGCTTGAACTGTGAAGTCACTTCAACAAAGGCTTGCTATATTGCTCCCTTCTTCCTCAGAGAGATTACTCTCTAAACTTGTTGTTGAAAATCAGAATATCAACATCTAACTTTCTTTAACTTCTTATTTGAACAGAAGGAGCAAGTTCTTCAACTCTGCAACTAGGTCAAGAGGAAGATGATGAAGTTTTGTATTCCCCAAAAAATTGTTTCTTATTCCTTGACCTCTTCCTTTTCTATTTCGCCATCCAAAGGCTCTTTGAGCAATGGGACCACCTAGAGTTGGTAGCTGCAACTTGTCTTTTGCATTAAATGTTGTACAATAAGCAAGTGGTGCCATTTGTCATCTAATGTTCCGTTCTCGTAACATTTGAATTGATGATGATGTCATCATGACACAACACCTGTGTACTTGGCCAATTTCAGACAATTCTACATAGGCATTAAGTGAAACCTTGTCACTAAACGCCAAAACACTTTGACAGATTTTTGTATCACCAGGCATTGAGTGATCAGTCATCACTCAATGAATATAGACTTTTGCAATCGAACTGAATAGGCGTTGAGTGAGCCTTCATCACTCAATGTATTTGGACTTAGTTGATTATCTTTGTATAAAGTCGTTGAGTGAGTTGCCTTCACTCAACACTTTTTGTCTTTACCTGTTCTGTTGAAGAGGCGTTGAGTTAACGACATTCACTCAACGCTTCTGTACTAAGATAGAATTTATATTGAATAGGCATTGAGTGAGCTATCTTCACTCAATGCCTTTGTACTTAGACAAAATTTTGTATCAACCAATACTACAGCTCTGACTAAATGATGTTCTGTCGACGCTTTCTCTTCATGGAATTGAGCGAACTGCCTTCACTCAACGCTTCTGGACTTGGCCAAAATTCTTGTCAGCTTCACTCTGTCTTCGACTATTTGAGTTGTACCCAACACTTCTAGCTCTGTGTGTTGAGTGAACTTCCTTCACTCAATGCTTCTGGACTTAACTAGATTTCTGTCTTGGCAATGTTGAGGCTTTGACTGTCTAGCCTTTACTCAACGCTTAAGGCCATCTAGCATTGAGTGAACTGCTTTCACTCAACTCATCTGGACTTAGAAAAATTTCAGCCTTGTCAGCATCCTGTCTTGTGTTCACCTGCCATTGTCACTTAGATCACTCATCTAATCAATGTGACAAGGAACAACCTGCATATACAGAACTTAGGGTATGCATAAGATGCAATAATGTGTATACCATTATTTTGTAGATCTTCTTCAAATCTGGTACATTGTGATCAATGGACCCAACACCTCCCCTTCCCATCCTTCACAAACACCAAGCCCAGGGCCCAAGCTCCCCATCCCTTGATGACTACAAAATTGGTGAACTATCACTCTTGGTATGGTGTCATATGTCCTGGACAGATGGAGAAAGCTAGCAAATCGCTCCATGAGGAGGGATTAGATTAGTCCCACATCGACGAGAGGAGAAGAGAGGGCTCCTCCTGGCTATAAATGGACCATTCCCCCTCCATTTAGCTCACACCTTGTAACACCCCCTATCCGTCGCATAGCATATAGCAGTAGGTCCTGCCGGGGCCCGACGCCATATACTACAGACAGACCGGGTGGTTACTTATGGAAACCATCCAACCAATCTCAACGTCCTACACAGAGCATTCTAGCGGAAGCAGTATATAAAAGTTGTTACAAAGAACCCAGCATTCAAGCACGAATGTCCACTAATACAAAATAGGAATGTTATACAAAATACCCAAAAATAAGCCTTAAGGCCTTACAAATGTTTCACTTGATTTTACATGATTTGCAAACCTCGGCACGCAGGCCGGTCATATATGAGTGAAACAGTAAACACTTCGAAAATAGGCCTTCGAGGGCCGGCTTCGCACTTGGGCTTTAGCCCGCTATTGACCGCTTGGTCCAGCAGCACCTGCAAGCAACATAACCACCGCACGGTGGCAAACAAAAGGGCAACGGTCAGCAATGCTGACCAAATTATAACGATTCCGCCCCCAACTCGGGGCAGCAATGCTCCTTCCCTGCAATTTTAGTAGCACAAGCGAGCAACATAATAATATTCATTTCATCACAGGCGTAGGCTCCAATGGCCATACACCCCGTGCACTCAGGGCACATTCTCGGTGAACCGGTCGATGTCACGTCATTTAAAGACATAGACATTCCGGACTCACCACCGCCACTTTGACGGCAAAATCTATGAGCAATTTGTCTTCCCGGCATGGGTCACGTCAATTTAAGCCATGGACCGCCGAAGACTCTCATCTATGCCAACAGCAAGTGCCACGTAACCTTAGGTCTCTTTAACCCGAACGACATAGATATGGGTACGGTTCCATCTAACCCGTGCTCACGTCGCAACGACAATTTAAGCCATTTGCGCAGGTCAAACTTCTCCCGAGTCACATTTTCGTCACACAGTTTCACATAACTCAGTTATGTTCAAGTTGGCTCTCAGGCCTCCATGTTGGCAAGATCACGCATCCGCCCAGTTTTTCTGGGTGCACCTTAGGGTTAATCCCCAAGATTCCCTGTTGCAATCTACCGCGTAGAAAACCCGAAAAACACCCAATCGCACGGAGTCTTCTCCGGCATTTATGCAATGCAACATCACCGATCCGTACCAACATGTCCGGGTAGGCTTCACACATCATGCCTATGTCCGTTCTCGCTTACGGACTCTAACAACGGGGACTATTCATGTCTACCCGTAGGAACGCCTCCAACTCACCGCAAACTCGCGAGAGCGGGCTTCCTATGCAAAAGAAAGAGAGCTATTCATGCTCAAGAAGAGAATCGTTACCCTAGCGTTCCTCTTTGGTGCAATTGAAAAGTAAATGGATGAAAAGCACCGCACTAGCTTTGCCTCCGTGGATCCGGAGTCGGCTCGCGATTCGGAGCTCCGAAGCTCCTCCAATGGAGGGATCTAGCTCCTTCTTCCTCCCTTGGCTCTCCTCTCTCTCTAAGGTTTTTAGAAAGATAACACTTAAGAAAAGTGAGGGTTTTCTAAGTCCAATCCCGGGTATATCCTTTCAGGAACAACCCCCAGTCATTGGATCTCAAAATAAGGAAACGAACGGCTTTGATTCGAGACTGAAATGCCCAATCTGGACCGAACACGGCCTGGCACACGCCCGTGTCCAGGGCCGTGTGCCTCATTCGCCGTCAAAATCGAATCGCCTGGAACCTCACACGGGTATTGAACACGCCCGTGTTCGAGCTGACACGCCCGTGTTCCACCTGACACGGCCGTGTGTCCGGCCGTGTACCCCATCATTTTTCCCCGAAAACAACCCGAGCACTGCACGAGTTCTAGGACACGCCCGTGTCCCTACCCGTGTCACCTTGACATGCCTGGGCTCCAAGCCGTGTACACGGTCTCGACACTCGACACTTCGTCAAGCGAAGATCGTCGACCTGATGACACGGCCTTGGACACGCCCGTGTCCTAGGCCGTGTGCCTTGTCTCGACACAGTGTCGAGACCAAAGTGTCGACTTCCCGGGACGAGTGTCGACACGGGTCGACACGCCCTGCGACACGCCCGTGTCGCAGGCCGTGTGCCATGTCTCGACACTTCGTCAAAGCACAGTGTCGACTTCGCGGCTAAGTGTCGACACGGGTCGACACGCCCTGCGACACGCCCGTGTCGCAGGCCGTGTGCCTAGTCTCGACACAATGTCGAGACCAAAGTGTCGACTTCCCGTCTCAGTGTCGACACAGGCTTGACACGCCCTGGGACACGCCCGTGTCCCAGGCCGTGTGCCTGCAGCCAGAACCCAAACTGGTCCAAAACGTCCCCCTTTATTCCTTTGAGTTTCGGGGCGTTACAACTCTACCCCTCTTAAAAGAATTTCGTCCACGAAATTACATAAAGGAAAGACATGTACAAAAACAAAATTTGTACCTGAGCGGAACAACTCCGGATACTCATCAAGCATAGTCTGCTCTCGCTCCCAAGAGAGCTCCTCACGACCGCAATTGTCCCACCGGACCTTGATCATCCCGATCTCTTTATTGCGTGGCCGCTTGACCTCCGAGTCCTCAATCCGCACGGGCTTGACCTTTGTCGTTAACCCACTATCCACCGGCACTTGATCAACCGCGATCACTTGTGTAGGCTCTTGCACCGCCTTCCGAAGTACCGAAACGTGGAATACATCGTGTAAACCACTAAGCTCCACTGAAAGCCTCAACCGATAGGCTGCTTCCCCAACTCGCTCCAAAACCTCAAACGGTCCAAGGTACCTCGGGCTTAGCTTCTTCAATCGCCGCACCCGCGAGACACCCTTGAAGGGCTTGATCTTTAAGTACACGTAGTCGCCCCCAGCGAACTCCACATTCCTGCGCTTGGCATTATAGTACTTCGCTTGCCTGTCCTGAGCGATGAGCAACCTCTCCCGAATGGTTCTCACTAAAGAAGTAGCATCCTCCACTTCTGCTCGCTTATACAACTTTGACTCCCCCGTTTCTAACCCAGACAACGGCGTGCGACATTTTCTACCATATAGGGCCTCGAAAGGCGCCATCTGAATACTCTCTTGGTAGCTATTATTGTATGCGAACTCCACCAAATAAAGGTGGTCCTCCCATTGCTTTCCGAAATCCAAGACACACATGCGGAGCATGTCTTCCATGGTTCTATTGACCCTCTCGGTCTACCCATCCGTTTGCGGATGGAAGGCTGTGCTGAATTTCAACTTTGTTCCCAACATTTGTTGCACAAGCCTCCAATCATTGGGCGTGAACCGCCCAGCACGGTCACTCACGATGCTGCGGGGCACACCATGAAGCCGTACTATGTTATCCACCTAAAGCTTTGCCAACTTTTCCACCAGATCATCCTTCCTATGCGGAAGAAAATGCGACACCTTCGTCAACCGATCCACGACCACCCAAATGGCGTCGTTCCCCTTTTGCGACCTTGTCAAAGCGTGCACAAAGTCCATGGAGATGTCGTCGTATTTCCACTCCGGAATAGGCAAGGACTTCAGAAATCCTCCCGGCTTTTGGCACTCCGCCTTCACCAAGGCGCAAGTTTGGCACTTCGCTACGTAGAGCGCCACATCCTTTTTCAAACCCGGCCACCAAAACAATTTCTTGACATCGCGGTACATCTTCGTGCTCCCCGGGTGAATCGAGTACTTGGTATGGTGTGCCTCGTACAACAACTCCACCCGCAAATTGCCCACGGTTGGGATGCACAGACGACCGTCTTTCCAAAGCAATCCGTCCTCCACAACGAACTGGGAATTTGACCCATCCAGAGCCTCTATCATGAACTGCTTCATAAGAGCATCCATATCCAAAGCCTGTTGAATACGATCAGCCAGGTCATATTGGACTTCAGTCCAATTCAGAACTGCTTCAGCACTTGATTGCCTATCCACACAAATAATCCCCAATGCCTCCAACTCCCGCGCCAATCACTCATCATGCACCGATAGTCAATTGGCTTGAGCTGAGGCTCGGCGACTCAATGCGGCTGCGACCGCACTCCCTTTACCAGGCACATAGTGGATCTTGAATGTATAGTCACCCAAGAACTCCATACATCTATGCTACCGCATTTTCAGCTCCTTCTGATTAATCAGATACTTCGCACTCTTACGACCGGCGTAGAGATCCATTTTCACACTGTACAAAATTATGCCTCCACAGCTTCAAGGCAAAACTCACGGCCACTAACAACAAGTCATGGACCGGATAGTTCCTCTCGTGCACTTTTGGTTGTCTCGTGCCATAAGCTATTACACTTCCATGTTGTAGTAGCACGCAACCCAAACCGTTGCCCGAAGCATTGTTATTAACTCCCATAGCCTTCGGGTCCACTCGGCGAAGTCAGCGCAGGCGGCGTGGTCAACCGACATTACAACTCCTCAAAACCTCGCGCACACCTCGGCGTCCAAAAGAACTTCTACTCCTTCCTCGTCAAAGTAGTGAGGGGTAATGCTATCCGCGAGAAGTTCTCCACGAAGCGCCTGTGATAGCCGGCAAGCCCCAGAGAGCTCTGGACTCCCGCTATCGTAGAAAGTTCAGGCCACTCCCGTATCGCAACAATCTTTGCTGGATCCACTGCAACACCTTCCTCACTCGCAAGTTCACCAAAACATCGTTGATGAAGACGTTCACAAAATGGTCTAAGTACTCACTGAAGGTCCTGTTCATCACATCCATGAACACTGACGGAGCATTGGTCAGCCCAAACGGCATGACCGTAAACTCATAATGCCTGTATCTCGTACTAAACGCTGTCTTCGGGATATCACTCTCCCTTATATGTAGCTGATAGTACCCAGCCTTGAGATCCAACTTCGAGTACACCGTCGACCCGACTAACTGATCAAAAAGATCATCGATCCGGGGGATCGGGTACTTGTTCTTTTTTGTTAACTTGTTGAGCTCCCGATAATCCATACATAGCCTCAAGCTTCCTTCTTCTAAATAAAGAGGGTCGATGCGCTCCAAGGCGAAGGACTTGGACGCACATACCCTTGCTCCAACAACTCTTAGAAGTTGCACTTTCAGCTTCGCCATTTCCTTAGGCGTTAGCTGATATGGAGAGCGTGATACAGGCTTTGCACCTGAGACTAGCTCAACCATGAAATCTATCTCCCGTCGAGGCGGGGCTCCAGGCAGATCTCTAGGGAACGCATCAGGGTGCTTCGACACCACTGAAATATTAACCCCCACGGGCTTCGGCTTTGCAACCTCCACTAGGGTACAGAACAGCTCTACAACAGCACGAACCGCCTTCACCACCTGAAGAGCGGCCATCAACGTCTTGCTCGACCTCTTTGAGCTCGCAAGGGTCGTCTCACGACTTGCTCCCAAGTTGACTTCCTTGCTACCGCAGTCTATGTAGGCTTGCTGCTCCGAGAGCCAGTCCATGCCAAATATAACGTCAAACTCCACCAACGAAAGTAACGACGCTTGCAGATCGTACTCCTAATTCCCAAACCACAAACTAAGAGCAACGAATTCTACCCTCGCAGAATGAGCACCATTGTACTATAACGCATCCAATTTATCTCTTTCCATCGAAGGAGGTACTCCAAGGCACAATAAAATTCCTAATAAAGGAATGTGAAGCTCCCTAAACGAACGGTGCTCTCGCAAATAAAATACAGTCATAACAAGGCTTAGCACCAGTAGTTCTAAGCTAACATGCACAAGGTCGGCAAGTGTTTAAGGCAAAACTATCTTTAAACCATACCTGTCGTCGCAACGGCGTGCTTTCTCCAGTGCTTTAGGCACTCACGAGCATAATGCCCCAGCTCCCCACATTTGAAACATGTGCCCGGGGTCTGACCCGTAGTCGCCCCAGAAGCACCAGAAGGAGCTGGACCCGAAGTCCTATGCTTCTTATACTATTTTCGATATACAGACTTTGAGGTGCTCGGCACTTTGAATGTCGTCTCCTTTACACTAAAGTCCTTGACTGCTCCTGACATAGCTTTCTTGGCCTTCTGAGCACCTTTCCAACAGTCTCGGGCAAAGTGCCCTTTCTTTCCACAATTAAAACATGTGTAAGTAGTTTTGCTAGTCGATGTTATAGCCCCTTTGTCCAGCACTCCAACGGATGCAACTCTTATGGGGCTTGCATAGTTCGATACCATGTGCGCTGGCATCGGGAGAGTCTTCCTCAAATCTGCCTCCAAAGATCTAGCTGATTCCACCAAGGCTCGGAATCCCAATAACTTTGGTCCTAGCAGTAGGACTCGTAACTCGGCGCACAGGCCATTATAGAATCTATCGACTGTAGCTTGCTCATTATCCAACTCAAAGCATGGGTAGCGGCTTATCATAAGAAATGCTTGCAAATATTCCTCAACTGTGTGCGCTCCCTGTACTAAATGCATATTCAGCTGCTGCCCCAATGGTCTACCAAAGGTCGTCTGCTGCATCACGCCCACCGGCGTTGAAGCCACAACAGGGGCGCAGGGTTGTACATTTCCTCCAAGCTGTGCACCCGTCACAGCGAACACCGCTTCTACAATCCTTCTAACGGTTTCATATGAAGGAGGAGTCTCAAACACCTCACTGGGTGCACTATTAGCCTAAGAAACGCGGCGTTCTGATGGCCCAACACCACTTCTTGTCACCTATAGTGGTACAAAACACCGTTAAGCGACCAAATAAAATTGCAAACAGCAATTATAGGAACACGCAGGTTCCCCAAACACGAGTATTTTCATTTCTAAGTGGACATTCATGAGTTCTTTTTACTGTTATTACGATGACGCACACAATGTGCTCACCACCCCTTAAAAAGAATTCGCCCACGAATTCACTTTAAGCCCGACCAAAACCAGTAGTCTGATACCAAATTGTAACACCCCCTATCCGTCGCATAGCATATAGCAGTAGGTCCGGCCGGGGCCCGACGCCATATACTACAGACAGACCGGGTGGTTACTTATGGAAACCATCCAACCAATCTCAACGTCCTACACAGAGCATTCTAGCGGAAGCAGTATATAAAAGTTGTTACAAAGAACCCAGCATTCAAGCACGAATGTCCACTAATACAAAATAGGAATGTTATACAAAATACCCAAAAATAAGCCTTAAGGCCTTACAAATGTTTCACTTGATTTTACATGATTTGCAAACCTCGGCACGCAGGCCGGTCATACATGAGTGAAACAGTAAACACTTCCAAAATAGGCCTTCGAGGGCCGGTTTCGCACTTGGGCTTTAGCCCGCTATTGACCGCTTGGTCCAGCAGCACCTGCAAGCAACATAACCACCGTACGGTGGCAAACAAAAGGGCAACGGTCAGCAATGCTGACCAAATTATAACGATTCCGCCCCCAACTCGGGGCGGCAATGCTCCTTCCCTGCAATTTTAGTAGCACAAGCGAGCAACATAATAATATTCATTTCATCACAGGCGTAGGCTCCAATGGCCACACACCCCGTGCACTCAGGGCACATTCTCGGTGAACCGGTCGATGTCACGTCAGTTAAAGCCATAGACATTCCGGACTCACCACCGCCACTTTGACGGCAAAATCTATGAGCAATTTGTCTTCCCGGCATGGGTCACGTCAATTTAAGCCATGGACCGCCGAAGACTCTCATCTATGCCAACGGCAAGTGCCACGTAACCTTAGGTCTCTTTAACCCGAACGACATAGATATGGGTACGGTTCCATCTAACTCGTGCTCACGTCGCAATGACAATTTAAGCCATTTGCGCAGGTCAAACTTCTCCCGAGTCCCATTTTCGTCACACAGTTTCACATAACTCAGTTATGTTCAAGTTGGCTCTCAGGCCTCCATGTTGGCAAGATCACGCATCCGCCCAGTTTTTCCGGGTGCACCTTAGGGTTAATCCCCAAGATTCCCTGTTGCAATCTACCGCGTAGAAAACCTGAAAAACACCCAATCACACGGAGTCTTCTCCGGCATTTATGCAATGCAACATCACCGATCCAGACCAACATGTCCGGGTAGGCTTCACACATCATGCCTATGTCCGTTCTCGCTTACGGACTCTAACAACGGGGATTATTCATGTCTACCCGTAGGAACGCCTCCAACTCACTGCAAACTCGCGAGAGCGGGCTTCCTATGCAAAAGAAAGAGAGTTATTCATGCTCAAGAAGAGAATCGTTACCCTAGCGTTCCTCTTTGGCGCCATTGAAAAGTAAATGGATGAAAAGCACCGCACTAGCTTTACCTCCGTGGATCCGGAGTCGGCTCGCGATTCGGAGCTCCGAAGCTCCTCCAATGGCGGGATCTAGATCCTTCTTCCTCCCTTGGCTCTCCTCTCTCTCTAAGGTTTTTAGAAAGATAACACTTAAGAAAAGTGAGGGTTTTCTAAGTCCAATCCCGGGTATATCCTTTCAGGAACAACCCCCAGCCGTTGGATCTCAAAATAACGAAACGAACGGCTTTGATTCGGGACTGAAATGCCCAATCTGGACCGAACACGGCCTGGCACACGCCCGTGTCCAGGGCCGTGTGCCTCATTCGCCGTCAAAATCGAATCGTCTGGAACCTCACACGGGTATTGAACACGCCTGTGTTCGAGCTGACATGCCCGTGTTCCACCTGACACGGCCGTGTGTCCGGCCGTGTACCCCATCATTTTTCCCCGAAAACAACCCGAGCACTGCACGGGTTCTAGGACACGCCCGTGTCCCTACCCGTGTCACCTTGACACGCCTGGGCTCCAAGCCGTGTACACGGTCTCTACACTCGACACTTCGTCGAGCAAAGATCGTCGACCTGATGACACGGCCTTGGACACGCCCGTGTCCTAGGCCGTGTGCCTTGTCTCGACACAGTGTCGAGACCATAGTGTCGACTTCCCGGGACGAGTGTTGATACGGGTCGACACGCCCTGCGACACGCCCGTGTCGCAGGCCGTGTACCATGTCTCGACACTTCGTCAAAGCACAGTGTCGACTTCGCGGCTAAGTGTCGACACGGGTCGACACGCCCTGCGACACGCACGTGTTGCAGGTCGTATGCCCAGTCTCGACACAATGTCAAGACCAAAGTGTCGACTTCCCGTCTCAGTGTCGACACAGGCTTGACACGCCCTGGGACACGCCCGTGTCCCAGGCCGTGTGCCTGCAGCCAGAACCCAAACTGGTCCAAAACGTCCCCCTTTATTCCTTTGAGTTTCGGGGCATTACACACCTCCTAGTCGAGCACCAATGACCCCCTACCCAGACCCCCTTCCTTGTAGGAGTGAGCCAACCCAATTCCTACCCCTCTCTTCCACCCTTTGAAGGCAACTCAGTCAGTCAGTCCCTTCCTGAGATACCCCACAATAGGTGTAACCTTACTCCCTCCTCCTTCCATATTCCCTTGACGCGATGCATGCGCCTCCCGACTGTCGGAGCATCGTCACTGCCTCCCAAGCCATGATCCAAGATTGGGTTGTGGTCATGCGTGGTAAGCCTCGCCCAACATTGTTCGTGGTGCTGGGAGGGTGCGATCACACTGAAGGGTCCCTTTCTAGGCGGTAGAAGGCGGTGGTGTCGTCGAAAAATATGTCTCCAGCGGCACCTATAAAATAACTTTCTTCTTCTCTATATCGTGATTTTTCAACAATGGACAATGGCGTCAGGCCGCCGAGCCACCACCGGAGGAGTGACAAACCACCAATGAGCCGAATGGAGAAACGGTGTGGTATTTTATTGGTCAGAGAGATGGGGTAGCGCGACACTATCGGGAGCAGGGCCAACCACGACACCCTGCTCTCTGTTTGGATATTTTTCGGCAGTGACCGGGGGCGCTGGCCACCGAACCACTGTCAGCCATTCATATACCCCCAACGGGTTGGTCGTGGGTGGAGGCATGATTGGCCAGTGTTGCAGTATGGAGGTCGGGCAGTCTGTTGTTGTTCGGAGGTCGGGCGGTCTGGCAGTTTATCTCAGCGGCTTGTCTGTTGGGCATCTGTTATAGTATGAAGGTTGGGCAGTCTGTTGTTGTTTTGTATCCGTGCGGTCTGGCGGTTTGTCTCAGGCGGCTTGGAGACCGATGGTATAGCGGTCTCCTCTGGCAGCTTGTTCTCTGTGGCAGCTTGTTCTCTCATTCTGGTTGTTGTCGAGCGGTTAGCCTACTTGTCTAACTGCATGACTTGTTCGGTTTGTTTATTTGTAAAGCCGCATATACTTGTAATTATTTAGTCTCACATTGCTTATTTGTAATCTCTCTCATCTCCTTCATTCTATAAAAAGGAGATTATACCTTTTTAATACTCACCTTTTTGGATAATAAAGTTTTTGTTATTCTAATTTCTAGTTTCTTCTTGTCTGTTCGAACATGGTATCAGAGGACTCGATTTTTCCGCCTGATTCTGTGTCTTCTTCTACCCGCGCGGTATTCCCTTCTTCTTGTACTCTATTCGTACGGCTTCTCTTCTCTTCTCTGTCAATTCCCTTTATGTGTGCGACCTCTTTTATCGCTCTGTCTCTCTATCCGCGACTTGTTTTCGCGGTTTCTCTGCCTTTTTTCTCTCCGCGAACTCCTTTCAGTTCACCCGGTCTTATCCATCTCCTGTTCGTGCGGCCTTCCTTTTAGTCGTCTGACTTCTTTCCCTCTGCTTTATTATGCTTCTTTGTAGTGGCCTTCCTTGCCGCTCGTGTGTTGACATCGTGACCGTTGCAGACCCTCGTCTTCTGTCTGCTGCGGCCTTCCTTGCCGCACGTCCTGTCTTCTCCCCTTCTTGTTGTTTGTGCGGCCTGTCTCGCTCGTGGATTCTGTGAGAATTCTCTGTCTGTGCAACCTGTCTACACGGCTTGTTCCTTTCTTCTCGCTACCTCTCTGATTTGACATGTTCCTCTTGTCGCGACCTATGCTTAGTCATCGCGCCCTCCTTTTCTAATTGCTCTTCTTCTTAAGTCGCTGCGACCTATTGTTAAGTCGTCGTGACCTGTTCATATTGCAGCGACCTATGCTTAGTCATCGTGACCTCCTCTTCTTGCCTCACCCTGTGCCTTGTCTCCATGCCCTCCATTACAAGCTGTGAATTATTCTCTCTCTGTTCTCTTCTATGGCCAGCACTTCTTCGAAACCGTCCGCCTCCGTGGTCATGTCTTCTGGTCGTGCCCACGTCACTACTCAAGGAAAATGGTTGATCGACTTTGGTGCTACCAATCATATGACCATCAATCCACAATGTTTTTCTCTCCTCGAACAGCATGATCGGTTACCCCCGGTCCTTATTGCGGACGGCTCTCCCTCACCGGTCCATGGAACAGGAGTGGTTCAAGTCACTCCGTCTCTTCGCTTGGCGGACACACTCTACGTGCCCACTTTCCCTTGTAATTTGTTATCTGTTACTTCTCTTTGCAAGCAACTACAGTGCTCCATCACATTCACTTCTACTACTTGTTATTTTCAGGTTCCGGGCTCCAAACGGATGATTGATACTGGGACGGAGAGCGGTGGCCTCTACTTCCTTGACAACGCTTCCACACTATCTGCCTTCTCCTCCTCTTCTACTGATCTTCTCTAATGGCACCTTTGTATTGGTCATGCTCCTCCAAGACTTCTTCGTCAGCTTCTGCCCCACCTTCCTCCGCAGAGTCCTCCTCTCAACTGTGACGCATGTCAGCTTGGCAAGCATCACCGCTCCTCCTTCCCACCGAAGCAAGGTCATGGATATTACCGACCATTTGATCTAGTTCACTCCGATATCTGGGGTCCTGCTCCTACACTCACCATTGGTCGGGGTAGTTCATATTTTGTAACCTTTATTGATGATTTCTCTCGATGTATGTGGGTGTATCTTTTAAAGGATCGCTCTGAACTATTTTTTGTATGGACATCCTACAATAATATGAATAAGACTCAGTTTGATGTATCTATATATTAAAATCTTTCGCTCTGACAATGCTAAGGAATATCTTAGTAATGATTTCTCTTCTTTCTGTATGCAACATGGTATTATTCATCAAACTAGCTATGTCTATACATCACAGCAAAATGGGGTAGCAGAACGTAAAAACCGTCACCTCCTCGATGTCGCTCGCACTCTGATGACACAAATGCAGGTTCCTCGCTCCTATTGGGGCTACGCTGTCCTCATCTCTTGCTATCTCATTAATCGAATTCCGTCCACAGTTATCCATGGTCAAACCTCATTCTCCATTCTCTACCCGGGCAAGGATCTGTTTCCTCTCCCTCTACGTATCTCTAGGTGCATGGCTTTTGTGCATGCTCCTTCCGCCACTCATGACATACTCGCCCCATGTGCCACCAAGTGTGTCTTTTGGGTTACTCTACTACTGAGAAAGGCTATTGTTTCTTTGACCCCGTTCTTCGTAAACAATACGTATTCGCAGGTGTGACCTTCTTCGAAAATGCATCCTATTTCTCTTCTGAATCCTCTCCCTCTCCAGATATTTTTTCTCCTCCTACCATCCCCACCACCACGTCCAGTCCCATCGAGCTTTCTCCATTTTCATCTCCACTATCTCCTCCTTCTCTATCTCCCTCTCCACCACTACTTTATCCCTCCTCTCCACGGCCGTCTCTCTCTACTCTCGGTCCAACTCTCTCCACCATGGATGCTCCAGTTTCTGCGTAACACGCCAACCTGGATCTTCCCATTGCTCTTCGCAAAGGGGTGTGGACGTGTACCCAGCACCCACTGGCTGCTGTTATTTCCTATGATCGTATAACTCCTTCTCGCAGAGCATTTTCGTTAGCTATCTCTGCCACTGCCACTCCCCACACCTACCAGGAAGCTCTTGTCGTTCCTCATTAGAAGGCCGCCATGGATGAGGAAATTGCTACCCTCACTGAAAGGGGTACCTAGACCCTTGTTCCTCCTCCTTTGGGCACTGATGTTGTTGGTTGTCGCTGGGTCTTTGTTCTAAAGTTCCGTCCAGACGGCAGCGTGGATCGATACAAGGCCTGTCTGGTCGCCAAAGGCTTCACTGAGACTTATGGTGTTGATTACTTTGACACCTTCTCTCCCGTTGCTCGTCTCAGTATAATTCGAGTCCTTCTCTCTGTGGCTGTCAATAGGGATTGGCTCATTTCACAGCTAGATGTTAAGAATGTCTTTCTCTATGGGGATCTTCATGAAGATGTTTACATGAAGCAACCTCCGGGGTATGTTGCTTAGGGGCAGACACGAGTATGTCGGCTGAAGAAGGTCATTTATGGCCTAAAACAAAGCCCTCGGGCTTGGTTTGAGAAGTTTAGCGGCATTATTGCGGCCATTGGTTTTGCAAGAAGTTCAGCCGATCACTCCTTATTCATTTGCAAAACCTCCTCGTGTCTGGTTATTCTGGCTGTATATGTGGATAACATTCTTCTTACTGGAGATGACCAGGCTGGGGTAGCTTTGACAAAGAAACACCTCTGTCAACACCTGGTCACAAAGGATATGGGCTCCCTAAAATACTTTTGGGGATTGAAATCTCTAGGAAGCCCAATTCCATGGTTCTTTCCCAACGGAAGTATGCTCTTGATCTACTAAAAGAGGCAGGGTTGACTGGTGCGAAACCTGCCTGATATCCTATGGCTGCTGGAGAAGAAAAAACTTGGGCATATGACTCGCCTCTTTTATCTGAACTTACGAGGTACCGACGTCTGGTTGGCAAACTAATTTATCTCAAGATAACCAGACCCGACCTCTCCTATGTTGTAGGCAAGGTGAGCCAATTTATGCAAGCTCCTAGGGATTGTCATCTACAGTCTTTCCTGAGGATATTGTAGTATGTTAAAGCAGCGCTAGGGAAAGGACTTCTTTTTCAGAAGAATGGTCACTTGAGGGTTGAAGTGTACTCAGATTCGAGCTATGTTGATGACAAAGGAGACTTCAAGTCAGCATCGGGCTTCTGCACATTTGTTGGAGAAAATCTTATGAGCTGGAAGTGCAAGAAATAGTTTGTGGTCTCCAAGTCTAGTGCTGAAGCGGAATATCATAGTATGGCATCTACCACATGTGAGTTGAAATGGTTACGAGCTCTCATGTTTGACTTGGGAGAGTTTTATAACTATCCTCTTCCTATGTTCTGCGACAACAAGGTTGTGATATACATCTCCAGAAATCCGATCCTCAATAAGAGAACATGTAACACCCCAAAGCCCAAGTTGGGATTAGGTTGGGTGACACGGCCTGGGATACGGGTGTGTACCATGTCGTGTCGTGCTCGGGTCGACGAACTGTGCTCGACGATCGTCGAGCGGCAAGCAAAGAGAGTACACGGGCGTGTCATAGGGCGTGTCCCTTGCGGGTTTCAGCTAGGATTGTGCGTGTTGAGAGACACGGGTGTGTCTTGGGGTACATGTCCTGGGACACGGGCGTGTCCCATGGTCGTGTCTCGCTCGGGTGAGTTGATGTTGTGCTGGGTGAAGTACACGGCTGCCAAACACGGGCGGGTCGACCATGACACGGGCATGTAGGGTATGACACGGGAATATCACACGGCCGTGTACTGTTTGGATTTGAGTCGGTGGTGTGCTGCTTAAGGGACACGGCCTGTGATACGGGCGTGTCACAGGGCGTGTCAGGCCGTATTCTGCCTATTTTTGGGCAAATCAGAGCCGTTCGTTTCACTATCCTGGATCCAAGGGTCCAGGCCTCTTCCCTATGGTTAAAAGGCCGAGAAATAAGGGATAAACTCCTTCATTTCATCCTTATTCTTCTTCCCCGAGAGAGAGAGAGAGGCCAAGGGAAGGAAAGGAGGAAGGAGAAATTCAGTTGTTGGAGGAGCTGCGGAATGCGGAATCAAGAGCCGAATTTGGATTCATGAAGGCAAAGCCGAGGCAGTGATTTCCATCCGGCTAGTTCATGGCTCCAAAGCAATCTGCAAGGGTAATGATCTCCTTCTTGGATATTGAAATCATTTATTTATGCATATGCATGGAATCCTCCACCAAGAGGTGGATATCGTAAGTGATTCCTTGACTGAGTCTGCATCTAGAGCTGGAAGTGTGTAGTATGGTATAGGCATGCTGTGTAAAGCCCATCTGGACGGTTAATCTGGATTGGTGATGATTATTGGTAAACCGAAGAAGACTTCATGGATTTGATGATGCGTACAATTTATGAATGTAGGCTCTATTGTATGGATGCATGGATGTGATCTTGGATACTTTGCGTAAGCTCCTGGGTGTCTTGAGAGGTCAATTGGTAGTAATGCCTGGGGAGCACAGATAAACCCGGCTTACTACACCACTAGGGTGGGTTGATCTGTATTAGTGGAGGGGTCGATTTGTGGCAATGCCTGGGGAGCCTAGTTAAACCCGGCTTGCTACTCCACTAGGGTGGGCCGATCTGTATTAGGATGGGAGGTCGATAGGTGGTAATGCTTGGGGAACACAGATAAACCCGACTTGCTACACTACTAGGGTGGGTCGATCTGCTCATGAATGTTGTGAGGTTAGTACCTCTAAGTGGTGTGGATGGAATGTCGCCAGCCTACGAGATTGGTGGGCTAGGACCGGCCAACCAACAAGTTAAAAACCTCTGATCGGTGGTGGACGACGGGTTACTCGGTACAACAATAAAGTGCCCTGAGTGCACGGAGTGTCAGGTGGATACCGGTGTTTGTGATATGGTTGTGATTGGTAGCGTGATAGATATTATGATGGCAATGCAGACAGTGAAGGAACCACTGCCCCGGGTAAGGGGTAGGGTCGTTATAATTGGTCAGCTAATGCTAACCGTTGCTTTGCTTATCACTCTTGGGTGGATGACGATTTGCAGGTGTTGGTGGATTGAATTGCATTGAGCAGAATAAAGGCTTACTGCGAAGGCCCTTGAAGGTCGTGCGAAGAATGTTTGGATTTCATGGGTGGCCGGCCTGCGTGCCGATGTATGAAATTGTATATGTTTGTAAAGATCAACCTGTAAGGCCTTAAGCCCATGAGCGTGTGTGTGTTGTAAACATTCCTGGTTTATATATAACTGTGGCGTTTATATATGTAGTGGACATTCGCTGTGCTGAGTTCATCTAACATAAAATGCTGCGCTAGAATGCTTTGAGTTAAGCTACGAGTAGAAAAGATTTTGATATCCCCACGTGACTCTGTTGTTTGTCTGTGAAATATGGCATGGGGCCCCGGTCGGACCCACTGTTATATTCCACGTGACGAATGGAGGCATTAAAAAGTGGTATCAGAGCCAGGTTTGAGATTTTTGGGAGGGAAAACATAATGGAACTCGCGAATGTCCACTAGGAATGTTATACATGCATGTGAGGAGCATGAATGTGACGTTAATGTACAGTTGCCATTATGAAATGGATGATTAATGGTGTTTTATATATTGCTAGGTGGCTAGGAGTGGTGCTGGGCAGTCTGAGCCCCAGTGTTCGGACGAGAGTGCAGCACCAGTTGAAGCGCCTACACCTCCCTCGGCGGAGACCATACGTGTGGTGACTGAGACGGTGCTCGCAGTGTTACAAGCACAGCCTATTGGGTAGGCAAGGCCTGCAGGGGTGCCAGTACGGCCTGGTGTAGGTGTAAGGCAAGAGCGCGCTGAATTTATGGTGGATGAGCAAGCAACGGAAGAGCAGTTGAAAAGGTTTATGGAGTTTCATCCACCTACGTTTGGTGGGGTGATTTCCCCAATGCAAGCGGAGGATTGGCTTGCAAGAGTGAAGAGGATCCTGACTGCAAGCAGGACTGCGGAGGAGCAAAAAGTGACCTTAGCCACTTTTCTGCTAGAAGGAGATGCGAGACTGTGGTGGGATGACGTGGAAGTGAATCACTTAGCAGGTCGAGGATTAGAGGAGGTCTCAATTGATGAATTCTCACGATTGTTTCTAGCCAAGTATTTGCCAGTGTCGCAGCGAATTGCGATGGAAAACAAATTTCAGTGTCTTTTGCAGGGTGAGACTGATATTGATACGTACCTGCATGAGTTTACCAGACTGGGGCGCTATGCGGGGTCTACTTTCGCTGAAGAGGCTCGGAAGACGAATCGGTTTTATGAGGGACTGCGTGACGAGTTAAGGTTGGCACTCCCGAGTTTGGTGAACCAAGGCTTCCAAGCATTGGTAGATAGAACCCGTGCACTGGAGAAGGATTTAAAGCGGGTACAAGAGAAGAGGAGCCTGGGGGTGGCGAAGCCGGAATTTAAAGTTTTGCAGTCTGAACAGTCGGAGTTTAAGAGACGAGATAAGAAAAGGTTCAGGTCTGATGAATCAACTCCGTCAATTATCTCTTCGGGGGCAACATATGGGCAAGGACGTATTGATACATGCACATATTTTAACTGCGGGAAGCAAGGACATATAGCCCATTATTGTTGGAATGCCCCGTTAAGGAGTGAGAAAAGAACAAGTGCGTCTTATGAAGAAAAGGGCAAAGCAGTGGCCGAGTCATCTGCATCCTGGACACAACCTCGACTACATAATATGTAGGTGCAAGAGCCGCAAAGATTAATTGGTGAAGTTCAGCCTTGTGCATTTAATTTGGAACTTCAAGAGCCTATGAAACGATATCTGCAAAATCAGGCGGCTGAGCGGAAGTAAACAGAGAATAGTGACATGTATCCCTTTGGTGATATGAACACTGTTGTATATAATACATGAATAATGGGATGGTTGTGTACATATACATTATACGTCCTGTTAAATGATGAAATGTTTGTGCACACTTTGTGTTATTTTAGTGATCGATCAATCATGGTGCATATTGAAATTGTGGATGGATGTGCACATGTGAAGGATATGTAGATCTGTGTGTTCTGAATGTGATGTTTGTTTTGTACGATGCCTTGGGGAAAGCCAAGTTATGGCCTCTAAGCTCGAACCTGAATCGCTTTATTCAGGTGATCGGTTGCTTATGGTGCAACGAGGAGTGGTTCGGTGAATGTTTGTAGTCGAGCCAAATTTCGGGACAAAATTTTTTTGAAGGAGGGGAGGATTGTAACACCCCAAAGCCCAAGTTGGGTTTAGGTTGGGTGACACGGCCTGGGACACGAGTGTGTGCCAGGGCGTGTCGTGCTCGGGTCGACGAACTGCGCTCGACGATCGTCAAGCGGCAAGCAAAGGGAGTACACGGCCTGTGACACAGGCGTGTCACAGGGCATGTCCTTTGCGGGGGGGTTTCAGCTACGATTGCACATGTTGAGAGACGAGGGTGTGTCTTGGGGTACATGGCCTGGGACACGGGCGTGTCCCGTGGCCGTGTCCCGCTTGGGTGAGTTGATGTTGTGCTGGGTGAAGTACACGGCTGCCAGACACAGGCGTGTAGACCATGACACGGGCGTGTAGGGTGTGACACGGGCGTGTCACACGACCGTGTACTGTTTGGATTTGAGTCGGTGGTGTGCCGCTTAAGGGACACGGCCTGTGACACGGGCGTTTCACAGGGCGTGTCAGGCCGTGTTCAACCTATTTTTGGGCAAATCAGAGCCGTCCGTTTCCCTATCCTGGATATAAGGGTCCAGGCCTCTTCCCTGTGGATAAAAGGCCGAGAAATGAGGGATAAACTCCTTCATTTCATCCCTCTTATTCTTCCCCAAGAGAGAGAGAGAGGCCAAGGGAAGGAAAGGAGGAAGGAGAAAGTTAGCTGTTGGAGGAGTTGCGGAGTGCGGAATCAAGAGCCGAATTTGGATTCGTGAAGGCAAAGCCGAGGCGGTGATTTCCATCCGGCTAGTTCATGGCTCCAAAGCGATCTGCAAGGGTAACGATCTCCTTCTTGGACATTGAAGTACTTTCTTTATGCATATGCATGGACTCCTCCACCAAGAGGTGGATATTGTAAGTGATTCCTTGGTTGAGTCTGCATCTAGAGCTGAAAGTGTGTAGTACAACATAGACATGCTATGTGAAGCCCATTTGGACGGTTAGTCTGGATTGGTGATGATTATGGGTAAACCGGAGAAGACCCTGTGGATTTGATGATACGTACGATTTATGAATGTATGCTCTGTTGTATGGATGTATGGATGTATGGATGTGATCTTGGATGTTTTGCGTAAGCTCCTGGGTGTTTTGAGAGTTCAATTAGTAGAAATGTCTGGGGAGCATAGATAAACTCGGCTTGCTACACCACTAGGGTGGGTTGATCTGTATTAGTGGAGGGGTCGATTGGTGGCAATGCCTGGGGAGCCGAGTTAAACCCGGCTTGCTACTCCACTAGGGTCGGTCGATCAGTATTTGGATGGGAGGTCGATTGGTGGTAATGCCCGGGGAGCATAGATAAACCCGGCTTGCTACACTACTAGGGTGGGTCGATCTGCTCATGAATATTGTGAGGTTAGTACCTCTGCGTGGTGTGGACGGAATGTCGCCAGCTTGCGGGATTGGTGGACTAGGACCGGCCAACCAACAAGTTAAAAACCTCTGATCGGTGGTGGATGACGGGTATACCCGGTACACCAATAAGGTGACCTGAGTGCACAAAGCGTCAAGTGGATACCAGCGTTTGTGATATGGTTGTGATTGGTAGCGTGATAGATATTATGATGGCAATGTATATAGGGAAGGAACCACTGCCCTGTGTAAGGGGTAGGGTCGTTATAATTGGTCAGCTAATGCTGACCATTGCTTTGTTTACCGCTTTTGGGTGGATGATGATTTGCAGGTGTTGGTGGATTGAATTGCATTGAGCGGAATAAAGGCTTGCTGTGAAGGCCATTGAAGGCCGTGCGAAAAATGTTTGGATTTCATGTGTGGTCGGCCTGCGTGCCGATGTATGAAATTGTATATATTTGTAAAGAGCAACCTGTAAGGCCTTAGGCCCATGAGCGTGTGTGTGTGTGTTGTAAACATTCCTGGTTTATATATAACTGTGACGTTTATATATGTAGTGGACATTCGCTGTGCTGAGTTCATCTAACATAAATGCTACGCTATAATGCTTTGAGTTAGGCTACGAGTAGAAAAGATTATGATATCCCCACGTGACTCCGATGTTTGTCTGTGAAATACGGTGTGGGGCCCCGGTCGGGCTCACTGTTATATTCCATGTGACGAATGGAGGTGTTACAGAACAAAACACATAGAAGTCGACAGTCATTTTATTCGGGAAGAAACAGATTGGTACTCCGTTCGTCAATTCTGACAACGAGTTTGCAGATATCTTCACCAAGCCAGTGTCCGTTTGTTTTTTCCACATTTGTGACAAGCTGGACATGATCGATATCTATGCTCCATCTTGAGGGGGAGTGTTGCAGTATGGAGGTCGGGCGGTCTGTTGCTGTTCGTAGGCTGAGCGGTCTAGTGGTTTATCTCAGTGGCTTGTCTGCCGGGCTATTGTTGTTTGACATCTGTTGTAGTACGAAGGCCGGGCGGTCTGTTGCTGTTTGGTATCTGTACGGTCTGGCAGTTTATCTCAGGCGACTTGGAGACTGACGGTCTAGTGGTCTCCTCTGGCGGCTTGTTCTCTATGCCAGCTTGTTCTCTTCTTCTGGTGGTTGTCGAGCGGTTAGCCTACTCGTCTAACCGCGCGACTTGTTTGGTCTGTTTATTTGTAAAATCGCATGTACTTGTAATTATTTAGTCCCACATTTCTTATTTGTAATCTCTCTCATCTCCTTCATTTTATAAAAGGGAGGCTATACCTTTGTAATACTCACCTTTTTTGGATAATAAAGTTTTTGTTCTTCCAATTTCTGATATCTTCTTGTCTGTTCGAACAGCCAGTGGCCATACACCGGCGGCAAAAGCCTGGAAGGCTCTACCGCAAGTAGACGCACAGATGTTGTCTGATCTCCACAAGGAGATTGGACGGCTCTACTATTATAAAATTACGCACCCCCACAACGGATCTGTGCCCGATCCGCTGTAGGGGATGGTGCTTCAATACAGAAATCCGGCTCAATCTCAGATGCAGGATCAAGTGTAAATCTGGTTATCTATACCCCAACCCCTATACAACAAACTCTTTGATTTTTTGAGGGATTTTTAGGCTCCTAGGAGAAAAATGTTGAATACAAAAATTGTTTCCCACAATGAGGGCTTTTACCAAAATTGTTTTGAGGATTTTAGAAAATATTTTACTATTTTTAAGGGCCTAAATGAGATTTATTTAGAAAATAAAGCCCCAATATTGTATAAATTTTTTGGAAAAATTCATATGCTCAAATGAAGCTCTCTTTGAAGATCTATTAAAATTTCGAAATGTTTGGATGAAAATTCATATTTTTCCAATCTCTCAAAGTAATGGTCGCACTTTTGAAATTATTAATTATCCAATTGTTTTGGAAGAAAAGAATTGGTGTGCGTCGGCGTATCTAAATCATGAATTATTTTAAAATTTAACATCGAGATTTTTATTATATGTGAATTCCCATACTCATAGCAATTTGGGGAATTTGTGAAATCTCGAGCTCTTTAATATGTGGACCTAATAAAAGCATTTCTCGGAAAAATAAATTTGAGTGTTTGCGCATATTGGGAAATGAGTGTACAAGAGCTAAGAAGGGTGATTCTCAACCTCGGCTCGGATGTTTGAATCTTTCAATCACTTTAAAAGATATTTTAAATTCATGAGGTTGGTGTTCGAGAATGATCAGACCCTCGTAATTAAAAATGGTCGGAATCACCTCGATTTGAGCAGCCAAAGTTGCCTTTATATTGAAATTATCCACTAGCAAATATTTAAAAGCACTCGATATTGGAGTCAATTTAAATAAATATATCGAGAAATGAGGAACTTATGATAAGCATATAACCCTCAAGTCCGATTAAGCCAATTTTAAGAGGCTGAACAAAGATATTTATAGGACCAAATAATGGGTGAAATCAAATAAGAAGGCTCTTATGAAAGGAGTGATGAACTTGCCTCCTATGAATGGAGATGAAGTTGAAGGCTCATAAGAATGTAGTGATCAACAAGCCTCCTATGTACGGAGATGAAACTAAAGGCTCCTATGAACATAGTGGTGAACTTGTCTCTTATAACTGGAGATAGAACTGAAAACTGAACTTTCTTATTCATGCGCTTTATTTTATTATACAGAACTTATCTTTCAGTTCAGTACTGGGACGGAGAGCGTTTTCCTTGGCTATCTCTGCCACTGCCACTCCTCGCACCCACCAGGAAGCTCTTGTCATTCCTCATTGGAAGGCCGCCTTGGATGAGGAAATTGCTACCCTCACTGAAAGGGGTGCCTGAACCCTTGTTCCTCCTCCTTTGGGCACTGATGTTGTTGGATGCCGCTGGGTCTTTGTTGTAAAGTTCCATCCAGACGGCAGTGTGGAACGATACAAGGCCCTCCTGGTCACCAAAGGCTTCACTCAGACTTATGGTGTTGATTACTTTTACACCTTCTCTCTCGTTGCTCGTCTCAGCACCATTCGGGTCCTTCTCTCTGTGGCTGTCAACAGGGATTGGCCCATTTCACAGCTGGATGTTAAGAATGTGTTTCTCTATGGTGATCTTCAGGAAGTTGTTTACATGGAGCAACCTCCGGGTTATGTTTCTCAGGGGGAGACACGAGTATGTCGGCTGAAGAAGGCCATTTATGGCCTAAAACAAAGCCCTCGGGCTTGGTCTGAGAAGTTTAGCGGCATTATTGTGGCCATTGGTTTTGCAAGAAGTTCAGCCGATCACTGCTTATTCATTCGCAAAACCTCCTCGTGTCTGTCTGTTCTGGCTGTATATGTGGATGACATTCTTCTTACTGGAGATGACCAGGCTTGGGTAGCTTTGACAAAGAAACACCTCCATCAACACTTGGTCACAAAGGATATGGGCTCCCCAAAATACTTTTTGTGGATTGAAATCTCTAGGAAGCCCAACTCCATGGTTCTTTCCCAACGGAAGTATGCTCTTGATCTACTAAAAGAGACAGGGTTGACTAGTGTGAAATCTGTCCGATGTCTTATGACTGCTAGAGAAGACAAAACTTGGACAGATGACTCCTCTGATTACGAGGTACCGGCATCTGGTTGACAAACTCATTTATCTCACTAACCAGACCCGACATCTCCTATGTTGTGGGCAAGGTGAGATAATTTATGCAAGCTCCTAGGGAGTGTTCTACAGTCTGCCCTGAGGATATTGGAGTATGTTAAAGAAATGCCAGGGAAAGAACTTATTTTTTAGAAGAATGGTCACTTGAGGGTTGAAGCATACTCAGATTTGAGCTATGTTGATGACAAAGGAGACCACAAGTCAACGTCGGGCTTTTGCACATTTGTTGGAGGAAAGAGCTGGAAGAGCAAGAAACAGTCTCCAAGCTAGTGCAGAAGCAAAATATCGTAGTATGGCATCGACCACATATGAGTTGAAATGGACAAATGCTTGACTTGTGTTGGAGTTGATTTGGGCTAGGTTCACTGACTTAGGATGTCCATCATGTATAGTCTGGGTCAAGTTTGTGTCTTAGAGTCTAGGACAGTCCTCTACAACTTCAATGGACCAGCCTTCTTCAAGACCATCAGGAACTCCAGATCTATCAGTTTTTCCTAAGTGAAATGAGTTCGACGTTCGTCGAAAGCTCGACGAAGGAAGTTGTTCGACGATCGTGAGACAATTCGCAGTGCTAAGCTCGACGAATTTTGTTCTGCTCGACGAACACCAGATTCTATTTCAAGCATTCTCGGGACTACTTCAAATTTCTCTAAGTCCACTCCATGCTTCGGTCGACGAATTGTTTACTGAGCTCGACGAACTTGGACCTCAAGTTCACAGCTTCTCAGGTCGAAGAATTCTAATCTCTACTACGTTTTTGTGCTCAGAGAATCTGTGTCGACACTTAGGGCTTGTGTACGATACCCAGGATTTCAGTCGACACCAGCTTCTGTCGACCAGAAGTTGTGTGACACCTAGATCAATCTGTCGACACCAGCTTCTGTCGACACCAGAGAAGTTGTGTCGACACCTAGTCTGTCGACACCAGCTTCTGTAGTTGTGTCGACACCTAGAGACACCAATTTGTGTCGACACAACATTTCAGTAGATGCAGAGTATTTCGTCCAAGTCCAGAACTTTTCTCAGGTCGACGAAGTTTATTCTTAGCTCGACGAATTTGGTTCTCTGATCAACGAATAATGTTTGTCTAATATTGAAGACTGTCTATTCAACGAATGAAGACTGTCAGCTCGACGAACTCAGCTCCGCTCGACGAACTCAGCTCAGCTCGACGAACCCAGCTCAGCTCGACGAACTCAGCTTAGCTCGACGAATTCAAGACTCAGCTCGACGAATTCTGTTCTTCGGTCGACGATTCCAAACTAGGTCTTCTTCCGTTCCCGTCTCATTCCATGGCGCTGATTCCTGGATAATTAATGGCAGTTCTTCACAGTATACTACCGTTAGGATGCGCAGTTAATTCTGGATTATTTCATGCCGTCTTCCCATGGAAACAGTTGGGGAAATAATTAATTGCTGCTTCCTTTCCAGGCCGTCTGTAATTACTACTCAACATTCAAAATTCGAATACTCTCCATAACAGACAGAGATACAGAAACCAAAAAGAATATACAACAAGTACAGAACACCAGACAACAACAAGAAGAAGATAGACAGTGATTCAGACAACACAAGAAAAGGAATTCATTCTTGGCCCAGAGAGAAATTGATCTAGAAGAAGAAGAAGAACATTACATCAATATCAAGAGTCTTCTTCATCTGCTCTTACTCAGGAGAACTTCAAAACAATACATTCATATCAGTTGCAAGAAGTTCCTGAAGAATTTCTCTGGACCGGGAATTCTAGGTCTTTGAAGACCTATCACCCTGAAGCAGTGCTCCAGTATTCTTCCTGAACCATTCTACATCTCAGGGGGAGCAAAGCTGCTAAACAACATTCCACAAGTCTTCTCATTTGATTTTTGAAAGAGAAGATCTCATCACCCTCACACTCCACCTCTATACAGGGTTTTAATTCCCTTCAAAATTATTCTGGTTGCAAGTCTCCCACCAAAAGACTTGAGGGTTTGGTTTTTGGGAACCTGATCAAAACCCCATTGGTGCCAGGACACCTGATCAACCCCTTCCTGCAGTGGATTCCTACCAGGGTGGTAGAAGAGTGGACTACCCAGATTTGGGGAACCACTATAAAATTCTTGTGTCGTCTGGTTGCTTTCTTTTCCTTTTTGTTTTCTGGCCTTGCTCTGTGATTGTGCTGTGATTAGTCATTTGCTGTTTTCTGGTTTATTGTATATGATGCACACACAAACACACATCTAAAATACAACAACAGTTATAAAAGTTTCAAAATCACCATATACTCTATTCACCCCCCCTCTAGAGTATATCAGATCTAGCTTCACTTTGAATTGGTATCAAAGCCAGGTTGGTTAAACATACCATACCTGATTGGTTGTACAGGCTAACACCTGAACCCAAAGATCCCTTAGTTAGATCTCGTTGTTTTTATTCTGTTATTAGATTTTGTTCTCACAGACATGGCCCAAAATAAGGATTATACAAGCATCAGAACTCCAGTGTGCAATCTTAACAAGTTTGCCATCTGGAAGGCAAGAATTAGATTATATATGAACTTCATTGATGAGGATATTTTTTCTGTCATTTCAACAGGTGTTCCTCTAGCTCCTACAACTTTTGCCATCACATCAACTAATCTGCGTGCAGTACCACCTCCAGACAATACTGAAGCCTCCAAGAAAGCCAAGATGGTTGATGCAAAGGTTATGAATATTCTGGCCCAAACAATGTCAGATGACATATTTCAGAAGGTGGTTGAGTGCACCTCAGCTAAGGCCATTTGGGACTCTCTCAATCAAATGTTAGCAGGCTCAGCTGATGAAAGAAAGGATAGGAGATCCAGTCTCATTTCTCTCTATGAGAATTTCAAAAAGGATGAGACAGAATCAGTGGCTGAGATGTACAATAGTTTAAGTTCAATCATTAGTGAACTCAAGACTCTTGACAAGGACATCACCTTAACTGAGGTGAATGACAAGATATTGATGTGTTTCACCAGTTTATGGGACTCCAGAATCTGGCCAATCAAAGAAGCCAAAAGCCTCAATGAGATCTCAACAGAATCTCTGCTAGGAAAGTTGAAGTCATATGAGCAGCTTGTCAAATCAAGAGAGGCAGCAGAACAGAAGGCAACTACCCCAGTTAGGAAGGAGCACAGCTTGGCCCTCAAAGCTTTTGAAGACAGTGAAACATCTACCTCCAATGAAGAGTTAATGAGCCTCTTTGCCAAAAGATTCTACAAAATGGCAAGAAAGGACTTTAGAAGAAAATCATCCAAGCAGGATGATAAACCCAAATATGACAAGACACCAACTAAGGAGGTTGTGTGTTTTGGATGCAGAAATGCAGGGCACTATATTTCAGAATGCCCAGAGAATCAGAAAAAGGACAAGGGAAGGGACAAGGATTCCAGAAGAAAACAAAGCAGCAGACCCTCATCCAACAAGTATAAAAGGAAGGACAAAGGATTTTTTGTTGAGTCCTGGAGTGACACAGAAGAGGAAACATCCTCCTCCAGCTCCATTGAAGAAGAGGAAGAAGCCATATCCAAGGAGGTGTGCCTAATGGCAATAGATGCTCCAGAAGCAATTGTGGATCAGAAGAGGATTCTGAAGATGAAGGTGCCTCAGACTCAGAGGCTGATCAGGTGATTTCTAGTTTTGATTTCAATTCTGACTTGTTTAAAGTAGAATTTAAAACTATGTGCATGGATTTAATAAACTCAGAGAAAGAGATAAAAACCCTGAGGACTAGACTAGAAAATCTTGAATCTGTCAGCACAGAAAATAGAAAACTAACTGACCAATTGACTCTAGCTAATGAACAGATAATCAAGTTAAAATCTGAACTATGTGAGGCAAAACAACTTGAGCAATCTCTCAATTTGAGAAGCCTCAAGCTGATGGATATCACAAGCACAGTAAATGTCAGATTAAATGGCAGGCTGGGCTTGGGTGCTTCATCAGGTTTACCCCACATAATAAAGAAGAATATACTTTCCACTCCCATAAAGTTCATCACAGCTAAAGGTAAAGAGAAACTAACTGAAAAATCCAAATCAGAAAACAAGTCAAATCCCCTAGACAATAGCAACAGAAAACAGAAGAAAGCTGTTAAAAACCAAGTTCAGCAGAATTCGTCGAACTTAGATCGACGAACGCTGAACGCAAACTTCAGAAATAATTATTCGTCCTACTGCGATCGACGAACTGTGTACGGTTCGTCGAGCAGAGGTCGACGAACGTGGGACGCAGAAAATGACCATTGTCATTCTCTGAGTGGAGGTCGACGATCTCATCCCCATTCGTCGAACTCTGGTCGACGAACTTACAATAATTCGTCTATCCCAGAACGACCAAATATAAATAATTTCTCCTATAGAAATTTTAAAACAGCTAACAAGACATTTAATCCAGTAGCTGATTGGATAATTCCACCTAGGAGATATCACCCTCTAGGGTATAAGTCTCAACCTGCACTATCAGTCATCTCTAGTTTTACTTTTCAACCAAACCAAGGACCCAAGGTAACCTGGGTCAAGAACAATTGAGCTTTATTTTTTGATGCAGGTACAGGTGAAGAACTGTCCAAGGCTAAGTCAGACATGGTACCTGGACAGTGGCTGCTCCAAGCACATGACTGGCAGCAAAGCAAATCTCTACAACTATAAGTCCAAGCTAGGACCAAAGGTGATATTTGGAGACTCAAAGAGTGGTCAGTCAGAAGGGTATGGAAGAGTAAGCATTGGAGCAGTGACCTTCAAAAAGGCTGCTGAAGATAGTGAAGAAGAAATCCAAGAGGAAGTAACTGAACTTCCATCAACAGCCAGTACCATTCCTCAAGAGGAATTATTTGCAGAAGCTGTTGCTCAACCAACTCCACCAACTGACCTTGTCACACTTAGAGATCATCCCAGATCTCAAGTGATTGGGGACATTTCAGTTGGTGTACAGACAAGACATCAGCTCAATCAAGACTTGATGCATGCATGTTTTCTCTCCCAAATTGAACCTCTCACCATCCATGAAGCTGAGCAAGATCCCCACTGGATTCTTGCAATGCAAGAGGAACTAAATCAATTTGAGAGATGTAGAGTTTGGGATTTGGTTCCAAGACCCCTTAACTACCCAGTCATTGGAACCAAATGGGTCTATAGGAACAAATTAGATGCACAAGGGAATATAGTAAGGAATAAGGCTAGACTAGTTGCCCAAGGATATAGGCAATAAGAAGGAATAGACTATGACCAAACCTTTGCCCCTGTTGCAAGGTTGGAGGCCATTAGAATATTTCTAGCTTATGCAGCATATAAAAAGTTCAAGGTATTCCAGATGGATGTCAAGAGTGCCTTTCTGAATGGTGTACTTCAAGAAGAGGTTTATGTAGAACAACCTCCAGGTTTTATCTCTCTAACTCAACACTCTTATGTTTACAAGTTGCATAAAGCTCTCTATGGTTTAAAGCAAGCTCCAAGAGCTTGGTATGAGACCCTAGCTAGATTTCTTTTAGAGCATAAATTTACAAGAGGAACCTTAGATAAAACCCTTTTCACTAGACATCATAAGGACCAAATCTTATTGGTACAAATATATGTGGATGACATTATTTTTGGGTCTACTGATCCCAAATTATGCAAGAGGTTTGCTGACCTCATGCATTCCAAATTTGAGATGAGTAGCATGGGTGAGCTTTCCTACTTCCTTGGTCTCCAAGTGAAGCAGCTCCCTGATGGTATCTTTCTCACCCAATCTAAGTATGCTAAAGAGCTCATTAAAAAGTTTGGGATGGGTGATGCCTCAGGAATGAAAACACCTATGGCTACAAATGCTGTTGTGGATTCTGATGCAGCAGGGAAACCTGTAGATCAGAAACAGTATAGGGCAATTGTTGGATCCCTATTATACTTAACAGCTAGCAGGCCTGACATAATGTTTGCCACATGCCTTTGTGCTAGATTCCAAGTGAATCCTAAAGAATCTCATCTTATTTTTCTAAAAAGGATTTTGAGATATATAAAGAGTTGTCCTAGTTTAGGACTCTGGTATCCTGCAGAGTCAGAATTTGAGTTAACTGGATACTCAAATGCTGACTATGCTGGATGTAGAGTGGACAGGAAAAGTACCTCTGGAACTTGCCAGTTCCTGGGTATGAGACTTGTCTCTTGGTTTTGCAAAAAGCAGACATCTGTGTCTACATCAACTACTGAGGCAGAGTACATGGCTGTTGGCAGCTGCTGTTCACAGATGCTATGGATACAAAACCAACTCCTAGATTATAGTATCAACTTAAATAATTCAACCTTATTTTGTGATAATACAAGTGCTATTGCTATAGCTCAGAATCCAGTTCATCATTTTAGGACTAAATATATTGAAATAAGACATCATTTCATTAGAGATAATGTGGATAAAAAGAAAATTAACTTGATCCACATTCCTACTGATCTACAGAGAGCAGATATCTTCACCAAACCCTTGGATGAGAAAACCCATCTGTTCTTTATAAATCAATTGGGAATGATTGATGGAGAAGAGTTAAATTAATTTCTGTCTGCATTCGACGAATTTTCCAGAGTTCGTCGAATGGAGTTCGACGAGTTAGGGAAATTTTGAGAGATTCTCGTCGAACGGAGATCGATGAATTCTCTGTGTGGAAACAAGTTTCGTCGAACGGAGATCGACGAACCTTGCTTCAGAAACCATTTCGTCAAACGGAGTTCGATGAACTGTTTTCAATTCTTCTGAATGGGTTCGACGAACTACTCTCCTATACCTTATTTCGTCGATCTCAGTTCGAAGATTTGTCTTCTTTTCGTGGAACGGAGCTTGTCGATTCATATCCTGAAAATCTTATATCTAGGTTTTCTTCGACCTCCATCCCACGCTTTCAGTTCTTTTGCTCTTGATCGTCGTTTTCTCTGTAATTTTCTTTGCAGGTCATCAATGGCAATTCCTCCAGGAGCACTTGCAGCGATGAAGTTTGATGCAGCATTCTCCATGGACTTTGAGTCCTTCCAGCATTCTGATCTGATTTTTCTGTATATCCTTGAATTACTTGAAGAACTGCATCTCAAGGACTTCATGACACGCAACATCAAGCTACACTCAACCGAGATAAGAGAATGGGTGTATACAGCCACAATTTCTGAAGATGGAAATCTGACAGGAAAGATTGGAAACACTGTCGTTTCCCTGTCCCCAGCAGTACTCTCTGAAATATTTGGTCTGATCAATGGGGAAGACAATTTGGAAATGGACGCTGAGGAATATGCTGATATGCTGAAAGTCATGGGTTTCTCCGGCAACAACCCTAATAAGCTTCTGAAGAAACAACTGTCCGCCGCTTATCAATTTTTGGCTGACATTATCGGGAAAATTCTGTTGGGCAAGCACTCGGCACACGACTACATCACTCGCCATCAATTCCTGATAATGTGTGTCGTACTCAACAAGCATCAGGTTGATTGGGGCATGGTCTTCTTTGACCTTATCAAGAAAAGAACTAGCAAGAAGGAAGTCTGCTACGGCAGAATCCTGGGGATTTTCCTCCAGGAAAAGGCCAGTGAATGTTTGGTCTCCCCGACCACATTCATCAATGCCAGCAATCGCCTCACCTGCGCCTTGTTTGGCCGATGGGAGAGGACAATCTCCAAACCCTCCAAGGGTTCCTCCTCCTCCATCAATGCTTCTGAGAGCACCAGGACTGTCAAGGTCACTCCTCACCCTGACTCTGAAGAGGTCATTCCCCCTACCAAATCTCTTCCCACTCCTCCTGCACCTCAATTAACTCGACCTCAACATCAATCTCCACCGCCTAATCTAACACATATTCCCTCACCTCCTCCATACCCTCTTCCACCACACCTTTCCACTATTCCATCCTACACCATACCCACTGAACCACAAACTATTCTACCTCCCTTATCCCCTCCACATATTCTTCCTTCCTCCTCTACTATTCTTTCTCCACTTATGGATTCTTCCACCATTTCCACCATCATCTCTCTTCTGACTCCTCTTATCAAATCACTCATCACAGAGGCTATTACACCTCTGGTGAATTCAATTGATTCTTTATCTGCCCAAATCTCAGCCCTCTCTGCTGCCCCCGCTTCATTCAGGGGCCTGACTCTAGGTTCTCCTGAACCCAGGCAGGGGGAGATGCTCCATGATGAAGCTGGTGCAGCAGCTGCAGAAGTGAATACTGTTGATTCAGATACAGATACTACAAATATAGTTGATTCAGTGCTTGATAATGCACTTGCAGTTACAGATACAACAATAGATTTTATTCAATTCATGGAGACTGACAGTAGCCTTGATGAGTCAGTAGATTCAATAACAACTGCTGGTGATTTTCTTATAAATCCCACAGTTAATTTATCTGAGATACTTCAGATCTTTGATCTTGTATATATGAAGCTTCCTTCAGTAGAGTTTGCTAAGCCATATTTGGCTATTGTCCAGTATACCTCTCCAGCAAATCCAGCAGTTGCCAGGCAACTTTGTGCATCCTTTGATGTTCCCTCTGCTGTTCCAACTTCTGTGTCTATTCCAGAAATCTGCCCTGTCCCAGATTTTGTCATGGATGATTCCCCATGCCTGATCTGGATGAGCTCATTCTGGCAGACATTGAGGAAGAGAACAAGGCAGCAGCTGCAAGCTCTGTCTCTACTGCTGTTAAACCTTTACCCTCTAAACAACCTCTTATCATTCCTGATGCCACTCTGAGGAAGCTGGATGCTTTGTATGATAACCCTCAGAGTTCAAATTCTGATGATGATGATGATGATGAATCAGATGAGGAGGCTGCCAAAAAGAGAAAGAAGTTGCTCTCTAAAAAAAGGAAGGCTCCTCCTCCTCCTGCTCCCAAGCCTAATCCCACTGCAGACACTTCATATTATATTCTGCATAATGTCGCTCCTTACAAAGGGATACCTGCATGGATGTTGTTATCTAAGAACCAGCAAAAAGAGAGGAAGAGGAGTAGGAGATACTCTCCTCCCACAGTGCATAGATACGGAAAGGATCCTCCTCCCCCTCCTCCTCCAGCAGCAGGTGCATCTTGCTCAAGCTCTCAAAGATTTGCTCTTATTCAAACTTATCAGAGACAAACATGGAGATCCTCTGGTAGTAGTCAGCCAAGGCCACCATCTTCAGGCAGTCAACACCATCAACATCAACAGCAGCAGCCCCAGGAATCTAAGGAACATGAAGCTGAAAGGCCCTATTCTCCTCCTGAAGATCCAGAAACAGCCAACACAGCTAGAATGGCAAGATTCCAAGAAATCATTGGCTTATCTCTAATCAATAAAGCTAAAGCTGAAGGCAAGGATACAACAGGCTTAACTACTATGTCTCAGTACATGAGAGATGAACTAAAAAGATTTGGGAAAGCAAACAAGCTACTCAATGTTGATGAGTACATGAATCTTCACCCAGAAGCAGTTGTCCCCAGAGCCACTTCACTGAACGTCATAGGGGCAGCTGACATGACTATGACCAAGGCTCAAGCTTCAGATCCCAATAGGAAAATCATTTTCAAGAAGCCAGGAGATAAAGCAGCAGAAGTCAAGCCAAAACAGAAGAAATTAGACAAGTAATTTTGTGTTTCTTTTCATTTCTGCTTCTGTTTCAGTCTATATTTTGCATTAAAACAAAGCCAGTATGTATATATATATCTGTTGCATGTGTTGTAAATTCTCTGCCAGATATATCTCTTAATTTTGCTTTGTTTTTCTATTTGTTCTTTGCTTGGAGTTTCTGTTAGTGACCTCACCTAAATAGGGGAAGATTGTTGGATCTCTAGTTGATTTGGGCTAGGTTCACTGACTTAGGATGTGACCCATCATGTATAGTCTGGGTCAAGTTTGTGTCTTAGAGTCTAGGACAGTCCTCTATCTCAACTTCAGATGGACCAGCCTTCTTCAAGACCATCAGGAACTCCAGATCTATCAGTTTTTCAGACAAAGTGAAATGAGTTTGACGTTCGTCAAACTCAGCTCGACGAAGGAAGTTGTGTCTGGGGAGCATAGATAAACCCGGCTTGCTACACCACTAGGGTGGGTTGATCTGTATTAGTGGAGGGGTTGATTGGTGGCAATGCTTGGGGAGCCGAGTTAAACCCGGCTTGCTACTCCACTAGGGTCGGTCGATCAGTATTTGGATGGGAGGTCAATTGGTGGTAATGCCCGGGGAGCATAGATAAACCCGGCTTGCTACACTACTAGGGTGGGTCGATCTGCTCATGAATGTTGTGAGGTTAGTACCTCTGCGTGGTGTGGACGGAATGTCGCCAGCTTGCGGGATTGGTGGACTAGGACCGGCCAACCAACAAGTTAAAAACCTCTGATCGGCGGTGGATGACGGGTATACCCGGTACACCAATAAGGTGACCTGAGTGCACAAAGCGTCAAGTGGATACCAGCGTTTGTGATATGGTTGTGATTGGTAGCGTGATAGATATTATGATGGCAATGCATACAGGGAAGGAACCACTGCCCTGTGTAAGGGGTAGGGTCGTTATAATTGGTCAGCTAATGCTGACCATTGCTTTGTTTACCGCTTTTGGGTGGATGATGATTTGCAGGTGTTGGTGGATTGAATTGCATTGAGCGGAATAAAGGCTTGTTGTGAAAGCCCTTGAAGGCCGTGCGAAAAATGTTTGGATTTCATGTGTGGCCGGCCTGGGTGCTGATGTATGAAATTGTATATATTTGTAAAGAGCAACCTGTAAGGCCTTAGGCCCATGAGCGTGTGTGTGTGTGTTGTAAACATTCCTGGTTTATATATAACTGTGACGTTTATATATGTAGTGTACATTCGCTGTGCTGAGTTCATCTAACATAAATGTTGCGCTAGAATGCTTTGAGTTAGGCTACGAGTAGAAAAGATTTTGATATCCCCACGTGACTCCGTCGTTTGTCTGTGAAATACGGTGTGGGGCCCCGGCCGGGCCCACTGTTATATTCCACGTGACGAATGGAGGTGTTACATAACAAAACACATAGAAGTTGACAGTCATTTTATTCGAGAAGAAACAGATTTGTACTTCGTTCGTCAATTCTGACAACGAGTTTGCAGATATCTTCACCAAGCCAGTGTCCGCTTGTTTTTCCACATTTGTGACAAGCTGGACATGATCGATATCTATGCTCCATCTTGAGGGGGAGTGTTGCAGTATGGAGGTCGGGCGGTCTGTTGCTGTTCGGAGGCTGAGCGGTCTAGTGGTTTATCTCAGTGGCTTGTCTGTCGGGCTGTTGTTGTTTGACATCTGTTGTAGTACGAAGGCCGGGCGGTCTGTTGCTATTTGGTATCTGTACGGTCTGGTAGTTTATCTCAGGCGACTTGAAGACTGACGGTCTAGTGGTCTCCTCTGGCGGCTTGTTCTCTATGCCAGCTTGTTCTCTCCTTCTGGTGGTTGTCGAGCGGTTAGCCTACACGTCTAACCACGCGACTTGTTTGGTCTGTTTATTTGTAAAGTCGCATGTACTTGTAATTATTTAGTCTCACATTTCTTATTTGTAATCTCTCTCATCTTCTTCATTTTATAAAAGGGAGGTTATACCTTTATAATACTCACCTTTTTTGGATAATAAAGTTTTTGTTCTTCCAATTTCTGATTTCTTCTTGTCTGTTCGAACAGCCAATGGCCATACACCGGCGGCAAAAGCCTGGAAGGCTCTACCGCAAGTAGACGCACAGATGCTGTCTGATCTCCACAAGGAGATTGGACGGCTCTGCTATTATAAAATTACGCACCCCCACAACGGATCCGTGCTCGATCCGCTGTAGGGGATGGTGCTTCAATACAGAAATCCGGCTCAATCTCAGATGCAGGATCAAGTGTAAATCTGGTTATCTATACCCCAACCCCTATACAACAAACTCTTTGATTTTTTGAGGGATATTTAGGCTCCTAGGAGAAAATTGTTGAACACAAAAATTGTTTCCCACAATGAGGGCTTTTACCAAAATTGTTTTGAGGATTTTAGAAAATATTTTACTATTTTTAAAGGCCTAAATGAGATTTATTTAGAAAAATAAAGCCCCAATATTGTATAAATTTTTTGGAAAAATTCATATGCTCAAATAAAGCTCTCTTTGAAGATCTATTAAAATTTCGAAATGTTTGGATGAAAATTCATATTTTTCCAATCTCTAAAAGTAATGGTCGCACTTTTGAAATTATTAATTACCAATTGTTTTGGAAGAAAAGAATTGGTGTGCGTCGGCGTATCTAAATCATGAATTATTTTAAAATTTAACATCGAGATTTTTATTATATGTGAATTCCCGTACTCATAGCAATTTGGGGAATTTGTGAAATCTCGAGCTCTTTAATATGTGGACCTAATAAAAGCATTTCTCGGAAAAATAAATTTGAGGGTTTGCGCATATTGGGAAATGAGTGTACAAGAGCTAAGAAGGGTGATTCTCAACCTCGACTCGGATGTTTGAATCTTTCAATCACTTTAAAAGATATTTTAAATTCATGAGGTTGGTGTTCGAGAATAATCAGACCCTCGTAATTAAAAATGGTCGGAATCACCTCGATTTGAGCAGCCAAAGTTGCCTTTATATTGAAATTATCCACTAGCAAATATTTAAAAGCACTCGATATTGGAGTCAATTTAAATAAATATATCGAGAAATGAGGAACTTATGATAAGCCTCTAACCCTCAAGTCCGATTAAGCCAATTTTAAGAGGCTGAACAAAGATATTTATAGGACCAAATAATGGGTGAAATCAAATAAGAAGGCTCTTATGAAAGGAGTGATGAACTTGCCTCCTATGAATGGAGATGAAGTTGAAGGCTCATAAGAATGTAGTGATCAACAAGCCTCCTATGAACGGAGATGAAACTAAAGGCTCCTATGAACATAGTGGTGAACTTGTCTCTTATAACTGGAGATAGAACTGAAAACCGAACTTTCTTATTCATGCGCTTTATTTTATTATACAGAACTTATCTTTCAGTTTAGTACTGGGATGGAGAGCGTTTTCCTTGGCTATCTCTGTCACTGCCACTCCTCACACCCACCAGGAAGCTCTTGTCATTCCTCATTGGAAGGCCGCCTTGGAGGAGGAAATTGCTACCCTCACTAAAAGGGGTTCCTGAACCCTTGTTCCTCCTCCTTTGGGCACTGATGTTGTTGGCTGCCGCTGGGTCTTTGTTGTAAAGTTCCATCCAGACGGTAGTGTGGAACGATACAAGGCCCTCCTGGTCACCAAAGGATTCACTCAGACTTATGGTGTTGATTACTTTTACACCTTCTATCTCGTTGCTCATCTCAGCACCATTCGGGTCCTTCTCTCTGTGGCTGTCAACAGGGATTGACCCATTTCACAGCTGGATGTTAAGAATGTATTTCTCTATGGTGATTTTCAGGAAGTTGTTTACATGGAGCAACCTCCGGGTTGTGTTGATCCGGGGGAGACACGAGTATGTCGGCTGAAGAAGGCCATTTATGGCCTAAAACAAAGCCCTCGGGCTTGGTTTGAAAAGTTTAGCGGCATTATTGTGGCCATTGGTTTTGCAAGAAGTTCAGCCGATCACTCCTTATTCATTCGCAAAACCTCCTCGTGTCTGTCTGTTCTGGCTGTATATGTGGATGACATTCTTTTTACTGGAGATGACCAGGCTTGGGTAGCTTTGACAAAGAAACACCTCCATCAACACTTGGTCACAAAGGATATGGACTCCTCAAAATACTTTTTGTGGATTGAAATCTCTAGGAAGCCCAACTCCATGGTTCTTTCCCAACGGAAGTATGCTCTTGATCTATTAAAAGAGACAGGGTTGACTAGTGTGAAATCTGCCCGATGTCCTATGGCTGCTAGAGAAGACAAAACTTGGACAGATGACTCGCCTCTTTTATCTGATCTTACGAGGTACCGGCATCTGGTTGGCAAACTCATTTATCTCACGGTAACCAGACCCGACATCTCCTATGCTGTAGGCAAGGTGAGATAATTTATGCAAGCTCCTAGGGAGTGTCATCTATAGTCTGCCCTGAGGATATTGGAGTATGTTAAAGAAATGCCAGGGAAAGAACTTCCTTTTCAGAAGAATGGTCACTTGAGGGTTAAAGCATACTCAGATTCGAGCTATGCTGATGACAAAGGAGACCACAAGTCAACGTCGGGCTTTTGCACATTTGTTGGAGGAAATCTTGTGAGCTGGAAGAGCAAGAAACAGTCTGTGGTCTCCAAGTCTAGTGCTGAAGCAAAATATCGTAGTATGGCATCGACCACATATGAGTTGAAATGGTTACAAGCTCTCATGCTTGACTTGTGTTGGATCCCTAGTTGATTTGGGCTAGGTTCACTGACTTAGGATGTGACCCATCATGTATAGTCTTGGTCAAGTTTGTGTCTTAGAGTCTAGGACAGTCCTCTATCTCAACTTCAGATGGACCAGCCTTCTTCAAGACCATCAGGAACTCTAGATCTATCAGTTTTTCAGACTAAGTGAAATGAGTTCGACGTTCGTCGAACTCAGCTCGACGAAGGAAGTTGTGCGCTCGACGATCGTGAGACAATTCGCAGTGCTGAGCTCGACGAATTTTGTTCTTTGCTCGACGAACACCAGATTCTATTTCAAGCATTCTCTGGACTACTTCAAATTTCTCTAAGTCCAGCTCCATGCTTCGGTCGACGAATTGTTTACTGAGCTCGACGAACTTGGACCTCAAGTTCACAGCTTCTCAGGTCGAAGAATTCTAATCTCTACTCGACGATTTTTGTGCTCAGAGAATCTGTGTCGACACTTAGGGCTTGTGTCGACACCAGACGATTTGTGTCGACACCCAGGATTTCAGTCGACACCAGCTTCTGTCGACACCAGAGAAGTTGTGTCGACACCTAGATCAATCTATCGACACCAGCTTCTGTCGACACCAGAGAAGTTATGTCGACACCTAGATCAATCTGTCGACACCAGCTTCTGTCGACACCAGAGAAGTTGTGTCGACACCTAGATCAATCTGTCGACTCCAATTTGTGTCGACACAACATTTCAGTAGATGCAGAGTATTTCGTCCAAGTCCAGAACTTTTCTCAGGTCGACGAAGTTTATTCTCAGCTCGACGAATTTGGTTCTCTGCTCAACGAATAATGTTTGTCTGATATTGAAGACTGTCTATTCAACGAATGAAGACTGTTAGCTCGACGAACTCAGCTCAGCTCGACGAACTCAGCTCAGCTCGACGAACCCAGCTCAGCTCGACGAACTCAGCTTAGCTCGACGAATTCAAGACTCAGCTCGACGAATTCTGTTCTTCGATCGACGATTCCAGACTAGGTCTTCTTCCGTTCCCGTCTCATTCCATGGCGCTAATTCCTGGACAATTAATGGCAGTTCTTCACAGTATACTACCGTTAGGATGCGCAGTTAATTCTGGATTATTTCATGACGTTTTCCCATTGAAACAGTTGGGGAAATAATTAATTGCTGCTTCCTTTCCAGGTCGTCTGTAATTACTACTCAACATTCAAAATTCGAATACTCTCCATAACAGACAGAGATACAGAAACCAAAAAGAATATACAACAAGTACAGAACACCAGACAACAACAAGAAGAAGATAGACAGTGATTCAGACAACACAAGAAAAGGAATTCATTCTTGGCCCAGAGAGAAATTGATCTAGAAGAAGAAGAACATTACATCAATATCAAGAGTCTTCTTCATCTGCACTTACTCAGGAGAACTTCAAAACAATACATTCATATCAGTTGCAAGAAGTTCCTGAAGAATTTCTCTGGACCGGGAATTCTAGGTCTTTGAAGACCTATCACCCTGAAGCAGTGCTCCAGTATTCTTCCTGAACCATTCTACATCTCAGGGGGAGCAAAGCTGCTAAACAACATTCCACAAGTCTTCTCATTTGATTTGAGAAAGAGAAGATCTCATCACCCTCACACTCCACCTCTATACAGGGTTTTAATTCCCTTTAAAATTATTCTGGTTGCAAGTCTCCCACCAAAAGACTTGAGGGTTTGGTTTTTGGGAACCTGATCAAAACCCCATTGGTGCCAGGACACCTGATCAACCCCTTCCTGCAGTGGATTCCTACCAGGGTGGTAGAAGAGTGGACTACCCAGATTTGGGGAACCACTATAAAATTCTTGTGTCGTCTGGTTGCTTTCTTTTCCTTTTTGTTTTCTGGCCTTGCTCTGTGATTGTGCTGTGATTAGTCATTTGCTGCTTTCTGGTTTATTGTATATGCTGCACACACACACATCTAAAATACAACATCAGTTGTAAAAGTTTCAAAATCACCATATACTTTATTCACCCCCCTCTAGAGTATATCAGATCTAGCTTCACTTTCAACTTGGGAGAGGTTTACAACTATCCTCTTCCTATGTTCTGCGACAACATGGCTGTGATATACATCTCCAGAAATCCGGTCTTCAATGAGAGAACAAAACACATAGAAGTCGACAGTCATTTTATTCGGGAAGAGATCTTGAAGAAATAGATTTGTACTCCATTCGTCAATTCTGACAATGAGTTGGCAGATATCTTCACCAAGCCGGTGTCCGCTTGCTTTTTCCACATTTGCGACAAGCTGGGCATGATCGATATCTATGCTCCAGCTTCAGGGGGAGTGTTGTAGTATGGAGGTCGGGTGGTCTGTTGTTGTTCGGAGGTCGGGCGGTCTGGCAGTTTATCTCAGCGGCTTGTCTGATGGGCTGTTGCTGTTTGGCATCTGTTGTAGTACGAAGGTCGGGCGGTCTGTTGCTGTTTGGTATCCGTGCGGTCTGATATTTTTGTTGGGTTTCTCTATGAGGATGGCACAACACTTGTGCACGCAGCGGAAGAATAAAACATCAAGAAAACCCAAAAGAGATGGGATCGGGCCATAATAGTTGAATCAAGAAGTTAACATACAACTATGCAAAATTACCTCGGTGGCGTTGAGTCACAACTCAACGGAGATGCTCCAAACTTTGTATTCCTGCTGGTGGCGAGTTGTACGTGGAATAATGTCCACGTCTCTGCAGAAATCCACACGAGCGGGAGAACACCGATCTTTCCGTCGCACGGATAATCGGGAAGGAGAAAGACCGCACCTTGCTTTCCCACGGACTGCTAGGTCCGCGTCAGGGATTGCAACACCAGCGACGATCGCCGGAGAGAAGGAGGTCGATGGAGCGAACATGGCGGCGGCGGAACACTTCCGTCGGCGGCGGGATTCGGGATCGGCGGAACGAGCGGAACGGCGGAACGCTTCTGTCGATTTCGTTTCGATCAACCAAGGAGAGATCTAATCCCGAAAAACCCTAAGTGTCTCTTTTATACCAAAGGTATAAATAAACCTAGGAATATCGATATCCGCAGACCACCCAGAAAAATAGGGTCCCAGTTTCGGCGAGAATCACCAGCCGATCGGTGAGAATCGATCGTCGAGAATCACTAGGGATCGGTGAGTATCGGCTAGGATCGGTGAGAACCAGTTAGCGAGAATCGGTCGGCGAGAATCACCAGCAGATTCGGCGAGAATCAATCGGAGAGAATGCCCGATGATTCACGTCGAATCGTAGGTTGATGATTCTCGTCGATCGTCGAGAATCACCGACGATACACGTCGAACAGGGTCGACGATTCTCGTCGATCGGCGAGAATCAGAGTACACTACTCGACGATTCTCGTCGATCGGCGAGAATCCGAGCACCAATCCACCAAGGCAACACTTTGCCCAACCCGACTCTCCTTTAAGGCAACACTTTGCCCACAACCCCATTCAGGTCGGTGATTGGTAACCTTTACCAACACAGTCAATCATCCAACTTCTCCACATCTCTTATGTGCGACCCTGCAGGCTCATATCGCGTTGGCAGTGAGATTACATGTTTGACCACTTCTAGATCACAATGGTAACTGCAACAGACTCCCACTTGGTCTTGAAAGTATCAAAATAAAAACCTCACAAACAATGAGCGGCATCTAGCAATGCATCATTGCTCCCCAAGCAATAAGAGTTTATAACTCATAAGCCTTTATGACCAATGTATCTGCGTTGTCTTTGTCCCGTTGTCCCTTACATCCGGAAAGAACTAGAGGCATGGACCGTGTCACCCTCGTAATAGCTCAATCCAAGTTTCTTGATCCAGGACGGACTTCCAGAGAATGGTGAGTCCAATATCACATATTGACTCAACCAAGCATGGCCATGCATTTCTCAGTCCAGTTCCATCAAGGGGCTCATAGATGCAACTCCTGTCATACAGGAGGACAAATCTCATATCTGCTCACACACAAACACCCAAATGATTCGTAACATGCCCAACAATCACCATTATCATCAACCTTTCTCAAGGAAGACTTTAGATGGCATCAAAGCACGCTCTTCCTCACTTGATGAATGTTGTGACTTCAGGTCAAAGGACCACAACACCATTGTCAATTGAGACCTACTCGTGACACGATTGGATGACAATCCATAGAGTAGTCTCAGGTTGGTTCTATCCAGTACAACTTGTTCACTAACAAGTACCCACGTGATGACTTGATATCACAATATCATGACCTGCGAGAACCGGTCATCAGTCATCGCACGTGCTAGCCTTCATGTACCATCATCACCCTTAGCTTCTATGATGATACTCGACCAGGGACCTTTTAAGAATGAAGCTTCAAATAAATCACAGGCTCTCACATTCAAGTCATATACTTGATGTCCCATGGAAGCGAACATTCTAAGGGTATCTATTATGTTAACATTTAACTATCATATAGAAAAGCTCATAATAAAAGAATTTGTCATTAATTGTAAGAGAAAAACTAAGTATATTGTTCATCATATGAACAAATAGCCAACAAAATACATGTTTACATGCAATCCACAAGATTCTCGCTAGAGTTGATCATTTAGGTATCGTATACCCATCGATCTAGTATGACCATCATGCTTTCTCTGCGCGAGAGGATTTGTCAGCGGATCCGCAATATTTTCCTCAGTCGGCACTCTGCAGATGTTCACATCTCCTCGTTCGACAATCTCACGAATAATATGAAACCGCCGAAGTATGTGCTTGGAGCGCTGATGGGATCTAGGTTCCTTAGATTGTGCAATTGCACCATTGTTATCACAGTAGAGAACTACGGGACCAACAATGCAAAAACTACATCAAGCTCGCCGATGAATTTCCTAATCCATACAGCCTCCTTCGCCGCATTAGCTGCGGCGATGTACTCGGCCTCTGTTGTAGAATCAGCAACTGTCTCTTGCTTGGAACTCTTCCAGCTCACAGCTCCTCCATTCAGGCAAAACACAAAACCTGACTGAGACTTGGAGTCGTCTCTATCAGTTTGGAAGCTAGCATCCGTGTAACCACTTACAACGAGCTCTTCCTCTCCACTATACACCAAGAACACATCCTTAGTCCTTCTCAAGTACTTCAGGACATTCTTGACTGCAATCCAGTGACACTCACCGGGGTCTGACTGATACCTGCTAGTCATGCTCAAAGAAAAGGAGATGTCGGGTCGAGTACATAACATCGCGTACATGATTGATCCAATTGCCGAAGCATATGGAATAAACTTCATGCGGTTCTTATCTTCACAAGACTTTGGACACTGGTCCTTAGAGAGATTCACACCATGAGACATGGGCAAAAATCCTTTCTTGGACTCAAGCATGTTGAACCGCTTCAACACCTTTTCGATGTATGTACTCTGGGTCAAACCCAGCAACTTTTTCGATCTATCTCTATAGATCTTAATACCGAGTATATACGTCGCTTCACCCAAATCCTTCATTGAAAAGCAGTTCCCTAGGTTGTTCTTAACAACTTTCAGGGTAGGAATGTCATTCTCAATCAACAGTATGTCATCTACATACAGTATCAGGAAGACAACAATGTTCCCACTGATTCGCTTGTAAACACAAGGTTCATCCTCATTCTTGATGAAACCAAACTCTTTGATTTTCTCATCAAAACGAAGATTCCAATTTTGAGAGGCCTGTTTCAGTCCATATATGGACTTATTCAGCTTGCATATTTTAGTGGCTTCATCTGGGGATACAAAACCCTCGGGTTGTGTCATATACACTTCCTCAAGGAGGTTTCCATTAAGGAAAGCCGTTTTGACATTCATCTGCCAGATCTCGTAGTCATAATACGCAGCAACAGCAAGCAATATCCTTATGGACTTAACCATGGCAACAGGGGAAAAGGTCTCATCATAGTCAATACCATGAATTTGCTTGAAACCCATAGCCACCAGTCGCCCTTTGAATGTCTGTACATTCCCATCCATGTCGGTCTTCTTCTTGAAGGCCCACTTGCACCCTATGGGTCGTACCCCTTCAGGTGGTTCCACCAAGTTCCAAACTTGGTTTGCATACATGGAGTCCATTTCAGATTTCATAGCCTCAAGCCATTTGTCGGAGTCGGGTCCGTACATAGCCTCTTGGTAGGTTGTTGGTTCATCATCATGATCCATAAGCAACACATTACCTATTTGAGACACGAGAAATCCATATCTCTCAGGCTCAAACCTTGGTCTACCAGATCTACGCAGGACTTGTGTTCCTTGAGCAGGTTCTCTAGCTACAACATCTTGTAGTCCTGTCTCAGAATCCAATTCTGGTTCATTCACTATATGTGGTTCTTGAACTTCTTCAAGCTCTACCTTTTCAGTCTTTCTTGATAAGAACTTTTTCTCCAAGAAGACACCAGTCCTTACGACAAACACTTTGCCCTCAGACGGTAGGTAAAAGTAATACCCTTTCGTTTCCTTAGGATATCCCACCAGATAACATTTATCCGATTTGGGTTCCAGCTTGTCAGGCATTTGACGTCTCACGTATGCCTCACAGCCCCAAATTTTAATGAACGACATACTAGGACGCTTCCCAGTCCATATCTCATATGGTGTCTTCAGAACCGTTTTCGTTGGAGCGCGATTCAATGTCATTGCAGCAGTCTCTAAAGCAAAACCCCAAAAGGAAACAGGCAAGTCTGCATGACTCATCATCGAACGTACCATGTCTGACAGAGTACGATTTCTCCTCTCAGACACACCATTATGTTGTGGTGTTCTAGGTGGAGTGAGCTGAGATACAATACCACACTCTTTCAGATGATGACGGAACTCATGACTCAGGTATTCGCCACCTCGATCAGATCGGAGTGCTTTAACCCTTTTACCCAACTGGTTTTCTACTTCATTCTTGAACTCTTTGAACTTTTCAAAGGTCTCGGATTTGCACTTCATAAGATACACATATCTGTATCTACTGAAATCATCAGTAAATGTAACAAAGTAGAAATACCCACCTCTAGACATGGAACTCATGGGTCCGCATACATCACTATGTACAACACCCAAGAGATCATCAGCCCTCTCAGTATAACCAGTGAAAGGAGCTTTAGTCATCTTGCCTAACAAACAAGATTCACATCGCTCAAATGATTCATAATCAAATGAGTCCAAAAGTCCATCTCTATGGTGCTTGGATATGCGCTTCTTGTTGATATGGCTCAAACGACAATGCCAGAGAAAAGTAGGGTTCGAGTCATTTGTTCTTAGTCTTTTATTATTTTCTACATTACAGATCAGATGGTCCAAGTTCAAAACATAAAGACCATTAAACAATTGGGCTACAACATAATAAACATCATTCTTAAATATAGAACAACAATTGTTCTTAATTATAAAAGAAAATTCAATCATGTCCAAACATGAAATGGATATAATGTTTCTAGTTATGGCCGGAACAAAATAACAATTATCAAGTTCTATTATAAGCCCACTGGGCAAAGAAAGACGGTAAACTCCTACGGCTACAGCAACAACTCTTGCTCCATTGCCGACGCGGAGGTCCACCTCCCCTTTACTCAGCAATCTTCTCCTTCCCAGTTCCTGCACATTTGTACAAATGTGAGAACCACATCAGGTATCCAATACCTAAGATGAAGGAGCAGAAAGGTTTATCTCTATAACATGAATATTTGAAGCGGAAGTCATACCTCCCTTCATTTTCTGCAGACCTTCAATGTACGAAGGACAGTTCCTCCGCCAATGACCAGCCTTGCCACAGTGGTGTCATTTCCTTTCCTTCACCGTGCTTTTCCTTTTCATCAGTGCAGAAGATTTGGGCTTAAGATATGACTTAGGTACCACCTTCGTCTTCTTAGATCTCTTGGCTTTGCCCTTGCCCTTATGCACCATCAGTATGGGGCTGGTAGGCTTGGCCTTCTTCATATTGATTTCGGCAGTTCTCAACATGCCTAGGAGTTCGGGCAGTGTCTTGTCTATTTCATTCATGTTGTAGTTCAAGACGAACTGCTCATAACTGTCCGGCAACGATTGCAGGATCAGATCTGTGGCCAACTCTTGACCAAGAGGAAAACCCAGCCTTTCAAGGTTCTCTATATACCCAATCATCTTGAGTACGTGAGTCCCTACTGAGTCTCGAACTCCCATCTTGCACTGAAACAACGCTTTTGTGATGTCGAACCTCTCTTGACGAGCCTGCCCTTGAAACATTTTCTTGAGATGCTCGTCAATCTCCTTGCACCCCATGTTCTCATGTTGCTTCTGAAGCTCAGAGTTCATAGTGGCAAGCATAAGGCATTCGACATCTAAAGCATCGTCAGTATACTTATTATAAGTATCCTTCTCAGCACGGGAAGAGTTCCCGGTCGGCACCTCGGGGGCTTCTTCTTCCAAGACATAGAGCTTTCGCTCTTGCCTGAGAACAATTCTCAGGTTCCTCTACCAGTCCATGTAATTAGTCCCACTGAGCTTATCCTTCTCAAGGATGGCTCTCAGAGACAACGTGGAGTGTGACACACTTGCCATGGAATTCTACAAGAATTTATGCAGAATAAAATCAGTACCAAAAATTTCAAATACAATTTATTTTAATTTGGACTTCAATTAAAACACTCCCACTATTTTATTCGAAATGATAGCCCTCACTAACAATTCGGAGAGTTCATGCGAGCTACTCTCTTAGTGGACAAGATCCGTATTTCACCAACACAATGAGTCAGCTTTGGCTTTCCTCTCACGATGTGGTTATTTAGGTAGGCAACGCTTGCCAATTGCATCCTCATGCAATTCTTGTATGGTTGGTGAATAACTCCTTACTCGCATCCATCATATGGTGCATGCCAACCTTATGCCTCTAGGCACTCAACCTTTGAGGTCACCTAGTTAAGCTGGACCCGATGTCGACAGTGGGATATCACAATTATCTGCTCGCACCCTTACCAAGATAGATTAATGCACCTTGCTTTGGCAAGCCCACACTTCATCGATCGAGGCAGGAAGAGTGTCATCCATCGGAAGGCATCCGAACACTTAATATTTGATGAAGGGATTTTAATTATAGGTTAACAATTAACCATGATCAACATTTGATCAATGTGCACATCCAAAGAAAAACAATTCTTCTAAAACCACATGCATCCCTTATGTACACATCCTGACACCATCAACATTTGATAGAAGGAAGGGCTAAATCTGAACATCCGGAAATTTCCAAATCCTCAGATTTACATGCATTGGACAAAAGCAAAGACAACTCAACTTAAAGCAGTAGACAAGCTCATCTCTCTATGTTGGATTCAAAATCCAAAACATACTCGAGGGATGGTTACTGCTAAGGAGACAACAATTTCTAACAATTAGAAATTACCACGAAATTCCAGACGTTCTTGGCGGGGAACCAAGACTAAATCTAGACATTTAGAACACTTCTAAATCCCTAGGTTTACACGCACTGGAATAACATAACTTCCAATACAACAATCATGGCTGAAACCTGGCTCTGATACCACTGTTGGGTTTCTCTATGAGGATGGCACAACACTTGTGCACGCAGCGGAAGAATAAAACATCAAGAAAACCCAAAAGAGATGGGATCGGGCCATAACAGTTGAATCAAGAAGTTAACATACAACTATGCAAAATTACCTCAGTGGCGTTGAGTCACAACTCAACGGAGATGCTCCAAACTTTGTATTCCTGCTGGTGGCGAGTTGTACGTGGAATAATGTCCACGTCTCTATAGAAATCCACACGAGCGGGAGAACACCGATCTTTCCGTCGCACGGATAATCGGGAAGGAGAAAGACCGCACCTTGCTTTCCCACGGACTGCTAGGTCCGCGTCAGGGATTGCAACACCAGCGACGATCGCCGGAGAGAAGGAGGTCGACGGAGCGAATACGGCGGCGGCGGAACACTTTCGTCGGCAGCGGGATTCGGGATCGGCGGAACGCTTCCGTCGATTTCGTTTCGATCAGTCAAGGAGAGATCTAATCCCGAAAAACCCTAAGTGTCCCTTTTATACCAAAGGTATAAATAAACCTAGGAATATTGCTATCCGCAGACCACCCAGAAAAATAGGGTCCCAGTTTCGGCGAGAATCACCAGCCGATCGGTGAGAATCGATCGTCGAGAATCACTAGGGATCGGCGAGTATCGTCTAGGATCGGTGAGAACCAGTCAGCGAGAATCGGTCGGCGAGAATCACCAGCAGATTCGGCGAGAATCAATCGGCGAGAATGCCCGATGATTCACGTCGAATCGTAGGTTGACGATTCTCGTCGATCGTCGAGAATCACCGACGATACACGTCGAACAGGGTCGACGATTCTCGTCGATCGGCGAGAATCAGAGTACACTACTCGACGATTCTCGTCGATCGGCGAGAATGATTGTCTCTTAGATATCTGCAAAGAGAAAATAACCAAACTAACAATTCATCAAGGCAAGTATACCTATCAAAATGCATCTAGGGGACACAAGTGTCGTATTGAAATCCGGGAACAGTTGAGTAAGCTTACTCACACGAAATCTATTCTTTTATCGACGGAAAAATTAAGTTTTTTAGAAGAAAGCTAAACGTGCTAAAGGAAGAGAACTACTTGCAATGAAAGAGAGCTACTTGCATGAAAAGTTAAAGAGAGCTAAAAGAGAGATTAACTTGAGCTTAGTAACGATGAAGGGGAAAATGCACTCGATCAGAAATCACCTCGGCAAGAGTGGTTAGAAAAATACGATAAATAAACCTAAGCTAATTAGGGTAAAGGTCCTTGACCGTGGAGGTTCCATGAATATTGACACGCTTCTCTCGAAGGCCGTGCCTAACTGAGTTTAGGAAGGTCCGACCGACTTTCGCCTAAATCGGAGGCCTAAAACTCGCTTTACGCGGTGAACCCCTCTAATGGATTTTACTCCAATCCGGGAGATTTGAACGTCTGCCTCTCTCGAGGGGTGTGAACAACTCCCTTTACTCTTGAGTGCTCATTTCAAACTTTCGGCCTCTCGGCTAGCCCAGAATGAAAGCAAAGGTGGAGAGTATATATCGATGATATACCTCCAACCCATGATAAATCAAGAGTAATTCAAAGCTAAACCCTAAAAAGAAAAGGTACGATTCAAAGCATCATAACCTAATCACTCGAACCTCGGATCATTAAGATCGAGTACATGGAGGATTAGTTAATCATGGTGAGGTGAAAGAGAGGGGATGAGTAGAAGAAGAATAATGAAAACAGAGCAGAAACGAAAAAGAAAACAACACTTTTTATTAATGGAAACAAAGATCTTACAGCTTGAAAACTAGAGGTTACAAGTGCATGGAAAGGTAAGCTACGCTATCATTAACATTATACTACAGAATGAAGCTACGAACTAATACAGGGAAAGCATAAAGATAGAGCTACGAACTAAAAATGAAAAGACATGCTTAAAAGTTCAGAAATACAAAGGACAGAACCTCCCCTCTCAAAGCAAAAGGTGTCCCTAAACCCCTGGAGTTGGGCTCTATTTATAGAATTTTTCGGGTCGGGTCACGCCCCCCTGTCACGCCCTGGTCGGGCGTGACCCTGGGGCATGACACATTCGGCGCGACTTTTTCGGGCAGGAATTGAATTCTGACGAAGTTGTTGCGGTACACGCCCACCGGTCACGCCCTGGTAGGGCGTGTTGTTTGCGGCATGACTTTGTTGAGCGGAAATTGAATGCTGGAGGTGACGGGCGGAATTGCTGAAGTACACGCCCATATGTCACGCCCGGGTCAGGCGTGACCCTGGGGCGTGACACTTTCGGTGCGACGGTGGAGCGGGAAAAACGAGCGCGCTGCGGCGATTCCTCGGAACCTGGGGACACGCCTCTAGTACACGCCCGTGTCGGGTGTGACACGGGCGTGACTGAGGGCGTGTACACTAAGTTTCCACGGAATGCAGTTTCAGACCAATTGCTTCATTCCTCTGGGTTACACGCCCTAGGTACACGCCCTGGTAGGGCGTGACCGGGGGGCGTGTCACAGCAAACTTCGGCTGAAAGCCGTGAAAACCTGCAAAAAGCAGAAAAAAAACATTAGCGACAAAAATATATACAAAGGGGAATCAAAACAAGTACTTTACAAGACATGATTTGCTCTAAAACCCCGAAAATATCCTAATAAAATTGACTGCAAACCGTATTATCAAATTCCCCCAAGTTTAAGTTTTGCTTGTCCCCAAGCAAAGATATAAAGACAAGCTAATCATAAAAAGTGACTAATTCAAAAAGTTTTAATCATACTCACACAAGTACTATGCGAAATTCTTGGCAGGGAGAATGTAAAACGTAAATCTAAAACAATTATTTAGGTATGGTTTAACTTTTATAAACTTTACTTAATAAAAATAAATCATACAGAATTTTGACGAAATTCTTTAAATAGATTTGAGCAAGACAATGACAATGAAAAGAACGTATTGAGTTATTACTAGATCCAAGCAACGCATTATAATTATATCAATTAAATAACAAAAATCTAAGTTTAAATCCAAAACTAAAACTGATTTACTCTTCTTCTTTTCTTAGTTGTTAAATAAAATTAAAAAAGGCGTGAATCAAAAGGACTTAATAGGACCGAAACGTTTGGTTTAGGAATATGCATAGGAGTGGAATTCAAATATAAACATGGAGGCTTAAAAATCACACTAAACCAAAACAACGAGTTTCAAAAAAAATAAATTTATTTTAAACAAAATATGTATAAATAAATTTATTTTTTTTTTCTTTATAATTATTTATCCTCCTTTTTTTTGTATTATTATTTTCATTCATTTGTTCTTTTTTTTTTCAATGCATTGCTTTTGAGTACACTTTTTTCAACAATTTCTCCAAAGACTTGATTGTCTCCAAAGATAACACAAAATTTCCTATCAAAAAAAATTAGCGTGATTAGATAGGTAGGAATTTGGGTTTTGGTGAAAATGAAATGTTGTGTGGAGTTATCAAATGAATTTGGAAAAAAGGCTCAAAAGCGGCTAACTAGTGGTAAAAGATTTTAGGTTGGCAGGAAAGCTCAAACGTAAACAAAAATGGCCTAAATCATTTTCACGCTTTTTTTTAAAAATTTATTTAAAACATAGAGTCGATAAATTTCAAAAAGCAAGTTCAAGATAATAAAAGAAGATTGATGAAATTATCTTGAAAATAAGAATAATATGTGACTTGGATCGTTCATATCTGCTACGTTATTCAAAATTTGTTCTTACAAAAATTATCTAAAGACGAAAAGGAAAATAGTGGATGATAAATTTTTAGAGAAAGTAAAGAAAATAAAGAACGAAAAACCATAATAGAAATGCACGTTTTAGAGAAATATTTTACCTTAACATGCTACCGTGAATTAGAAACACAGCATGGCCAACATTTTACTTGTGAAATATGATTAAAAAAATGATTAGAAAAATTATAATTAACTACGTTGTTTATAAAGAAATTTGAGAAAAACAAAACATAAACATGAGGTACTTATTGAAATACCAAGATGCAGCTATATATAGATAATAATTAATTTTTTTTTTTTGGATGTTTTGGATATTGACAAAACAAAAAGGAGGAAGTCCTCCCCCAAGCTTAAAATCTACATTGTCCTCAATGGAGAAGGAGGTTGGAGAACGAGAGAAAAGTAAAGTACAGAAAGGAAAGACAGAATTGAAAAACAGGTACTTCCCCGGTTGTATTTTGCAGGGAAAGCTGAGTGATGTCGTTCCTCCATGCCTGTGCTGTGGATCTTCAGGAAACGTCGGCTGGTCGACTTTGTCATGGAAGCAGAACCGTGGAGCAGGCGATCGCAGAAGTTTCAGCTTGCCGGAGCCATTCGGGGCAAAAAGTGAAAAATAAAGAAAACAGAAAAAGATAACTTGGGTTGCCTCCCAAGAGCGCCCTTTGTTTAAAGCGTCGTTTGAGCTCGACGCATCAAAATAAGATTGTCCCAAATATTGTTTAACAATAAAGTTCAAATAAACTTCAAAGTTTATGAGAAAAATAAAGTTCAGATTAATCAAATGTCAGGACCGGAAAGATAGAGTTAACAGGGTTAAGACTGACATCATCACAGAAATACAGTTTAAGACGCTGACCATTCACTTTGAAAGTACCCTTATCAGGGTGGGAAATCAAAACAGTACCATAAGAAAAGACTTCTAAAACAGTAAAAGGCCCAGACCAACGTGATTTTAATTTACCCGGGAATAAACGTAAACGAGAATTATAAAGAAGCAATTGGTCGCCCGGCTTAAAGATTTTTGGGTGCCTAAGATGTCGATCGTGTAAACGCTTCGTCCGCTCTTTATAAAGTCTGTTATTTTCATACGCATAAGAGCGCCACTCGTCGAGTTCGTTAAGTTGAAATTTTCTAAAATCGCCGACGGAGTGGGGATCGAAGTTTAAAAATCATAAGGCCCAAAAGGCGCGGTGCTCTAATTCTACGGGTAAATGACACGACTTTCCGTAAACCAACCGATATGGCGTACATCCAAGGGCGGTTTTGTACGCTGTTCGGTAGGCCCATAGAGCATCGTCTAATTTGGCTGACCAGTCTTTTCTAGATGTTGAAACAGTCTTTTCTAAAATTCTTTTTATTTCTCTATTCACTACTTCGACTTGTCCGTTAGTTTGGGGGTGGTAGGCAGTGGAAAGCTTATGAGTAACGCCATATTTAGTTAGGATTTTTGAAAATTGTGCGTTACAGAAATGGGAACCCCTATCACTAACGATAGCGCGCGGCGTACCGAATCGAGAAAATAATTTTTTGAGGAAATTAACTACGACTCGGGCGTCATTCGTAGTAAGAGCTTGGGCTTCGGCCCAACGTGAAACATAATCAACGGCAACTAAAATATACTTATTCCCGAAGCTAGAAGGAAAAGGGCCGACAAAATCAATCCCCCATAGGTCGAAAACTTCGCACTCTAGGAAATAATTTTGTGGCATTTCATTTTTATTCGAAATATTCCCCGACCGTTGGCAACTATCACACCTACTCACAAAGACATGCGCGTCTTTAAACAGGGTAGGCCAGTAAAAACCCGTGCTTAACACTTTGTGAGCGGTGCGAGCAGCTTGATAGTGCCCACCTGTCGGTCCTTCATGCAAATGTTTAATAATATCTAATCCTTCATCAAAATAAACACACCTCCTGATCACTTGGTCTGCACAGACTTTAAAAAGATGCGGGTCCTCCCAAAAATAGTTTTTTAGCTCAGAAAAGAATTTCTTCTTTTGCTGAGATGAAAACTCTTTTGGGAGCACATGGGCCACTAGATAGTTGGCGATGCGGGCAAACCAAGGAGAAGTAGATATGTTAATTACGAAAAGCTTCTCATCAGGGAAATAGTAATGAAAAGAATTTTCATCTAATTGTTCTATAAACGGGTTTTCTAGGCACGAAAGGTGGTCGGCGGCCAAGTTCTCGGCACCTCGCTTATCACGGATCTCTAAGTCAAACTCCTGGAGGAGTAAGACCCAGCGAATCAAGCGAGGCTTGGCATCCATTTTAGAGAGAAGATATTTGAGGGCCGAGTGGATCCGTAAAAACAATAATTTTCGAAAGAGTAATATAAGGGCGAAATTTGTCAAAAGCGAATACTACAGCTAATAGCTCCTTCTCGGTTGTGGTGTAATTTTCCTGTGCAGATGTGAGTGTTTTACTAGCGTAATAAATGGGGTGGAAGTTTTTGGAAATACGTTGACCTAGTACGGCTCCCACCGCATACCTACTCGCATCACACATTATTTCAAATGGAACATCCCACACCGGAGCTATCATGATTGGCGCATTAACTAATTTTTCTTTTATTAAATTGAAGGCAGCTAGACAGAGGTCATCAAAGATGAATGGGGCGTCTTTTTCTAAGAGATGGGTAAGGTGCTTGGTGATTTTGGAAAAGTCCTTTATGAAGCGGCGGTAGAAACCCGCATGACCCAGGAAACTTCTTATGGCTTTTATGTTCGTAGGTGGCGGCAGTTTCTCGATAACTTCTATTTTCGCAACGTCTACTTCAATACCCCTTTCAGAAATTTTATGTCCCAAAACTAACCCTTCCCTTACCATAAAATGACATTTTTCCCAATTTAAGGCGAGGTTAGTTTCTTCGCATCGCTCTAAGACTTTTCAAGGTTCTCTAAGCAACATCGAAGGAATTCCCGAACACGGAGAAATCATCCATGAAAACTTCCATAATGCTCTCTACGTACTTGTCAAAGATGGCGAGCATACATCGTTGGAATGTAGCTGGCGCATTGCACAATCCAAACGGCATTCTTCGGTAGGCGAAGGTGTCGAAGGGACAAGTAAACGTAGTTTTCTCCTGGTCCTCGGGGGAGATGGGGATTTGAAGATACCCCGAGAGGCCATCGAGAAAACAATAAAAGCTATGTCCGGAAAGTCGTTCTAAAATTTGATCAATGAACGGCAAGGGGAAGTGATCCTTGTGGGTGGCGTCATTCAACTTACGGTAATCTATACACATTCGCCATCCGGTCACCGTCCGAGTCGGGATTAATTCATTATTTTCATTACTTACGACTGTTATCCCTCCCTTCTTTGGTACTACCTGTACTGGGCTAACCCACTTACTGTCGGATATAGGATAGATAATTCCTGAGTCTAACAATTTCATAACCTCGCCCTTAACTACGTCTTTCATGTTTGGGTTTATACGGCGCTGGGGTTGTATAGAGTTACGTGAATTATCTTCCATTAAGATTTTATGAGTGCAGAAAGATGGGCTTATGCCCTTAATATCAGATATCTGCCAAGCAATAGCTTGGCGATGCTTTTGTAAAATTGAAAGAAGTTTATCCTTTTGTGCATCCGTGAGGTAGGCCGAAACTATGACAGGCAGCTTGGAGTCCTTTTCTAAGAAAGCGTATTGAAGGTGCTCTGGTAGTTCTTTCAGTTCCAAGGTAGGGGGGTCATCATACGAGGTTTTGGAAATTTGTTCTTTTTCAAAAACTATGTCCTCGTACACTTTTTTATATGTAAAACTAAAAGGGGTGTTGTTAGCGGCCATGGTGGCTTCGTGCAGCGATTCAGTTGGAAAAGTAGAAGAGGAACAGAAATCAAAAAATTCTTTTTCAAAATCATAAAGGCGAGTGGAGGATTCTTCACTTAGGTGTAGAGATTCAGTTGGAGGAGTAGGAGAGGAACAAAAATTGGAAAATTCTTCTTCAAAAGCAGAGGAGTGAGAGAAGGATTCTTCACTTATGGTATCCATGAAAAAACAAGAGTCATCATTAGCTAGTGTGTTCTTCATCGAGGGGGTGATAGAGAAAGTTACCTCATCGTCGCCCACTCTAAGGAAGAGCTTACCATTGCTTACATCAATGATAGCTCGGGAGGTGGCAAGGAAGGGTCGGCCAAGGATCAGGGGAACCTCGACGTCTTCTTCGATGTCCAAAATGACAAAGTCCACCGGGAAGATGAACTTGTCAACTTTGACTAGGAAGTCCTCCACTATTCCTAACGGGTATTTGACTAACCTGTCAGCTAGCTGGATACTCATGCGTGTGGGGTTGAGACTACCAATTCCTAACTTTTAAAACAACGAGAGGGGCATAAGTTTAATACTCACACCTAGGTCGGCTAAAGCGTGTTTGACAAAGAGATCACCAAAGACACACGGGATAGAGAAACTACCCGGGTCACTGATTTTCTTCGGTAATCCGTTTGTCAAAACCGTCGAGCATTCGACATTTAACGTGACATGCGAAAGGTTCTCTAACTTCTTCTTGTTAGTTAGGAGGTCCTTAAGGTATTTTGCGTACTTAGGCATCTGGGATATGGCTTCGTGGAAAGGCAGATTTATGTGGATTTGTTTAAACATTTCTAAAAACGGGTGTATTGATCATCCTGTCGTTGTTTATTAAGTTCGGAAGGGTATGGTGGGGATGGATTGTTTTTAAAGGTGGGTGGTGGAGTGAGTTGTTGTTCTAAAATAGGAGTGATACTTTCTTCGGCAGAGGGTGGAATTTTTAAAACGGGAACGGAGCTTTGATTTTTAAAGCGGAAGCGGAGATTGCCTCGGCTTCTTCACTTTCCATACCAGAAACTTTCTTCCCACTCCGAAGAGTTATAGCTTTCGCTTGCTCTCTCGGGTTGGGCTCGGTATTGGAAGGAAGTGACCCTACGGGTCGCTCAGAAATCATTTTAGCGAGCTGTCCTACCTGATTTTCTAAATTTTTAACACTTCCGGTTAACGTTCTAATCGTAGCGTCATTAGCATTCATGTATTTTGAAAACATTTCCTCCAAATTTGGAGGTTTTGGAAAACTTTGAGGAGGTGGTGGTGGTGCAGAAAAATCACTTTGCGGTGGTGGGCGCACAGCATTCGATGGATTGCTCCACGAAAAATTCGGATGATTTCTTAATGCAGGATTATAACTATTCGGAAAATTAAAACCAGGAGGATGATAATTCGCAGCAGAAAAATTATTAAAACAGTTCTAGGCATATTATTTACATAATCCAAATGTTCAGCGGGAGGAGTTGCAGATTCCCATACCTGAGGGGCGGAGGTAGCAGTCATCTCCGTAATTTTTTTGCTTAATATTTCGACTTGCAGTGCGAGTTGGGAGACGTTGTCCACTTCAAAGAGACCTGCAGGTTTGTTTGGGCGGGACCTAGGCACATTCCACTGGTAAGTGTTCATGGCCATGTCTTCAAACAGCTCAAGAGCTGCTTCCGGGGTCTTATGGTTTAAAGTACCGCCAGAAGCTGCGTCTATCATTTGCTTCGTGCTTTGATTTAGCCCATTATAAAACGTCTGCACCTGCAACCATACAGGCAGAGCGTGATGTGGGCATCGTCATAATAATTCTTTAAATCTTTCCCAGGTTTCGTAAAGGGTCTCAGAGTCTATTTGTCCAAAGGCAGAAATGTCATTCCTAAGTTTGGCAGTTTTAGCAGGCGGAAAATACTTGGCCAAAAATTTTTCAGTTAATTGCGTCCAAGTAGTAATGCTATTTTTAGGAAGGGTGTTCAGCCATTGCTTAGCCTTAAGTCTAAGAGAGAAAGGAAATAATCTTAGCCTAATAGCATCATTTGTGACACCATTTATCTTGAAGGTGTCACAAATCTCAAGAAAGCTGGCTAGGTGTGCGTTCGGATCTTCATCTTGAAGCCCGTCAAAGTGCACATACTGCTGCACCATTTGAATTATGCTAGGCTTCAGTTCGAAATTATTATTTGCTATTGTAGGGCGAACTATACTCGATTCTGTACCCTCGAGATTCGGTCATGCATAGTAGGACATAGGCCTTTGCACGACTTCCTCCACGTTGGGTTCTGCCATTCTTAATGTAGAAAATGACTCGGAATCCTCAACCGGCACTTGGGTAGTAGGGCCTTGAAATCGCGATCTTCTCCGAAGAGTACGCTCAATTTCGTGGTCCAGGTCCAAAGTAACCGACGGACTTCCGCGGGTCATACACTAGAAGAAGAGAGGAGAAGCAAGACTAAAAAGTAAAAGAGCTAATGAAGTTGGAAATTTTTTTTTTTTGAAATAGATTTTTTTTATGTTTTAACTCCCGAACTTCCCAAGGGCTACCCGGTGAAGGGTTCGCAAGGTACTAGACAAGATAGTGGCATTTAGAGCCACTTTGCCCTTTTCGAGAGAGTTAGGTGGTGTAGAAAATTTTGTGATGTGGGTTTCTATTAAGAATGCGGTAATTAAAATCCAGCCATTTATCTCTGAGCGAGTAGGCGGAAAATAAAAGCTACACTCACGCACTCGACAGAAAATTAAAACACACCCACTCTACAGAAAGTAAACACACTCTAGTGAAATAAAGCCTGTCAATTAACTCAAGTGAGTAGGCGGAAAAATAAAATACGCACACTTGCTTGAAATAAATCCAGCCAATTAACTCAAGTGAGTAGGCGGAAAAATAAAAATACGCACACTTAACAAAATCCAGCCATTTAACTCAAGTGAGTAGGCGGAAAAAATTTAAGAAGGAGGCTGAGAAAGAGAAGTGATAAAATTAATATATTCGCGTTTTCAATTTATCAACGAGCGTTGCTTCCCCGGCAACGGCGCCAAAAACTTGATTGCCACTTAGATATCTGCAAAGAGAAAATAACCAAACTAACAATTCATCAAGGCAAGTATACCTATCGAAATGCAGCTAGGGGACACAAGTGTCGTATTGAAATCCGGGAACAGTTGAGTAAGCTTACTCACACGAAATCTATTCTTTTATCGACGGAAAAATTAAGTTTTTTAGAAGAAAGCTAAACGTGCTAAAGGAAGAGAACTACTTGCAATGAAAGAGAGCTACTTGCATGAAAAGTTAAATTGAGCTAAAAGAGAGATTAACTTGAGCTTAGTAACGATGAAGGGGAAAATACACTCGATCAGAAATCACCTCGGCAAGAGTGGTTAGAAAAATACGATAAATAAACCTAAGCTAATTAGGGTAAAGGTCCTTGACCGTGGAGGTTCCATGAATATTGACACGCTTCTCTCGAAGGCCGTGCCTAACTGAGTTTAGGAAGGTCCGACCGACTTTCGCCTAAATCGGAGGCCTAAAACTCGCTTTACGCGGTGAACCCCTCTAATGGATTTTAATCTAATCCGGGAGATTTGAACGTCTGCCTCTCTCGAGGGGTGCGAACAACTCCCATTACTCTTGAGTGCTCATTTCAAACTTTCGGCCTCTCGGCTAGCCCAGAATGAAAGCAAAGGTGGAGAGTATAGATCGATGATATACCTCCAACCCATGATAAATCAAGAGTAATTCAAAGCTAAACCCTAAAAAGAAAAGGTACGATTCAAAGCATCATAACCTAATCACTCGAACCTCGGATCATTAAGATCGAGTACATGGAGGATTAGTTAATCATGGTGAGGTGAAAGAGAGGGGATGAGTAGAAGAAGAATAATGAAAACAGAGCAGAAACGAAAAAGAAAACAACACTTTTTATTAATGGAAACAAAGATCTTACAGCTTGAAAACTAGAGGTTACAAGTGCATGGAAAGGTAAACTACGCTATCATTAACATTATACTACAGAATGAAGCTACGAACTAATACAGGGAAAGCATAAAGATAGAGCTACGAACTAAAAATGAAAAGACATGCTTAAAAGTTCAGAAATACAAAGGACAGAACCTCCCCTCTCAAAGCAAAAGGTGTCCCTAAACCCCTGGAGTTGGGCTCTATTTATAGAATTTTTCGGGTCGGGTCACGCCCCCCTGTCACGCCCTGGTCGGGCGTGACCCTGGGGCGTGACACATTCGGCGCGACTTTTTCGGGCAGGAATTGAATTCTGACGAAGTTGTTGCGGTACACGCCCACCGGTCACGCCCTGGTAGGGCGTGTTGTTTGCGGCGTGACTTTGTTGAGCGGAAATTGAATGCTGGAGGTGACGGGCGGAATTGCTGAAGTACACGCCCATATGTCACGCCCGGGTCAGGCGTGACCCTGGGGCGTGACACTTTCGGTGCGACGGTGGAGCGGGAAAAACGAGCGCGCTGCGGCGATTCCTCGGAACCTGGGGACACGCCTCTAGTACACGCCCGTGTCGGGTGTGACACGGGCGTGACCGAGGGCGTGTACACTAAGTTTCCACGGAATGCAGTTTCGGACCAATTGCTTCATTCCTCTGGGTTACACGCCCTAGGTACACGCCCTGGTAGGGCGTGACCGGGGGCGTGTCACAGCAAACTTCGGCTGAAAGCCGTGAAAACCTGCAAAAAGCAGAAAAAAAACATTAGCGACAAAAATATATACGAAGGGGAATCAAAACAAGTACTTTACAAGACATGATTTGCTCTAAAACCCCGAAAATATCCTAATAAAATTGACTGCAAACCGTATTATCAAATTCCCCCAAGCTTAAGTTTTGCTTGTCCCCAAGCAAAGATATAAAGACAAGCTAATCATAAAAAGTGACTAATTCAAAAAGTTTTAATCATACTCACACAAGTACTATGCGAAATTCTTGGTAGGGAGAATGTAAAACGTAAATCTAAAACAATTATTTAGGTATGGTTTAACTTTTATAAAATTTACTTAATAAAAATAAATCATCCAGAATTTTGACGAAATTCTTTAAATAGATTTGAGCAAGACAATGACAATGAAAAGAACGTATTGAGTTATTACTAGATCCAAGCAACGCATTATAATTATATCAATTAAATAACAAAAATCTAAGTTTAAATCCAAAACTAAAACTGATTTACTCTTCTTCTTTTCTTAGTTGTTAAATAAAATTAAAAAAAAAGGCGTGAATCAAAAGGACTTAATAGGACCGAAACGTTTGGTTTAGGAATATGCATAGGAGTGGAATTCAAATATAAACATGGAGGCTTAAAAATCACACTAAACCAAAACAACGAGTTTCAAAAAAAAATAAATTTATTTTAAACAAAATATGTATAAATAAATTTATTTTTTTGTTTTTCTTTATAATTATTTATCCTCCTTTTTTTGTATTATTATTTTCATTCATTTGTTCTTTTTTTTTTCAATGCATTGCTTTTGAGTACACTTTTTTCAACAATTTCTCCAAAGACTTGATTGTCTCCAAAGATAACACAAAATTTCCTATCAAAAAAAATTAGCGTGATTAGATAGGTAGGAATTTGGGCTTTGGTGAAAATGAAATGCTGTGTGGAGTTATCAAATGAATTTGGAAAAAAGGCTCAAAAGCGGCTAACTAGTGGTAAAAGATTTTAGGTTGGTAGGAAAGCTCAAACGTAAACAAAAATGGCCTAAATCATTTTCACGCTTTTTTTTTTAAATTTATTTAAAACATAGAGTCGATAAATTTCAAAAAGCAAGTTCGAGATAATAAAAGAAGATTGATGAAATTATCTTGAAAATAAGAATAATATGTGACTTGGATCGTTCATATCTACTACGTTATTCAAAATTTGTTCTTACAAAAATTATCTAAAGACGAAAAGGAAAATAGTGGATGATAAATTTTTAGAGAAAGTAAAGAAAATAAAGAACGAAAAACCATAATAGAAATGCACGTTTTAGAGAAATATTTTACCTTAACATGCTACCGTGAATTAGAAACACAGCATGGCCAACATTTTACTTGTGAAATATGAGTAAAAAAAATGATTAGAAAAATTATAATTAACTACGTTGTTTATAAAGAAATTTGAGAAAAATAAAACATAAACATGGGGTACTTATTGAAATACCAAGATGCAGCTATATATAGATAATAATTAATTTTTTTTTTTGGATGTTTTGGATATTGACAAAACAAAAAGGAGGAAGTCCTCCCCCAAGCTTAAAATCTACATTGTCCTCAATGGAGAAGGAGGTTGGAGAACGAGAGAAAAGTAAAGTACAGAAAGGAAAGACAGAATTGAAAAACAGGTACTTCCCCGGTTGTATTTTGCAGGGAAAGCTGAGTGATGTCGTTCCTCCATGCCTGTGCTGTGGATCTTCAGGAAACGTCGGCTGGTCGACTTTGTCATGGAAGCAGAACCGGTGGAGCAGGCGATCGCAGAAGTTTCAGCTTGCCGGAGCCATTCGGGGCAAAAAGTGAAAAATAAAGAAAACAGAAAAAGATAACTTGGGTTGCCTCCCAAGAGCGCCCTTTGTTTAAAGCGTCGTTTGAGCTCGACGCATCAAAATAAGATTGTCCCAAATATTGTTTAACAATAAAGTTCAAATAAAGTTCAAAGTTTATGAGAAAAATAAAGTTCAGATTAATCAAATGTCAGGACCGAAAAGATAGAGTTAACAGGGTTAAGACTGACATCATCACAGAAATACAGTTTAAGACGCTGACCATTCACTTTGAAAGTACCTCTTATCAGGGTGGGAAATCAAAACAGTACCATAAGAAAAGACTTCTAAAACAGTAAAAGGCCCAGACCAACGTGATTTTAATTTACCCGGGAATAAACGTAAACGAGAATTATAAAGAAGCACTTGGTCGCCCGGCTTAAAGATTTTTGGGTGCCTAAGATGTCGATCGTGTAAACGCTTCGTCCGCTCTTTATAAAGTCTGTTATTTTCATACGCGTAAGAGCGCCACTCGTCGAGTTCGTTAAGTTGAAATTTTCTAAAATTGCCGACGGAGTGGGGATCGAAGTTTAAAAATCGTAAGGCCCAAAAGGCGCGGTGCTCTAATTCTACGGGTAAATGACACGACTTTCCGTAAACCAACCGATATGGCGTACATCCGAGGGCGGTTTTGTACGCTGTTCGGTAGGCCCATAGAGCATCGTCTAATTTGGCTGACCAGTCTTTTCTAGATGTTGAAACAGTCTTTTCTAAAATTCTTTTTATTTCTCTATTCACTACTTCGACTTGTCCGTTAGTTTGGGGGTGGTAGGCAGTGGAAAGCTTATGAGTAACGCCATATTTAGTTAGGATTTTTGAAAATTGTGCTTTACAGAAATGGGAACACCTATCACTAACGATAGCGCGCGGCGTACCGAATCGAGAAAATAATTTTTTGAGGAACTTAACTACGACTCGGGCGTCATTCGTAGGAAGAGCTTGGGCTTCGGCCCAACGTGAAACATAATCAACGGCAACTAAAATATACTTATTCCAGAATCTAGAAGGAAAAGGGCCGACAAAATCAATCCCCCAGAGGTCGAAAACTTCGCACTCTAGGAAATAATTTTGTGGCATTTCATTTTTATTCGAAATATTCCCCGACCGTTGGCAACTATCACACCTACTCACAAAGGCATGCGCGTCTTTAAACAGGGTAGGCCAGTAAAAACCCGCGCTTAACACTTTGTGAGCGGTGCGAGCAGCTTGATAGTGCCCACCTTGTCGGTCCTTCATACAAATGTTTAATAATATCTAATCCTTCATCAAAATAAACACACCTCCTGATCACTTGGTCTGCACAGACTTTAAAAAGATGCGGGTCCTCCCAAAAATAGTTTTTTAGCTCAGAAAAGAATTTCTTCTTTTGCTGAGATGAAAACTCTTTTGGGAGCACACGGGCCACTAGATAGTTGGCGATGCGGGCAAACCAAGGAGAAGTAGATGTGTTAATTACGAAAAGCTTCTCATCAGGGAAATAGTAATGAAAAGAATTTTCATCTAATTGTTCTATAAACGGGTTTTCTAGGCGCGAAAGGTTGTCGGCGGCCAAGTTCTCGGCACCTCGCTTATCACGGATCTCTAAGTCAAACTCCTGGAGGAGTAAGACCCAGCGAATCAAGCGAGGCTTGGCATCCGTTTTAGAGAGAAGATATTTGAGGGCCGAGTGGTCCGTAAAAACAATAATTTTCGAAAGAGTAATATAAGGGCGAAATTTGTCAAAAGCGAATACTACAGCTAATAGCTCCTTCTCGGTTGTGGTGTAATTTTCCTGTGCAGATGTTAGTGTTTTACTAGCGTAATAAATGGGGTGGAAGTTTTTGGAAATACGTTGACCTAGTACGGCTCCCACCGCATAACTACTCGTATCACACATTATTTCAAATGGAAGATCCCACACCGGAGCTATCATGATTGGCGCATTAACTAATTTTTCTTTTATTAAATTGAAGGCAGCTAGACAGAGGTCATCAAAGATAAATGGGGCGTCTTTTTCTAAGAGATGGGTAAGGGGCTTGGTGATTTTGGAAAAGTCCTTTATGAAGCGGCGGTAGAAACCCGCATGACCCAGGAAACTTCTTATGGCTTTTATGTTCGTAGGTGGCAGCAGTTTCTCGATAACTTCTATTTTCGCAACGTCTACTTCAATACCCCTTTCAGAAATTTTATGTCCCAAAACTAACCCTTCCTCTTACCATAAAATGACATTTTTCCCAATTTAAGGCGAGGTTAGTTTCTTCGCATCGCTCTAAGACTTTTTCAAGGTTCTCTAAGCAACTATCGAAGGAATTCCCGAACACGGAGAAATCATCCATGAAAACTTCCATAATGCTCTCTACGTACTTGTCAAAGATGGCGAGCATACATCGTTGGAATGTAGCTGGCGCATTGCACAATCCAAACGGCATTCTTCGGTAGGCGAAGGTGCCGAAGGGACAAGTAAACGTAGTTTTCTCCTGGTCCTCGGGGGAGATGGGGATTTGAAGATACCCCGAGAGGCCATCGAGAAAACAATAAAAGCTATGTCCGGAAAGTCGTTCTAAAATTTGATCAATGAACGGCAAGGGGAAGTGATCCTTGCGGGTGGCGTCATTCAACTTACGGTAATCTATACACATTCGCCATCCGGTCACCGTCCGAGTCGGGATTAATTCATTATTTTCATTACTTACGACCGTTATCCCTCCCTTCTTTGGTACTACCTGTACTGGGCTAACCCACTTACTGTCGGATATAGGATAGATAATTCCTGAGTCTAACAATTTCATAACCTCGCCCTTAACTACGTCTTTCATGTTTGGGTTTATACGGCGCTGAGGTTGTATAGAGTTACGTGAATTATCTTCCATTAAGATTTTATGAGTGCAGAAAGATGGGCTTATGCCCTTAATATCAGATATCTGCCAAGCAATAGCTTGGCGATGCTTTTGTAAAATTGAAAGAAGTTTATCCTTTTGTGCATCCGTGAGGTAGGCCGAAACTATGACAGGCAGCTTGGAGTCCTTTTCTAAGAAAGCGTATTGAACGTGCTCTGGTAGTTCTTTCAGTTCCAAGGTAGGGGGGTCATCATACGAGGTTTTGGAAATTTGTTCTTTTTCAAAAACTATGTCCTCGTACACTTTTTTATATGTAAAACTAAAAGGGGTGTTGCTAGCGGCCATGGTGGCTTCGTGCAGCGATTCAGTTGGTAAAAGTAGAAGAGGAACAGAAATCAAAAAATTCTTTTTCAAAATCAGAAAGGCGAGTGGAGGATTCTTCACTTAGGTGTAGAGATTCAGTTGGAGGAGTAGGAGAGGAACAAAAATTGGAAAATTCTTCTTCAAAAGCAGAGGAGTGAGAGAAGGATTCTTCACTTATGGTATCCATGAAAAAACAGGAGTCATCATTAGCTAGTGTGTTCTTCATCGAGGGGGTGATAGAGAAAGTTACCTCATCGTCGCCCACTCTAAGGAAGAGCTTACCATTGCTTACATCAATGATAGCTCGGGAGGTGGCAAGGAAGGGTCGGCCAAGGATCAGGGGAACCTCGACGTCTTCTTCGATGTCCAAAATGACAAAGTCCACCTGGAAGATGAACTTGTCAACTTTGACTAGGACGTCCTCCACTATTCCTAACGGGTATTTGACTGACCTGTCGGCTAGCTGGATACTCATGCGTGTGGGGTTGAGACTACCAATTCCTAACTTTTTAAACAACGAGAGGGGCATAAGATTAATACTCGCACCTAGGTCGGCTAAAGCGTGTTTGACAAAGAGATCACCAAAGACACACGGGATAGAGAAACTACCCGGGTCACTGATTTTCTTCGGTAATCCGTTTGTCAAAACCGCCGAGCATTCGACATTTAACGTGACATGCGAAAGGTTCTCTAACTTCTTCTTGTTAGTTAGGAGGTCCTTAAGGTATTTTGCGTACTTAGGCATCTGGGATATGGACTTCGTGGAAAGGCAGATTTATGTGGATTTGTTTAAACATTTCTAAAAAACGGGTGTATTGATCATCCTGTCGTTGTTTATTAAGTTCGGAAGGGTATGGCGGGGATGGATTGTTTTTAAAGGTGGGTGGTGGAGTGAGTTGTTGTTTTAAAATAGGAGTGATACTTTCTTCGGCAGAGGGTGGAATTTTTAAAACGGGAACGGAGCTTTGATTTTTTTAAAGCGGAAGCGGAGATTGCCTCGGGTTCTTCACTTTCCATACCAGAAACTTTCTTCCCACTCCGAAGAGTTATAGCTTTCGCTTGCTCTCTCGGGTTGGGCTCGGTATTGGAAGGAAGTGACCCTACGGGTTGCTCAGAAATCATTTTAGCGAGCTGTCCTACCTGATTTTCTAAATTTTTAACACTTCTGGTTAACGTTCTAATCGTAGCGTCATTAGCATTCATGTATTTTGAAAACATTTCCTCCAAATTTGGAGGTTTTGGAAAACTTTGAGGAGGTGGTGGTGGTGCAGAAAAATCACTTTGCGGTGGTGGGCGCACAGCATTCGATGGATTGCTCCACGAAAAATTCGGATGATTTCTTAACGCAGGATTATAACTATTCGGAAAATTAAAACCAGGAGGATGATAATTCGCAGCAGAAAAATTATTAAAAGCAGTTCTACGCATATTATTTACATAATCCAAATGTTCAGCGGGAGAAGTTGCAGATTCCCATACCTGAGGGGCGGAGGTAGCAGTCATCTCCGTAATTTTGTTTGCTTAATATTTCGACTTGCAGTGCGAGTTGGGAGACGTTGTCCACTTCAAAGAGACCTGCAGGTTTGTTTGGGCGGGACCTAGGCACATTCCACTGGTAAGTGTTCATGGCCATGTCTTCAAACAGCTCAAGAGCTGCTTCCGGGGTCTTATGGTTTAAAGTACCGCCAGAAGCTGCGTCTATCATTTGCTTCGTGCTTTGATTTAGCCCATTATAAAACGTCTGCACCTGCAACCATACAGGCAGAGCGTGATGTGGGCATCATCTTAATAATTCTTTAAATCTTTCCACAGGTTTCGTAAAGGGTCTCAGAGTCTATTTGTCCAAAGGCAGAAATGTCATTCCTAAGTTTGGCAGTTTTAGCAGGCGGAAAATACTTGGCCAAAAATTTTTCAGTTAATTGCGTCCAAGTAGTAATGCTATTTTTAGGAAGGGTGTTCAGCCATTGCTTAGCCTTAAGTCTAAGAGAGAAAGGAAATAATCTTAGCCTAATAGCATCATTTGTGACACCATTTATCTTGAAGGTGTCACAAATCTCAAGAAAGCTGGCTAGGTGTGCGTTCGGATCTTCATCTTGAAGCCCGTCAAATTGTACATACTGCTGCACCATTTGAATTATGCTAGGCTTCAGTTCGAAATTATTATTTGCTATTGCAGGGCGAACTATACTCGATTCTGTACCCTCGAGATTCGGTCGTGCATAGTAGGACATAGGCCTTTGCACGACTTCCTCCACGTTGGGTTCTGCCATTCTTAATGTAGAAAATGACTCGGAATCCTCAACCGGCACTTGGGTAGTAGGGCCTTGAAATCGAGATCTTCTCCGAAGAGTACGCTCAATTTCGTGGTCCAGGTCCAAAGTAACCGACAGACTTCCGCGGGTCATACACTAGAAGAAGAGAGGAGAAGCAAGACTAAAAAGTAAAAGAGCTAATGAAGTTGGAAAAAAAAAAAATTTTTTGAAATAGATTTTTTTTATGTTTTAACTCCCGAACTTCCCAAGGGCTCCCCGGTGAAGGGTTCGCAAGGTACTAGACAAGATAGTGGCATTTAGAGCCACTTTGCCCTTTTCGAGAGAGTTAGGTGGTGTAGAAAATTTTGTGATGTGGGTTTCTATTAAGAATGCGGTAATTAAAATTCAGCCATTTATCTCTGAGCGAGTAGGCGGAAAATAAATGCTACACTCACGCACTCGACAGAAAATTAAAACACACCCACTCTACAGAAAGTAAACACACTCTACTGAAATAAAGCCTGCCAATTAACTCAAGTGAGTAGGCGGAAAAATAAAAATACGCACACTTGCTTGAAATAAATCCAGCCAATTAACTCAAGTGAGTAGGTGGAAAAATAAAAATACGCACACTTAACAAAATCCAGCCATTTAACTCAAGTGAGTAGGCGGAAAAAATTTAAGAAGGAGGCTGAGAAAGAGAAGTGATAAAATTAATATATTCGCGTTTTCAATTTATCAACGAGCGTTGCTTCCCCGGCAACGGCGCCAAAAACTTGATTGCCACTTAGATATCTGCAAAGAGAAAATAACCAAACTAACAATTCATCAAGGCAAGTATACCTATCGAAATGCAGCTAGGGACACAAATGTCGTATTGAAATCCGGAACAGTTGAGTAAGCTTACTCACACGAAATCTATTCTTTTATCGACGGAAAAATTAAGTTTTTTAGAAGAAAGCTAAACGTGCTAAAGGAAGAGAACTACTTGCAATGAAAGAGAGCTACTTGCATGAAAAGTTAAAGAGAGCTAAAAGAGAGATTAACTTGAGCTTAGTAACGATGAAGGGGAAAATGCACTCGATCAGAAATCACCTCGGCAAGAGTGGTTAGAAAAATACGATAAATAAACCTAAGCTAATTAGGGTAAAGGTCCTTGACCGTGGAGGTTCCATGAATATTGACACGCTTCTCTCGAAGGCCGTGCCTAACTGAGTTTAGGAAGGTCCGACCGACTTTCGCCTAAATCGGAGGCCTAAAACTCGCTTTACGCGGTGAACCCCTCTAATGGATTTTACTCCAATCCGGGAGATTTGAACGTCTGCCTCTCTCGAGGGGTGCGAACAACTCCCTTTACTCTTGAGTGCTTATTTCAAACTTTCGGCCTCTCGGCTAGCCCAAAATGAAAGCAAAGGTGGAGAGTATATATCGATGATATACCTCCAACCCATGATAAATCAAGAGTAATTCAAAGCTAAACCCTAAAAAGAAAAGGTACGATTCAAAGCATCATAACCTAATCACTCGAACCTCGGATCATTAAGATCGAGTACATGGAGGATTAGTTAATCATGGTGAGGTGAAAGAGAGGGGATGAGTAGAAGAAGAATAATGAAAACAGAGCAGAAACGAAAAAGAAAACAACACTTTTTATTAATGGAAACAAAGATCTTACAGCTTGAAAACTAGAGGTTACAAGTGCATGGAAAGGTAAGCTACGCTATCATTAACATTATACTACAGAATGAAGCTACGAACTAATACAGGGAAAGCATAAAGATAGAGCTACGAACTAAAAATGAAAAGACATGCTTAAAAGTTCAGAAATACAAAGGACAGAACCTCCCCTCTCAAAGCAAAAGGTGTCCCTAAACCCCTGGAGTTGGGCTCTATTTATAGAATTTTTCGGGTCGGGTCACGCCCCCCTGTCACGCCCTGGTCGGGCGTGACCCTGGGGCGTGACACATTCGGCGCGACTTTTTCGGGCAGGAATTGAATTCTGACGAAGTTGTTGCGGTACACGCCCACCGGTCACGCCCTGGTAGGGCGTGTTGTTTGCGGCGTGACTTTGTTGAGCGGAAATTGAATGCTGGAGGTGACGGGCGGAATTGCTGAAGTACACGCCCATATGTCACGCCCGGGTCAGGCGTGACCCTGGGGCGTGACACTTTCGGTGCGACGGTGGAGCGGGAAAAACGAGCGCGCTGCGGCGATTCCTCGGAACCTGGGGACACGCCTCGAGTACACGCCCGTGTCGGGTGTGACATGGGCGTGACCGAGGGCGTGTACACTAAGTTTCCACGGAATGCAGTTTCGGACCAATTGCTTCATTCCTCTGGGTTACACGCCCTAGGTACACGCCCTGGTAGGGCGTGACCGGGGGGCGTGTCACAGCAAACTTCGGCTGAAAGCCGTGAAAACCTGCAAAAAGCAGAAAAAAAACATTAGCGACAAAAATATATACAAAGGGGAATCAAAACAAGTACTTTACAAGACATGATTTGCTCTAAAACCCCGAAAATATCCTAATAAAATTGACTGCAAACCGTATTATCAGAGAATCCGAGCACCAATCCACCAAGGCAACACTTTGCCCAACCCGACTCTCCTTTAAGGCAACACTTTGCCCACAACCCCATTCAGGTCAGTGATTGGTAACCTTTACCAACACAGTCAATCATCCAACTTCTCCACATCTCTTATGTGCGACCCTGCAGGCTCATATCGCGTTGGCATTGAGATTACATGTTTGACCACTTCTAGATCACAATGGTAACTCCAACAATTTTGTCTCAGGCGACTTGGAGACCGGCGGTCTAGCGGTCTCCTCTGGCGGCTTGTTCTCTGTGGCAGCTTATTTTCTGCTTCTGGTGGTTGTCGAGCGGTTAGTATACTCGTCTAACCGCGCGACTTGTTCGGTCTGTTTATTTGTAAAGTTGCATATACTTGTAATTATTTAGTCTCACATTGTTTATTTATAATCTCTCATCTCCTTCATTATATAAAAGGGAGGTTATACCTTTGTAATAATCACCTTTTTTGGATAATAAATTTTTTGTTCTTCCAATTTTTGATTTATTCTTGTATGTTCGAACAGCCAGTGGCCATATACCGGCGGCAAACGCCTGGAAGGCTCTGCCGCAAGTGGACACACAGATGTCGTCTGACCTCCACAAGGAGATTGGACGGCTCTGTTGTTATAAAATTACGCACCCCCACAACGGATCCGTGATCGATCCGCTGTAGGGGATGGTGCTTCAATAGGGGAATCCGGCTCAATCAAAGATGCGGGATCAAGTGTAAATCTGGTTATCTATACCCCAACCCCTATACAACAAACTCTTTGATTTTTTGAGGGATTTTTATGCTCCTAGGAGAAACATGTTGGATATAAAAATTGTTTCCCACAATGAGGGTTATTGCCAAAATTGTTTTGAGGATTTTAGAAAATAATTTCCTATTTTAAGGGCCTAAAAGAGATTTATTTATAAAAATAAAGCCCCAATATTGTTTAAATTTTTTGGAAAAATTCATATGCTCAAATGAAGCTCTCTTTGAAGATCTATTAAAACTTGGAAATATTTGGATGAAAATTCATATTTTTCCAATCTCTCAAAGTAAGGGTCGCACTTTTGAAACTATTAATTATCCAATTGTTTTGGAAGAAAAGAATCGGTTTGCGTCGACATTATCTAAATCATGAATTATTTTAAAATTTAACATCGATATTTTTATTATAGGTGAATTCCCATGCTCATAGCAATTTGGGGAATTTGTGAAATCTCGAGCTCTTTAATATGTGGACCTAATAAAAGTATTTCTCAGAAAAATAAATTTGATGGTTTGCGCATATTGGGAAATGAATGTACAAGCGCTAAGTAGGGTGATTATCAACCTCGACTCGGATGTTTGAATCTTTCAATTATTTTAAAAAAAAATTAAATTCATGAGGTCGGTGTTCGAGAATAATCAGACCCTCGTAATTAAAAATGGTCGGAATCACCTCGGTTTGATCAGCCAAGTTGCCTTTATATTGAAATTATCCTCTAGCAAATATTTAAAAGCACACGATATTGGAGTCAATTTAATTAAATATATCGAGAAATGAGGAACTTATAATAAGCCTCTAACCCTCAAGTCCGATTAAGCCAACTTTAAGAGGCTGAACAAAGATATTTATAGGACCTAAATAATGGGTGAAATCAAATAAGAAGGCTCTTATGAATGGAGTGATGAACTTGCCTCCTATGAATGGAGATGAAGTTGAAGGCTCTTATGATTGGAGTGATCAACAAGCCTCCTATGAACGGAGATGAAACTAAAAGCTCCTATGAACAGAGTGGTGAACTTGTCTCTTATAAATGGAGATAGAACTGAGAATTAAACTTTCTTATTCATGCGCTTTCTTTTATTATGCAGTACTTATCTTTCAATTCAGTACTTTATCTACTATTTTTTCAGTTCAGCACTCTTTTTCAGTTCTGCCTTTCTTTTCAGTACAATTCTTTAGTTCAGTTCAGTTCATTTAAGGTTTTAGTTACTACAATTTACTTTAGTACTTTATTTTAGTACTTCATCTCTGTAGTTTATTTCAACAGCATTTTATTGTCGCACTTTATTATTGCTATTTACTTTTCCCTGCATTTTAGTTCAGGTCTCGCTCTAACAAGCGGGTGATTATTTTGGATGAACATTAGTTAGGGATAACTTGGATTCAAGGAATTCCTCGGAGTCTAGTCCTAAATAATAGTCTCATATGCTTATTGCGCCCCTTATTTAAAGTTGAACTACACGAGCTTGCCTGCCTGAATTATTTTATGTCGAGTAGGGCAAGTCATCGCAAACCCAACAATGCCAGGTTTTAGTGATATGTGATATATATTGCCTATATTGTAAATTGCATGCAGTAAAAAGTGGCGGGTAGGTCATGCCCGCAAACTGTTCGTACTAGTATGGAAAGGTTGACGACTCACGGCGATGGGGAGATGTGTACCATAGGTGATCGATCGTTTTATACCTCGTTGGTTTCCTCCGTTAGTCGGCTTAAGTTTCAAAAATCATCGGATGTTGCTCATATCCAAGAATACATCGGGTTGTACGTTGGGGCCTGGGTAGTGCGGTACGACCACACACAGATATGGCGGGACTAGCTACTATCACTGGCTGCCACATCGGTGTGGCTCATAGGGTTCGCTACATTGCTGGAAGAGAAGCGGTCCAAACTATGTCGACATAGAATGTGATGGAAGGTTATGAACACATATATTGTGATTGTATGTTGTGAACACCTACTAGATTATGTGTCTGCTAATTGAGCTTTTTTTTGAATAACTAATGTTTATACTACTACTTTCTAGTTATATATTGTTGTGTTCGTTCAACTTATTGCTCCTAAATTATTTCCATGTCAATGCACTTATATAAAAATACTATTGTTAACTCTTTTATTGCTTCGGCTATTTGAATGGTTTTGGTGCTCACGCTCGTCACTGGGATAGGATCTTGAGAAGGAGGTTATTATCCACTTAGTTCTGTGACTAATGGTTATTAAAATATCCATTCATAGGAGACGGAGAACCGCGAAGCCCAGCTGTCCCATGACGACTTACCTGTAGTAGAGACCACCGAAGCAGAAGCACCCCCCTCATCTCCAGACTTTTGAAATGTGAGTTCTTAGAGCATAGCACTATGAGGAGAGAGAGTTTCTAGCAGTAGATGTGTTGAGCCCATGGGGCGACCTTGTGTAAACATCAGGGTCTTTGCTTATTACTCTTATATATATAATATAATATAATATAATATAATATAATATAATATATATATATACTAGCATCTTTGAACGGGCTTCGCCCATTCTCGACGCGTCGCTGCGGGCTTCACCCGTAACCAAGCGAGTTTCGCCCACTTGGCATTCAAGCGGGCTTCGCAAGCCCGCAACCAACCGGGCTTCGCCCGCCCCTCGGCGTTGAGTGCACGCCTGCGTAGGCGTTGAGTGCGCACTCAATGCCTGAACAGGCGTTGAGGCCGCACTCAATGCCTGAACAGGTGTTGAGTGCACTCTCAATGCCTGAAAAGGCATTGATTGCGCTCTCAACGCCTGAACAGGCGTTGACTGCGCCCTCAACACCTGAAAAGGCGTTGAGTGCGCTCTCAACGCCTGAACAAGCATTGAGTGCGCTGTCAACGCCCCCGGCGTTGAGTGTGCACTCAACGCCACGGCGTTGAGTGCGCTCTCAACGCCTGAACAAGCATTGAGTGCGCTGTCAACGCCCCCGGCGTTGAGTGTGCACCCAACGCCACGGCGTTCAGTGCGCACTCAACGCCTGAGTGCCCTCAACGCCCCCTGAGATTATTTATTTATTTAATTAAATTATAAAAAAAACAAAAACTAATAACATATTCCTGACACCCCCTCCCTTCTTCCGCTAGCAGCTCTGTCGCCGCCGGCGTCCTTCCCGACGCCCACCGGCGGGTTCCCGGCCTCCGGCGAACACGCCGGGGGTTGTCCGGCGGCGAGCGGGCAGGGCCACCGCCGACGGTGTCCCTGCCCGCTCGCCGCCGGACAACCCACGACGTGTTCGCCGGAGGTCGACGAACCAGACGGTGGGCACCGGGCAGGCCGGCGGAGGGAATAGGCGCGGGCTTTTCGCTTCGGGAATAGGCACGGGCAGTTATCGGGATTTTTCCTGAAGTGAACAGTGTCGGTTTTTGGTGGAAATGTTATAGGCAGTTCTCTTGTTTTGTATCCAACGGCTCATATTTGCAGATGCTTGATCGGACGGTTCCTGTTCATTTCTTGTTGTGCTTCAAGATATGTTTGTTTTTTTATATGATAAAGATATATATATATAGTTGGCTTTCTATGATTTGCTTCTGCGTTGTGATATGATGTGATGTGTTGTGATTTTTGCCTGCCAAGATGATCATCTTGTGCTTAAGATATTGGGTCTTTGCTACTTGAGAAGTGTTGTGTGGCCGCCTTGGGACGTAAGACCTATCACATACCTAACCCGGGCAGGGTTGGGTGAGGGGACCTTACAATTGTTAGTGGAACAGGTAATAATTGCATTTGAAATAATCATTGTAAACTCATAAACATATATCTAACTCTCATACAAAGGTTATATGTTAGTGAAACAGGTAATAATTGTATTTGAAATAATCATTGTAAACTCATTAACATATAACCAACTCTCATACGAATGTTATATGTTAGTGGAATATGTAATAATATGTATGTTTTGATGCAAATGATGCTTATGCAAGACATGCACTACGAGTTCTCATGAATCGCCACAACTCTCCATGTCGACATAGTTTGACCCCTTCTCTTCCAGCAAGTTAGCGAACCTTGTGGGTTTCACTAATATGTCTGTTGGTGATAGTATTCAATCTTGCCACTTCTGGGTGGGTCATGACCTGTTACTCAGAGCCCAGCACACAACAAGGCGTACTATGGATGTGATCAGCATCCGGTGAAAACAAAATCTGGAAATAACAAAATCTGACTAACTAGCAGAGGGACCTGTAGGGAAATAATAATAAATGATCTCCCATGGTTCACACACTCCCTTGTGCCTAGAGCCTTCAACCTTCCTATACTGGTATGAGCAGTCTACGGGCATGATCGATCCATCACATCAATCACACACAATAGTTTACCAGTTCGCACGCTATGTCGCTATAGTTGGAGCGCTTCTCTTCCAACAAGATAACAAACCTCGCAGGCCTCACTGATGTATACATTTGTGATAGTGGCCAGTCCTACCACTTCTGGGTGTGGTCATACTGCACTACCCAAGTCCCTATGTACAACACGGTGTACTCTGGGATATGAGTGACATCCGACAATCTGGCCAATTAGTGGAGGGACCCAACGGGGCATAATAAAACACGATCGAGCTCTCGGGGTGCATATCTCTATATTGCTTAGAGTCGTCAACTGCCCCGTACAGTCTATGGGCATGACCGACCCGCCAATTTTCACCACGGACAATTCACAAGCATTTCAATAAATAAAACAGTAGCACATTTTGGGTCTGCGACAATTTTCCCTTCCTGACAGATAATAATTCAGACAAGTGACAGTCTCACATATAGCATGATCATACTTCTCTACTCTCGGCGAGGAACACAGTGATCGAGGAAGCCATACTTTAGGGCTAACCTTGGAGAAATACTTCAACTCCTAATGCTTAAATAACTAAACCGCATACTAGGGCGGGACCATGCAGAAATGAAAGTGTTAGTAAATTGCACTAAATAAAGTGTAGTAAATGAAACGTTGTTATATAAGTAAAATACAAAAAGGAAATGTTGTCATTAAATTGATGAACTAAAATGAACTGCGGTAATTAAAATATTGGACTGAAATAAGAGTGGTATTAAATGAAGTGCAAAATAAAGAACAGAATAAGAATATATCAGTTCCCCAGTTTCATCTCCAGTTAAGGAGGCAAGTTCAGTCATTCACTCCATTCATAAGATGCAAGTTCACAATTCTACTTTGAGTTCTTCATTTTTTGACCGCCTTAGGGTCCGCCAATTTATTTAAATTTGATAGCCACTAAGGTTGCACCCTTTGGTGTGACTTAACGGGTTGCGACGATCTTTTTGAGCCATTTCATGATTCATAACTTATATTACCCGAATTCAAAATTGTCCTTTTTATCAAATTCCTATAACAAATTAATCATATCTGGATTGTCATTGTTGCGACAATTATCAACTATGACTAGATTACCGTGATTTCTTATTGAAATCCTAAACTCAATTTCTCATTTTGTACGGAAAGTTCCATCTATTTTTCATGGAGTGTTGGAAATGGAGGTGTTATCTCGATAAAACAAAGAGATTTAAACCCGAGATTTGAAATCATCGACGCAATCCCCCAATCTGAACGCAAAATTCCATTTGATTATCTTTTCTTCAATGAAATTTTGAAAATGATAGTATAATCCCAATAAAATAAAAAGGCTTAAGCCCGGGATTTAAAAGTTGAGATAGTCATTTGTAGGATTCAATAATTGACTTTTATAGGAAGTAAGACAATATAGTTAAGATCAAATGTGATAAGGGCATCATAGTGTTGATATGAGTTATAACAGGTTTGTTGGGGATGACCCCCATTTTATAGGAAATAGGTGTGCATATAACCATCCACCCATGATTCTCACCTCAAAAGAAGTGGGATCATGGGATTGACCGCGCACGAGATCACCACGCCCGATCCCCCGCACACCGATCTCATCGCGCGAAATGGGCAAACCGTCGCGAGTCCCACCTCGCCAGTGGCGGGCTGCTGGCCTCCTCCCTGGATGTCGGCCGCCCTCCCCGGATGTCGGCCGCCCTCCCTCTTTCACCGCCCCGGGCCCAACCGCGGGCGAGGAAGCGGCCGCCCGGGCCGCACCTCCCTCGGCCGACGGCGAAGCCATGGGGGCAGCCGCTCAGGCCGCCCCCTACGTCAGCTGCCGGTGCGGCCAAGGGGGCGGTCGATCAGGCCGCCCCTCCGTCGGCCGCCGGTGCGGCCAAGGGGCCAGCCACCTGGGTCGTCCCCTCGCTCACCCGCCGACGCAGCCGGGGGAGGCGGTCGTCCGGGCCACCCCCTCCCTCGGTCGCAGGTACAGCAAAGGGGGCGGCCGCCCGGGCCACCCCCTTTCTCGGCCGCCAACGTGGCCAAGGGAGGTGGCTGCCCGGGCCACCCCTCCCTCGGCCGCCCGAACGGCCCAGGGGGAGGCTGCCCAGGCTGCCCCCTCCCTCGGTTGCTGGTGCGGTCAAGGAGGCGGCGGCCTGGGCCGCCCCCTCCCTATACCTCCCGAACGGCCAAGGGGGCGGCCTCCCGAGCCGCCCACTCCCTCAGCCGCCGACACGGCCGAGGGGGGAGGCCGCCCGGGCCGCCCCCTCCCTCGGTCGCCCGAACGGCCAAGGAGGCAGCCGCCCGGGCTGCCCCCTCCCTCGGTCGCCGGTACAGCCAAGGAAGCGGCTGCCCAGGCCTCCCCCACCCTCGGCCGCCAGCGCGTGACCAAGGGGAGCGGCCGCTCTTCCCCGACCGTTGTCGGCGGTCCTCCCCTCGCTGGCGAAATTTTCTACAAGTTCATCGGCCACCCGCTGAGTCCCACTCCAGTCGTCCGATCAATGAGGAGCGTTCCCGCCCATCTGATTCACGCGTAACCACCCACTAACCACAAGGTTATTAGGGGAATTTTATTAATATTTTATAATGGTATCCAAATAGCAAAATACGTGTATTTAAACTATACTAGAAATAATCATGATGATGGTTATGGTGTGTGGATAGCCGCGTAACCACCATAACCCCCACCCGAAGCCTATAAAAGGAGCCACAGGCCTCCGTATTTCCTAACTTTTTTCCTCTAAGTCTTCTTCTTTCTCAGGTTGAAGCTTTGTCGAATTCCTCCTACGAACAGCCTCTGTGTCACACCCGAGACACACCCGCGCTACAAGCGGGTCAAGCCAAAGCCATCTGATGAAGCCAAATCACTCAAGTTCCGAGTATCCTCCGCAATCGCAAGTCCAAGTGCTCCGCTCCACGTCGAGACTCAGCAAGTCATGAACCAAAGACAACCAGCGCAAAGCGCAATTTGTAACAACTACCGGCGAGACGGCCTGTCGTCCGATGTGTGCTAAGTATTCTCCAACCCCAAAGCTGTTACTACAGGTGACATGTCACCCTCGACTTCACCAACAAGTTGTAACGAGTAGAGAATAGTGGACTTTGACCAGCATAGACCCGGTCACGTGGTTTTTTACCCAATTGAGGGGTTTTTCCACATTAAAACTGTGTGTGTACAATCGACCTACTCATTTGACTGTGTGCGTGCTCGACCGTTCGGAGATCTAAGATGGTCCAGGTATTCCGATCTGACCGGGACATTGAGTTAGAGCGCAATAGTTTGGCGTCGTCTGTTGGAAACGAGTTCCCAACATCCTTAGAAGACAGTACCCTCAACGCAGCGGTACTCGTGACTAGAGACTATGGCGAGAGAAGTTACCCAAACCGCAGAAGGGATGACCCTTGGGGGCACGTCAGTCCAGTTCCCCTCACTTTCCTGTCAACATGCTTGAAGCAGAACCCCCCCCCCTGTGGATATTCAAGGACGTGAAGCCCGTCCTTCCAAAGAACGTGAAGCTCTAAATCACTACAACTGCCCTGAAGTAGCGGACCTTAATGAAAGGCTCACGCGTGAAGAATTTCTCGGCTTAATCGCAGAAGAGCGTGAGAGAGCCAAGAGAAGAGCCGCTTTGGCTAGCCGCCCCCTCCATCACTACAGGCCATTTGCACCTGAGGTCCTGACAAATCAAATCCCCTATGGTTTTAAGCTCTGAAAGACCGAGACATACGATGATACACGTGACCCGGCAGAGCATGTCAAACATTTCGCAATCATGATGCAACTTTGTAATGCCACAGATCAACTGTTGTGTCAAGCTTTCCCGACGACCCTGAAAGGACATGCTCACACAAGGTTCCTATCTCTGAAGGAGGGGGAGATAAAGAATTTTGCAGAACTATCACAACAATTCACGGACCAATTCCTCATCAGTCGTTGAATAGTTAAAGATTCTTCCCACTTATCTGGGATCTGCCAAAATGTAGGAGAATCTCTCAGAGATTTTTTCCGTCATTTCACTGCAAAAACACGACTGATCCCGGGCATCATCCCCGAGCTCTTACGAGGCTCTCTTAGGAGGACTTTGCCCCAGCAGCTTCTATTCAACATTAATGAAAGAAACAACATCAAGTTATCATGATCTAATACTATGAGTTGAAGCCCAGATTGCAGCAGATGAAGCAATTGAGATACATCAAAAACAATTTGATATATGCATAAAAAGGAGAAGGGAGCAAGAAGTTTCATCAGTCCATGGGAAGAACAATGAGTGTCGCGGCAACCCACGACCTCGGCATCACCTTAAATACACACCCCTCAAGACCTCCAGAATAAATGTGTCTTACGCAATCCAAGTCAGCGACGCACTCCGCAAGCCCAGACCCCTCGCTAAAAATGCAGGGGACTAAACAAAGTACTGTGAGCTCTACCATGAAAGAGGACATGACACAGAAGATTGATCAAGGCTTAAGGATGAGATCGAGTATCTCATCAAACAAGGCCTCCTGGGGAGATTCTTACGGGGCTAAGCACCAAGTCTACTAACAGGAAATCGGCCGACTGCTTGCTATAACGGTTTGTGGGGCAACCCCTAAGATGACCAGCCCAAGAGAGGGCTTCGTACGTATCAGAGGGGCTCTGCCTATTGCCTATAGAAGGCGAGCATCATCCGTGCGATTTGAAATGCATACTCACTTCACCCAAGTACAAAGGCGTCCATTTATATTTACAGCAACTGCCTCTGGGCAGCACGCTCCTTACATCAATTGCCTCCGGGCAGCACGCTCCTCACAGCAACTACCTCTGAGCAGTGCGCTCCTCACGGCTGTAATGACCTCGCCCATTAGGAGCACAATGCCGCCAGGCCCACCAGTAGCCCAAGGTTTAGAGCTCAGAGGCCCACTGCGTAACAGTGTAGCTTGTCTCGCCCCAAGGCGCTACGGTGATACAACCAGAATCTACAAGTCCTGCAGGCCGTACACCCCAACCAAATCTCTGTGACTGCATCTCACCACAGAAGGTTGTTGCTGGGGATCTGTTGGGTACATTGGTTTAAATGTACCTGATTTGAAGAAGCCTCACCCAACTCAATGATATACATCACAATGTATTTGATGTATTTTGAGTTACTTGTGCAGGTTAAGTATTTTCCGGAATGAAGCAAAAAGTTTCTAAGTCCATGTGTCGACACCCAGAGGGAAAGTGTCGATACTTAAGAAGACTTGTGTCGACACCTAGGCAAGCAGTGTCGACACTTGGAGTCATTGTTTCGACACCAGGGATGCTGAGTCGACACCAGACAAAAAGTGTCGACACAAGGAGCTGTGTCGACACTCATTGAAGAAAATGCAGTGAAGCAGTGTCGACACTTAGCAACAGTGTCGACACTAAGAAGAACTGTGTTTACATCAGCAAGTGTCGACACTTGGAGCTGTGTCGACACTCAGCAAAAGTTAGCAGAGACTAAGTATAAGTGTCGACACCCAGAACAATGTGTCGAAACACAACAAAAGAGTCAGCACTTGAAGTAAGTGTCGACACCCAGAGCAATGTGTCGACACACAACAGAAGAGTCAGCACTTGAAGTAAGTGTCGACACCCAGAGCAATGTGTCGACACACAACAGAAGAGTCAACACTTGAAGTAAGTGTCGACACCCAGAGCAATGTGTCGACACTCAGCTGAAGACTCAACACTTGAACAAAGTGTCGACACATGGAGCTGTGTCGACACTTAGCAAAGATCAGCAAGTTCAACAAATTATTCTAAGTACAAGTGTCGACACTAAGGGAATGTGTCGACACACAACTGAAGTCTCAACAGAAGAAGAAAGTGTCGACACAAGGAGCTGTGTCGACACTCAGCAAGTATCAACACTGAAGACTGTGTCGACACCAAGAAGCAGTGTCGACACTTAACAAATACAACACATGAAGATGTGTCGACACAAAGGTGTTGTGTCGACACTTAGGTGAATTCAGCAAAATACAGAAGTACAAGTACTTGTGTCGACACTCAATTTCAGTGTCGACACCTGAAGAAGAAGCTGTGTCGAGACATAGAATTTACAACACAAGGAGTTGTGTCGACACCTTGTAGGCTAGTGTCGACACTTAGACAACTAGTGTCGACACTTGGTCTATAAGTATCGACACTTAAAGACAGAAAGTCTCGACACTGTCAGACAGTTAGAGATTTTTCAAGAACTGACTGGATGACTTGACAGCTGCCATTCCAGCCGGTCTACAGCACCTGTCAGAGTTGTCAGAAGACAGTTATGGACCGGACCAGCCGATTACCATGAAGAAGGCCTATAAATAGGCTTGTGTTGTCTACAGATAAAGGGGTTCAAGTGATCATTCACAAGAGAAACACACAAGAAGATCTAGCTTTCAAGTGAAGATCTAAGAAGTTGGAGAGAGAGAGAGCTTCATCCAAGAAATCAGTTGTTGGAACCAGACTGAGAAGAAGGGTTCAGATTTATTCTGAATCTTAAGTAGCAGAGATCAAGGATCAACTGCAGAAGGAGTCAATCTTATTGAGTTCTACTTTCAAGAAGCTTTGAAGAAAGCTAAGTCAGATTGATTTCAGCTGAGTTCTTCCAAGAACTCATCAAGAAACTCACATCTCATCTCTCTATTCTCTGAGTTGTTGAGTTAACATTATTGTATTCATCTTTATCTTGTAGGATCCTTTGGATCTGAGTCTTGTAAGCCTGTAATTATAAAAGCTGAGGGTAGGAGAGTTAAATCTCTAAGTGTAGGCCTTGGTGGCTGAGTGTAGGCCTTGGTGGCTGAGAGTAGGCCTTGGTGGCTGAGTGTAGGCCTTTGTGGCTGAGTGTAGGCTTTGTGGAAAAGCTGAGTTGTAGGGCCTTGGGCCTGAGGTGTAGGAACCAGTTTTGGGTTCTGAGATAGTGGAGAAGTTTGGCTGAATCTAGTATACTGCTAGATAGGCGAAGGGGGAAAGTGGATGTACCCAAACCTTGGGGAACCACTATAAAACTGTGTGTCTGCTGTGATTGTGGTTTGCTGTGAATGCTGTGTGATTGCTGTGCACTAATAGCTTAAATTCTGTAATTATAAGTTGCATTCTGCCTTAAAAGTCAAAAAGGATTTAAACACCTATTCACCCCCCCTCTAGGTGTTTAGGTACTATATCTTTCAAGTGGTATCAAAGCGAGGTTCCTCAAAAAGGACTAACAGTCTGAGTAGATCCTATTGGCAGTTTCAATCTGAGTCAAATTACAGATTCAAGAAAATCAAGAACCATGGGTTCCACTGAAAATCACAAGGAATTGGGATCTATGAAATTACCTATATGCAAAAAGGAAATCTTTGGCATATGGAAGGAAAGGGTGAGGCTGTTTATGGAAGCCTCAGACGCTAGGATTTATATCACAGTAAAGGAAGGGTCATATGTGCCCATGAAGGTGTCAGTATTAGATGCAAATCAGAGAACACCAAAAGATTTCTCTGAAATGACTAAGGATGAAATTGTTCTAGCCACCATGGATAAGATGGCTCAGAACATAATAGTGAGTGCCATAGATGATGCAATTTTTCAGAATCTGATATACTGTAAGACAGCTAAAGAAATGTGGGAGACTCTTATTGTGTATATGGAGGGTTCTGAAGAAGTAAGGCAAGACAGAAAATCCTTGCTAAATCAAGAGTATGAAAGTTTTAGACAAGGAAAAGCTGATAGCATAACTGAGTGCTATAAGAAGTTTTACATGATAGTGAATGAGCTCATGTCCTATGGCAGAGAGTTCAGTAATTATGAACTCAATGACAAGTTTCTAAGGTCCCTAACTAAAGATTGGGACACCAAGATCTGTGCCATTAGAGAAATGGCTAAGCTGGCAGAAATTCCTCCACCTACACTGTTTGGCAAACTGTTGTCTTATGAAATGCAGTTGACAGTGAGGAAAGAAGAGGAGAAATCAACAAGAGTTGAACATAAGGAAAGGACAGTGGCCTTCAAAACAGAAGCCCCCAGAAGGTACAGAGGTAAGTCACCAACTCCACCTCCAAAGGTTGCTGAAACTGAGTCAGAAGAGTCAGCAAGTACAAAGTCTGAAAGCAGTGAAAGTGATGAGGACTTTGCTGCCTTCACTAGACATTTTCAGAAATTCTTGAAGAAGAAACAGTGGAGGACAAGGCCTTCTACTTCACAGGGAAAAGAAAACTTCTATCAGAATAAAAAGTCTTCAAAGAAAGACAAGAAGAGGACTAAATCTAGCAAGGCAACTCTTTCAAAAATAGTGTGCTATTGCTGTAATAGACAAGGCCATGTTATTGCTGATTGTCCAGAAAAAAGAAAGGAGTCTGGTGACAGGAAGAAAACTCATTTCAAAGGCAAGAAAGAAAAGTCATTTGTTGCCAAAAAGAGAAGACTCTGTCAGATATTTCTTCTTCAGAAACTGAGTCAGATGCTGAGGCATATATAGGGCTGTTTGCTGAAGAAGAAGAAGAAGAGTTCATGCAGATTATGGATTCTATATATGAACAAGAAGACAGTCAATGCCAAGGGCTAATGGCATTGACTGAAAGTGACAAAATCCTGGAGCAGCCAGGACCTAGTAAGGTACAATATTGTTCTTCCAGTTCAGTTTCTTGTGCCAGTACAGAATCAGATTCATCTTCATCAAGTGATGAGAGTGTATCTGAGTTTGAAGAAGATATTCATCAGCTGATAGATGAATATAAAGTTCTGTTGCAAGCTTATAAGAAGAGCAAGTCCCTAGCCAAAAGTCAGGCAAAGGAAATTGCTAATCTCAAAGCTATGGCAACTGATTTTGAGAAGTCTTTTGATCAAAAGCTTAATGAGATAGCCAGACTGAAGCACATAACAGTGATTCAGATGGGGACTATCACTTATAAGAATGATCAAATCAAGAGTCTGGAGATTAATCTTCAGAAGGAGAAGGACTTAGTTGCTAGGTTTTCTAAACCTAAGTCAGTTTTACCCATAATTGATGAATTTGGTCATCACAAAGGTAAAGCTGGACTGGGATTTACTATACCTGCAAGGACTGTTCAGTCCAAGTCCAAGTCCAAGGGCAAAGCCCCAACACTTAACAAGTCAGCTGTAGATAAGACAGCAAAGACAGTACCTAAGCAAAGGTACAATAAGTTTGAATGTTGGTGCTGTGGCAAGGTTGGCCATTTTGCAATGGATTGTTGGCACAATGCTAGTGCCAAAGTGAGTAACAAACTGCCTATTGGAAAACCAATAGGTAGCTTTGTCAGGTTGCAAACTAACAAGTACTAAGGACCCAAAAATACTTTGGGTTCTAAGGTTCACTAATCTGTTTTGCAGGTGAGTCCAAGTGGCCATGCCCCAACATGGTACTTGGACAGTGGATGTTCCAGACATATCACTGGAACAAGGAGTTTACTAAAGGACTACATACCCATCAAGGATGGTCCAAAAGTAACCTTTAGTGGTTCTGAAAAAGGAATCATCAAAGGGTTTGGTAACATTTCTAGTAACTTGATTACCATTACTCAAGTGGCTTATGTTAAAGGGTTGAAACACAACCTAATAAGTATAAGTCAATTAAGTGATGTAGGGTATGACATCTCATTTGTTAAGAATGGTTGTCATATCAAGAGGTCAAGTGATCAAGAGATCATTTTGACAGGTTATAGGAAGAGGAATGTCTACTGCTTAGACATTATGGTTGAGAACAATGGTTCTCCAGTGTGTCTTGTAGCTGATGAGACAGTCTCTCATTGTGTCAAATGGCACAAGAGGCTAGCCCATCTTAACTACAAGACAATTGACAAACTCTTTAGCAAAGAGTTAGTGAGGAATGGTCCTCAAGTTAAGTGTATTAAAGATGGTATTTGCTCAGCTTGTCAAAAGGGCAAGCAGACTAGATCCACCTTTAAAAGCATAGAAAACAAAGATGCTGTGAGGTGTTTATACCTCTTGCATATGGATCTCTTTGGTCCAATGCCAGTTCACAGCTTAGGTAGGAAGGTCTATACCTTTGTAGTTGTAGATGACTACTCAAGGTTTTCCTGAGTGTTCTTCTTAAGACAGAAATCTGAAACACCTAGTGTCTTCTATAGCTTTGTCAAGCAAATTCAGAATGAACTAGACAGTACAGTGGTCAAGATTAGAAGTGACCATGGTACTGAATTTCAGTCTGATAGCATGACAAAACGATGTGAAGACTTTGGGATATTTCAAGAGTTTTCTTCACCTAGAACACCTCAGCAAAATGGCATTGCTGAGAGAAAGAATAGAACCTTGATTGAGGCTGGTAGGACCCTATTAAGTGATACATCACTACCAGAATATTTTTGGGCTGAAGCAGTTAATACTGCATGTCATATTATTAATAGGGCTACCATCACTAAAGGCCTCAACAAGACCCCCTATGAAGTTGTGAAAGGCAGGAAACCAAACCTATCCTACTTCAGGATCTTTGGTTGTAAGTGCTTCATACTTAACAATGGAAAGTCTTACTTGACTAAGTTTGCTGCCAAGTCCCAAGAGGGAATTTTTGTTGGGTACAGCAATAACAGTAAGGCTTATAGAGTCTACAACTTGTCTACACAAGTTGTAGAAGAATCTGTACATGTAGTATTTGATGAGACTAAACTTATTAACAATGAGTTGTCTAGTAGTGTATGCAGCTCCTCAGGTATAACAAAGAAGATGGACAAGCTCACTATAGAAGAAGGATCTGCTGCAAGACAGCAAGAAGAAGATAGTGGCTGCTGTCCAGGGGGAGTACTACATGTACCTTATGCAGAAGAAGTACAAGGAGTACAGCAAGATGAAGGAACTGAAGAGGTTCAACCAGAAGTCAGGATGCCTCCAGCCAATAGGCATCTTAGAGATCATCCAGTAGAGCAGATTATTGGTGATCCAAGACAAGGGGTACAAACAAGTAGCAAAAATCTGAATGCAGCAATCTACTCCAGTTTTCTATCTCAAGTTGAACCAAAGAAGTTTGAAGAAGCCATTCTAGATCCACAATGGACTAAAGCAATGCAAGAAGAGCAGAATCAGTTCAAGAGGTGCAAGGTCTGGGAACTTGTTCCTAAACCTAAAGACCACAATATAATAGGAACCAAGTGGATCTACAGGAATAAGATGGATGAACAAGGGGTCATCATTAAGAATAAAGCAAGATTGGTTGCTAAAGGATATAGGCAAGAAGAAGGTATTGACTTTGATCAAACCTTTACTCCAGTAGCCAGACTGGAAGCCATAAGGATGTTTCTTGCCTATGCAACCTATCAAGGATTCAAAGTTTACCAAATGGATGTCAAGTCAGCATTTTTGAATGGTAATCTTAAAGAGGAAGTCTATGTGGAATAGCCATCAGGTTTTGTTGATTCAACTTTACCTAATCATGTCTATAGACTTAGGAAAGCTTTATATGGGTTAAAGCAAGCCCCTAGGGCTTGGTATGAAACCCTATCTAGTTTCCTCATTGAGAACAAGTTCTCAAGGGGGAAAATAGATAAGACTCTATTCCTTAGGGAATCTAGAGACAAAGTTATACTAGTCCAAATATATGTAGATGACATTATATTTGGGTCTACTGAAAGTAGCCTTTGCAAAAAGTTTGCAAAACTTATGCATGGTCAATTTGAGATGAGTAGTATGGGAGAGCTTAAGTTTTTCTTGGGTCTCCAAGTTAAACAGACTGAAAGTGGTTTATCCATATGTCAGTGTAAGTTCACCCTAGAACTCATAAGGAAGTATGGTATGGATTCATCCAGCAGCATGAAGACTCCTATGGGGTCAAGTATGTCTCTTAGCAAGGATGATGCAGGGAAACCTGTAAATGAAACCTTGTATAGAGGGATAGTTGGCTCCCTATTATACTTGACTGCAAGTAGACCAGATATCATGTATGCTACATGTGTCTGTGCCAGGTATCAAGCCTGCCCTAAAGAGTCTCATTTGACAGCAGTCAAAAGGATATTGAGATATCTAAAGGGCACTCCCTATCTAGGCCTCTGGTACCCTAGGAATGGGGATTTTGAACTAACAGGTTATTCAGATGCAGACTTTGCAGGATGCAAAGAAGATAGAAAAAGCACTACTGGAACCTGTCAATTCCTAGGTGGAAGACTAATTTCATGGAGTAGCAAAAAGCAAACAAGTGTGGCTATCACCACTGCAAAGTCAGAATATGTGGCTGCAGGAAGTTGCTGTGCTCAACTTCTGTGGATACAGCATCAGCTTGAGGACTATGGAATTCAGGTAAGTAGAACTCCACTCTTTTGTGATTCTACTAGTGCTATTTCAATAGCCAATAATCATGTATCCCACAGTAGAACAAAACATATTGAAATTAAATATGATTTTCTTAGGGAGCATGTAGAAAGAGAAGATATTTTACTTGAATATGTTAAAACTGATAATCAATTAGCTGATATGTATACTAAGCCCCTAGAAGAAGCTAAGTTCAATAGGTTTAAAATTGAACTAGGAATGATAAACTTAGAGTAAGTTTACAGAATTGGAAATGGCTAAGTAAAAAGGTGTCGACACATAGAGATTTCTGTGTCGACAAAGAAAGTAGGTGTCGACACTTCAGGAAAAAGGTGTCGACACATCTAGGAAGTTGGTGTCGACACTTTAGAATAGTAGTGTCGACACATGTCAAGTAGGTGTCGACACATCCAAAGTGGTGTCGACACTTAAGTCTTACTCAGAATTCTCTAAGTAAAGTCTCGACTAAATGTCGAGTTGAGTGGTGTCGACACATGAACAAGTGTCGACACATATTATCTGTTGACTAAACTTGTGTCGACACATATGTGTCGAGACATTATAAGTCAGTGTTGACACTTATTGCTAGTGTCGACACAATTTAAGTTAGCTGCCCGTCTGTTCATCTTCAAATCTAGAAAGGTATAAATAGGATTTTGCCTTTGTCTGTCGACACGCTTTCAAAAGTTTCGAGACCAAAACTTGTGTGTCGACACCTCTCTTCTCTCAAGACAAATTCTACAAACCTAATGGCGCCAAAGCTTGAGGAGAATGTCAACGAAGGGTATGAACTGGTGCGGAATGCTTTTGATGATGCCGATCAAGAAATCAAGAATGTGATAACCCTAGTTGCAGACTCGGGGTTGGAATTTCTTGTTTCTGAGCCAACAAAAATCTGGAAAAAGGAAGTTCTGGAATTCCTCAATGGAGCTAAAGTCGACGAAACTTGATTCAAGATCAAATCCAGGGTTCATGGTGAGAAGGTGAAGGTATCACCTAAGAGCTTGAGGAAGATCCTTCAGTTTCCAAGAACTAAAGAGAAAGATGAGGTTACTGCTTCAAAGACCAGGGAAGCTCTAACATGGTGTGGTCTAGATTCTAAGATGAAAATTGGCTCTGTTTTTAATAGAAAGGGCATGAACAATCAAGGGAAATTCCTTTCTGAGATTGTTGGAAAGGTCATATTAAGCAAATAAGGAGGGCATGATAGGGTATCTGCCTCTATGTTCAGTATTATGACCAGGATTATCTTCACTTTAAACACTGACTGGTCTGTTATAGTGTTTGAGAAAATCAAGGAAAGCCTGAAGAAGCCCAACCTGGGCAGAATTTTAAGTCTTTACCTTGCTGGTGTTATACCTGAAGTTATGGGTCAGGCTGCTGGAAGTAAAATAAATTATATGAGGAAAATGGATCTGAGAATATTCTCCAGATGGGACAGGGTGTTGTCTAAAGAGATGCCAACCCCTGAGAAGATAGTTCCTGAGAAAGTATCACCTCCAAAGAAGAAGAGGAAAACTGCTCCAGTGGCTCACGTGTCCACTAGCAGCTCTGACAGTGAAGAGCAAGTTGTCTTCTCACCAGATGAGAATGAGGAAGAGCCTACTGTGAAGTCTCCAGCTCCTCAAAATATTGCCGAGATCCAGGGGGAGCTACCTCAAGCTAGCCTCATACACCAGGATCAAATCCAGGGGGAGCATCTAGTTGTAGAAGAACCAACTACACTAGAGAGTGAGCAAGCAACCAACATCATCCTAGAGGTAATCACTGAACTAAATACTTTATATTTTCCTATAGAGGATACTGATTTGTCTGATGTTCATCAGCAAATTCAGCTGGATAGCCAAGTCCCAGATGTTGTCATAGAAGACATATCTGTTACAGTTCAAGATGTATCTGATCCAGTGGTTGATGAGCCCAGAGTCTCTCCAGCTCATTCTCCACAAGAGTATACCATGGAAGATTTATTTATAAATCTGGATCAACAAGACTTTGACAAAGACAATGCTGCTGCTGAAGGAGAGAATGCTCCACTTGAGGGGGAGCAAGTAGTTCATGTTGCAGAACCTGAGAAGGCACTAGATGTGCAGACTGAGAGGCCCCCAAGCCCTAAGGAGAGGGTTGAAATTGCTAGCTCCTCAGCTTCTAAAGATGAGGAGGCTACCAGGGCTAAGAAGCAGAAATTTCAGGTATTCAGGAGGAGTCAGAGTTACAAGAAGGCTCTCCAAACTATAGCACCACAGCCTGTAGTTCAACCAGCACCATCAATTGATTATAGTGCATTGATGGTTGCTATGCAGATCAAGTTGGATGAGCACAGAAAGGCAATAGAGAAGTATGTGGATGAAGGGCAGAAATCATTGCAGTTTGATCTGGCCCAAGATATAAAGTCAATAAGATTTGAGATGAATCTCAATAAGAAGGAGATGACAGACTGCTTCCACAAGGGTGGGAATGCAGTTGTGTACTTGGCAACACATCAAGAAAAGATAAAGGCTCAAGTAGATGACATAGCATTGAAGCAGGAGTATGTTCTAGAGAACCAAATCAGGATGAATGATAATTTAACTGCTTCCCATAATGCTATTGTCACAGAAATAAAGAACATAGCTGCTGGACCTTCTACCTCTACTGCTACTATTAAAGCTGAATTTGACAAAGTATTTCAAGAAGAAATCACTGCTATTAAGACTGTCATTCAAGAATCTCAAAAGCTCATAACTGACAAACTCCAAAGGTTAAAACCTTTCTTTAAAGATGGAGTTAATTATTTGGATAATCAAGTGAGATTTCAGAAAGATGATGTCAGAGATCATATAGAAAGAGAAGTCATAAAGGCGGAGAGAGTGTTAGTCAAGGCCAGCTCTGATCATGCCAAGTGGATATCAAATTCTATCAGAGCAACTCTTGGATATCCTCCTCTTTGTGATGATGATAATGTTGCTGAATCTGGAATTCATCCTGCATATCTAGGAGGGGAGCAACCTGAAGTGGCTCAAGTCATCTACCCTCCTCCAGATTTTGACATGATTCATGCAGATGTACAGTCCATGTATAGCCCACCTGGGGGCAAGGAAAATGTCATTATTGAGAAAGTTGTTCAGCCTATATCTGAAGCCATGCAAGAGGCACTGCAAAAAGAAGAAGAGACTAGATTGTCTAAGAAGAGGTTTAGGGAACAAGCTGAACAAAGACCAGACTTTGAGCAGTGGAGCCCTACCTCAAGGAATATTATTTTGACTGCCTGGAAAGCTGCCAAAGATAATGTGCATGATAGGAACAAATGGTTTTCTTAGGCTGAATGGAGAAAACATGAGTCAAGGCAGGAGGCAATAGTTTAATACAGAAGGGAGGCCAAGATGGGAAAGCTACCTGCTACTGCTCAGGAGCCTAACAAGTACTTTCCTAAGCCTTACCATTACTTTGAAAGGCAAAAGATCAAAGCAGAAGAACAAAAGAAAAAGGACTTGAAAGGCAAGAAGCATGCTGATGCTAAAGTTGCTGATGCTCTTGTTCAAGCTAAAGTTCAAGTTGGAAAAAGAATAGTGATTATGGAGCCTGAACAGAAATAGAATTAGAATTTTCTTAAAGTTTACTTTGAAATCTTTTTGTTGTAAAACATTCTGTAAACTTTTGAAAATGAATATGACTGATATTAGAACAATGTGTTATATGTTAAATCTATTTCATATTTGTTCTATGATGATGTCTATGTCTATTTCATATTTGTTCTATGATGATGTCTATGTCTATTTCATATTTGTTCTGTGATGATGTCTATGAATACATGTGTGATTGATACATGTTTATGTTTACCCTGCTGTATATAATCCTGCTTTACATCATTTTGTAATTTAATTATGAATGGTGTATATCATTGACTAAGGGTTATGACTTCTCCAAATAGGGGGAGATTGTTGGGTACATTGGTTTAAATGTACCTGATTTGAAGAAGCCTCACCCAACTCAATGATATACATCACAATGTATTTGATGTATTTTGAGTTACTTGTGCAGGTTAAGTATTTGCCGGAATGAAGCAAAAGGTTTCTAAGTCCATGTGTCGACACCCAGAGGGAAAGTGTCGACACTTAAGAAGACTTGTGTCGACACCCAGGCAAGCAGTGTCGACACTTGGAGTCATTGTGTCGACACCAGGGATGCTGAGTCGACACCAGACAAAAAGTGTCGACACAGGGAGCTGTGTCGACACTCATTGAAGAAAGTGCATTGAAGCAGTGTCGACACTTAGCAGCAGTGTCGACACCTAGAAGAACTGTGTTTACATCAGAAAGTGTCGACACTTGGAGCTGTGTCGACACTCAGCAAAAGTTAGCAGAGACTAAGTATAAGTGTCGACACCCAGAACAATGTGTCGACACACAACAGAAGAGTCAGCACTTGAAGTAAGTGTCGACACCCAGAGCAATGTGTCGACACACAACAGAAGAGTCAGCACTTGAAGTAAGTGTCGACACCCAGTGCAATGTGTCGACACACAACAGAAGAGTCAACACTTGAAGTAAGTGTTGACACCCAGAGCAATGTGTCGACACTCAGCTGAAGACTCAACACTTGAAGAAAGTGTCGACACATGGAGCTGTGTCGACACTTAGCAAAGATCAGCAAGTTCAACAAATTATTCTGAGTACAAGTGTCGACACTAAGGGAATGTGTCGACACACAGCTGAAGTCTCAACAGAAGAAGAAAGTGTCGACACAAGGAGCTGTGTCGACACTCAGCAAGTATCAACACTGAAGACTGTGTCGACACCAAGAAGCAGTGTCGACACTTAACAAATACAACACATGAAGATGTGTCGACACTTAGGTGAATTCAGCAAAATACAAAAGTACAAGTACTTGTGTCGACACTCAATTTCAGTGTCGACACCTGAAGAAGAAGCTGTGTCGAGACATAGAATTTACAACACAAGGAGTTGTGTCGACACCTTGTAGGCTAGTGTCGACACTTAGACAACTAGTGTCGACACTTGGTCTATAAGTGTCGACACTTAAAGACAGAAAGTCTCGACACTTTCAGACAGTTAGAGATTTTTCAAGAACTGACTGGATGACTTGACAGCTGCCATTCCAGCCGGTCTACAGCAACTGTCAGAGTTGTCAGAAGACAGTTATGGACCGGACCAGCCGGTTACCATGAAGAAGGCCTATAAATAGGCTTGTGTTGTCTACAGATAAAGGGGTTCAAGTGATCATTCACAAGAGAAACACACAGGAAGATCTAGCTTTCAAGTGAAGATCTAAGAAGTTGGAGAGAGAGAGCTCCATCCAAGAAATCAGTTGTTGGAACCAGACTGAGAAGAAGGGTTCAGATTTATTCTGAATCTTAAGTAGCAGAGATCAAGGATCAACTACAGAAGGAGTCAATCTTATTGAGTTCTACTTTCAAGAAGCTTTGAAGAAAGCTAAGTCAGATTGATTTCAGCTGAGTTCTTCCAAGAACTCATCAAGAAACTCACATCTCATCTCTCTATTCTCTGAGTTGTTGAGTTAACATTATTGTATTCATCTTTATCTTGTAGGATCCTTTGGATCTGAGTCTTATAAGCCTGTAATTATAAAGGCTGAGGGTAGGAGAGTTAAATCTCTGAGTGTAGGCTTTGGTGGCTGAGTGTAGGCCTTGGTGGCTGAGAGTAGGCCTTGGTGGCTGAGTGTAGGCCTTTGTGGCTGAGTGTAGGCTTTGTGGAAAAGCTGAGTTGTAGGGCCTTGGGCCTGAGGTGTAGGAACCAGTTTTGGGTTCTGAGATAGTGGAGAAGTTTGGCCGAATCTAGTACACTGCTAGATAGGCGAAGGGGGAAAGTGGATGTACCCAAACCTTGGGGAACCACTATAAAACTGTGTGTCTACTGTGATTGTGGTTTACTGTGAATGATGTGTGATTGCTGTGCACTAATAGCTTAAATTCTGTAATTATAAGTTGCATTCTGCCTTAAAAGTCAAAAAGGATTTAAACACCTATTCACCCCCCCTAGGTGTTTAGGTACTATATCTTTCAGGATCGAACCTGCAACCTTGACAAGTCTCTCTTCCAACATAGCTCATCACCAACTAAGTTGCAGCTTAGTTGGTGATGAGCTCTGTTGGAATAGAGTCTTATCAAGGTTGCGTGTTCGATCCCCAGCAACAACCTTCCATGGTGAGAAACAGTCATGGAGATTTGGTTGGGGTGCACGACCTGCAGGCCTTATAGATTCTGGTTGTACCACCGTAGCGCCTTGGGGCGAGACAAGCTGCATTGTTACGCAGTGGGCCTCTGAGCTCTAAACCTTGGGCTACTAGTGTGCCGGGCGGCACTGTGCTCCTAGCGGGATAGGTCATTACAAAAAAGTGCTCTTTTTCGTAATGACCCTGGTTTAGGCACACTAGGCTGCCCCACGGCGTCGCCGGCCTACCAGCAGCCCGGGTTTAGAGCTCAGAAGCCCATCGCACCCTTCCTGGGTCGGTAGCTTGTCTTGCCATGCGGCACCACTGGTAGTAAGCCTAAACATCAAGGCCTGCAGGCCCATTACACCCCAACCAAATCTTTGTGCCTGTTTATCAGCAGTGGTAGGTTGTTGCCACGGGGTCTCGAACCCGCAACCTTGATAAGAGAGTCTTACTACCACTCCTCATCACTAACTGAGTTGTATAACACTAAGTATAGGATAATAAATGAATCAAACTAAGTATTTTCTACTGCGTAAACGTATATATTTTCTCACCTATGGACTAGTGATCCACCCGACCGAGAGACACGGTCAGTAACTCAAATAACTTATATTTTATAAAAACTTAATTTCATAAGTCTTTTACTTAAAGTAAATGTGAGTACAAGTCGCCTGAGCATCTACAGTTGTCCACTGCACGGCGTAGCATCACGACACGTATTTTCTCTTACTCTGACGTATAATTTAATACGGAGAAAATGAAAGTTAGGACAGTTGGTATCAGAGGGAGGTTTTGCAAGAGGGTTGGTTGGTTTGGCAAGCCTGTCGAACAACTTTCCCTTAAGCAAAACCTTATTCGTATCATTTCATTGCATACACACACCGATATGTCATCAGTAGATCTTGATGGAAGCAAGAACACTACACTCATAGCATGATAAGAAGTATACAGGACATATTATGTAGTATGGGATGTATAATATGTGTTTGTATATGGATCCACCATAGGTGGCAACATGTGACAGTTATATAGCATGGGATGCATAACTATCATCACATGACTGCGCATTAGCACGTTTTACTTTTTCGTTACATACAATATTATGTAGTATGAGATGCATAACATTGTATGTGTACGCCGCTCATAACATGCACTAAGGCCTTTTTAGAATGCATATCACTGCATACATAACATATCATTGCATAAGCACACATGCCAAGTTAAATATCAGCATGGTAACATATGTACACCTATGATTTGAAATGAAATTTAAACATTCATGCATTCATATTATAGGCACAAGTTAGAAGCATATCATCATTTCACGATTTTCTATAGCAAGGTAACAGCAAGTGCAAGTATCTGTTCGTTTCCGATCTGATCTGAGTCTGTTCGTTCCTGATTTGATCTGAGTCAGGGTATTCGAGTTTACTAGCATAGGTGTCTTAAGATAGGTCCTTGATAAGTCGTTTATTTGTATCAGTATAATATGACCCCGAAACAGTTTTGCTAAGAGAATATCTTCTCAATTTGTGATGTCTTAGGCAAGGTTTTGACTAGATATCCGTTTGTTCTGTAGAAATGCCACCTAAACGCGTTGCGACGAGGTCGACTCCACAGTCGGAGGGTGAGTCTTATGGTGCCCAGAGTGAAGAGGTGATTGAAGGACTACGACAAAGTAATGAGGCCCTGACAAGGTAGATGGTGGACATGGAATCACAGATACAACAGTTGGTGGCTGTCATCGTCGGGCAGTAGACTAGTGCGCAGGACCTTGCTATAGGTCAAACTGTTCCTACTCCTCCTCCTGCTCTAGTTCCCCCAGTTGCACTGCCACCAGAGATGAATTTCATTTCTCACTTCTAGTGACTAGGACCTCCTACGTATGATAGTAGGGCAGACTTCATGGTGTTGGATGACTAGATCATCGTCATCGAAGAAATGTTTTCTTATTCTGGCATTTCCTCCGATCAGAAGGTGATGATTGTGGCGTACCAGCTCAAAGGATTTGCAAAGAGTTGGTGGATTAGAGAAAAGGAGAGTCTTACTGATGGGTGCTCTTGGGATTCATTCAAGAGTATGTTACAGAAGAATTTTTTGCCATCAGTCGAGCAAGACCGTCTGATGAACAACTTTTTACCCCAGAAGCAAAGGCAACTCACTGTTAGTGAGTACGAGATCGAGTTTAGCAAGCTCAGTCGTTTCGCCCCAGATCAGGTAGCATCCTAATAAGGTAGAGTAAAATGCTTCCTGGGTGGTCTGAGGTATGACATTCAGCAGTTGGCTAGCGCATACAAATCTTAGACCTTTGTAGAATTAGTAGAAGCTGCCTTGAAGGTTGAGGCGATAGATAGTGCGAAGAATCGGGGATTGCATGCAAAGAAGGAAAAGAGGAAATCTGATGATGGTGGAAGTATTAGGGCATCTGGCCCTGCAGCGAAGAAGGATAGAAGGGTAACGTGTAGCTTCTGTGGTAAGTCAAGCCACCCTTTTGAAAAGTGCTTTAAGAGACTGGATGCGCAGAAGCAGTCTCAAGTACACGCGATCCAGGATGCACCAAAGGGAGGCCTTATTTATACTTATTGCCAGAAGAGTGGGCACGGTGCGGCCCGTTGTCGTAAGAAGGCTGAAGCTTGTTTTCTCTGCGACCAGAAAGGACACATAAGGGCCAATTGCCCGCAGAGCCAGCCTGCGTTGCATGCAATTCCGTTACAGACTCTACCGCCGCCCCCGTCTCACATGAACAAGGGAAAAGGAAAGTTGAATGTGATGACCAAGGAGGAAGCCCAGTCATCGACTCAAGTGATCGTAGGTTAGTCTTCGACTCAGCTAGTAGTATCATATGGTAGATTTATCGTATCTGCATTTTAGTTACGTGCGCAATGTGTTTATGTGAATTTAAGATGAAGAATAAGTGGGTGTACGTTCTGTTCGATTCGGGTGCTACTCACTCCTTTATGGAAAGGAGTTTTGGAGACCGACATCGCTATCCTCTCGACCAGTTAGACACTTCCCTGAACATCAAATTCCCTTCAGGAGAGCTGGAGATGTCATGTCAGGGTATCCTAAAATGCCCTATCTTCTTAGGTGGTTTTCTAGCCTTTGCAGATCTGACGGTGTTAGTCTTGGAAGACTTCGAGGTGATTTTGGGCATGGACTGGTTGTCCAGCTATGATGTCGTCATTCAGTGCAAGCACAAGCGCTTGGATTTTGAAGTCAATAAAGGCCAGCCTATGAGTGTGTATGGTTTGTCGCATCAGGAATCTCCAATCATTTCTGTGGTACGTGCTCGTAAATTTCTATAGTCTGGACGCGATTCTTTCCTTGTTTTTGTTTCTATTCTGGAAGCTGCACCTGTTGTGCCTCGGGTTGAGGATGTTTCTGTGGTGTGTGAGTTCCGGATGTCTTTCCTGTTAGTCTTCCTGGACTTCCTCCTGAGAGAGAGGTGGAGTTCATTATAGATCTCGAGTCAGGCACTCGACCTATTGCAAAAGCACCGTACCGCATGGCTCCGCGGGAGTTAGAGGAGTTGCGTACTCAACTGGATGAGTTATAACAGTGTGGTTTTATTAGACCCAGTTCTTCCCCTAGGGTGTACCAGTCCTCTTCGTGAAGCAAAAGGATGGAACGATGAGGCTGTGCATAGATTATAGAGAACTGAACAAGGTGACTATCAAAAACAGATATCCGTTGCCTAGGATCGATGACTTATTTGACCAGCTGCGAGGTAGTTCCGTGTTCTCAAAGATTGACCTCCGTTCGGGCTACCATCAATTAAGAATCCATGAGTTAGACGTTCCGCGAAGTGCTTTTCGTTCCCGATATGGTCACTTTGAATTTCTGGTAATGTCGTTTTGATTAATGAAAGCACCGTCAGCTTTTATGGACATGATGAACAGGGTGTTCAAGGACTTTCTGGATAAGTTCATAGTTGTATTCATTGACGATATCCTGGTATATTCCAGAAATGCGGAAGAGCACGCCTTACACTTGCGCTTGGTCTTGGCCACTCTAAGGGAGCACAAGCTGTATGCGAAGCTTAGCAAGTACAAGTTCTTGTTGTTTCAGGTGTCATTCCTCGGGCACATTGTAAGCAAGGATGGTATCTTAGTGGATCCCGTGAAGATAGCCTCAGTCTTGTAATGGAAGATACCTACATCGCCTAAGGAGATAAGAAGCTTCTTAGGGTTAGAAGGTTACTGCAGAAGATTTGTGAAAGGATTCTCTGTGTTTTCTGCGTCGTTGACCAGGCTTACGCAAAAGAGCACAGCTTTGTTTGTAGTGATGTATGTGAGGAAGCTTTTCAAGAGCTAAAGAGAAGACTGTGTTATGCTCCAGTTTGGATATTACCGATGGAAGGAGTAGAGTATGTTTTTTATGTGGATGCCTCGCGAGTTGGACTCGGTTGCATGTTGATGCAGGACAGCAAAGTGATTGCGTATGGATCGAGACAACTGAAGGTCCATGAAAGGAATTATCCTATGCACGACTTGGAATTTCTTGCCGTCATTTATGCCTTGAAGTTGTGGAGACATCTTCTGTATGGAGTGTCATGCAAAATTTACAGGGACCACAAAAGTTTGAAATACGTCTTCACTCAGAAGGAGTTTAATTTATGTCAGCGTAGATGGTCAGAATATATTGTGGACTATGAAGTTGATATCCTTTATTATCTCTGTAAGGCTAACGTAGTAGCGGATGCCTTGAGCCGAAAGCCTGCTCATATCTTTAACCTCTCGGTGCAATCCCTTGTAGAGGAGTTTTTTCTCATGGACATAACCGTAGGGAATAGTGCTTCGCCGAGTAGCTTTGAGGTGGAATAGCCTTCGTGGATTACTCCAACTAGGCTACATCAGAAAGACGATCCTGATTTGCAGCACCTCCACAGTAGGACTTAGAAAGAGGAATTACATGACTTTTCAATTGATGACGTTAGTACCCTAAAGTACAATGGAAGAATTTGTATTCCCGCTGTTGGGGACATCTGAGCAAGAATATGCAGTGAAGTGCATGGTTCAAGCGTTGCATATTATCCTGGTTCCACGAAGATGTACAGAGATTTGAAGCAGATTGTTTGGTGGTTAGGCATGAAGAACGACATCGCAAGATTTGTATCCGAATATTATACCTGCCATCATGTCAAAGCTGATCATAGGCGGCCAGGTGGTAAGTTAATGCCTTTAGACATACCGAGTTGGAAATGGGAGAATTTAACCATGGATTTCATAACCGATTTGTCGAGATCTCCCCGAGGGTATGATGCAGTGTGGGTTATCGTGGACAGACTAACCAAGTATGCCCACTTTATGCTTTTCAAAATTGATTATTCTATGGAAAAAATAGCTGAACTTTATCTAGCCGAAGTCATCAGGTTGCATGGTGTGCCTACGAGTATCATGTCAGATAGAGATTCCTGGTTCATGTCTCGTTTCTGGCAAGGCTTGCAAGGAGCTCTAGATACTGACCTTAGGTATTCTACTGCCTATCATCCTCAAACGAATGGTCAGACGGAGAGAGTGAATCAGATCTTGGAGGAAATGATTAGATGATATATTTTGGACCATGACGGGGCTTGGGATAAACGCCTCGGGCTGATGGAGTTTGCGTACAATAACAACTATCAGGAGAGTTTGTAGATGGCGCCCTGTGAAGCTTTATATGTAAGGCGTTGTCGAACTCCCCTGTTTTGGACAGAAGTTGGTGAGAAGTCTTTGCTCGGTCCAGAAGCGTTGAAGGATATGAGCATTTCAATGACGCATATTCGTGAAAAGCCGAGGTTGGCTCAAGAGCGATATGAAAAGTATGCAAATCATCGCAGAGCTGATATGTAATTTGCAGTTGGGGATATGGTATTTCTGAAGGTCTCTCCGATGATAGGTGTTAAGAGATTTGGAAGGAAGCATAAGCTGGATCCCAGGTATGTGGGACCTTTTCAGATTCTGGAGCGCATTAGAGTTTTTGCCTATAGACTAGAATTGCCTGTTTCTTTCCCTGGTGTTCACGATGTGTTTCACGTGAGCTAGTTGAGGAAGTGTATTCGTAGTGATCGACATGTCCTTGACTCGGTGCCCCAGTTGCAGCCTAATCTCACGTATGTCGAAGAGCCTGTCCGTATTCTGGAGATGCAAGATCGTGTGCTAAGAAAGAAGACAATTCTGATGGTTAAGGTTCTCTGGCGCAATCATGACGCTAGAAGTGCAACTTGGGAATTGGAATCCGCAATGAGAGAATCTCATCCTCAGCTATTCTCCTAGTCTTCCCTAATTAGTATTATTGCTTAATGAATTCTTCTATCATGTCTCTCCCTCTGCCCACTTGTTTCGTTTCGTGTTCCAAGTTTCGTGACGAAACTTCTTCTTTGGAGGGGTGACTGTAACGCCCCTGATTTTTCGACAATTACTTAATCCTCTTGGTGACGTCATAATGACTTAAGGGCCATTACGTTACCGTGGAGTTGGTGGCGCGTAGCCGTTAGTGCGTTTTCGCGTCTGTTCGGTCAAGTCGTCCAAATTCGTGAATCATTGTCGAAAATGGAAAATTTCACGTTAGGAAATTAAATTAATTAATTTTTGGCATGCTTGTTAAGTTTCGTCGCGATCCGAGCGATATTCGAGGCTCGGCAAATTTCTGAAGTTTTTTAGAATTTATGATCGCCGTAGACTTTGAAAATTTATATCTTGAGAACGGCATCTCGGATTTTGGTTCCGTCTTCACCGTTGGATTCGTATCATCAATGTTCGCCTGCGATGCGAATTTTGTTTAATTCGGCGCACGTTTGGGTCTCTGTTTTGAACTATGATTATTATAATATTAAATCATTATTCAAAAATGAAAAGTACTATTCATTCCTAAAGTTTGATCAAGGGTATATTTGCAAAATTCACTATTCACGAGGACCAAAAATCACTGTTCATGCAAATTTTTCTCGGGTAGTATTAGTTCTTCTAGAGTCCTCGATAAGCCTGATAATAGTACTCGAGAGCTCAAAGCCTTCCCGAGAGATCATATTTATAGTACTCGAGAACTTTAAATTTGTTCTCGAGAAATCTCATTCCCTTCTCGAGATGTCGTGTGCTGCTCTCGAGAAATCTTGTGTTGCTCCTGAGAAATCTGTTTCAGCATGCATTCGGGCGCCATTTTGAGGGTCAAAACGACATCATATGGAAAAATGGTTAACATGGATTTTGTTCGTCTCGACGAGATATACAACTTAAGTGTTGATAACTTTTTGATTTGGTGTGGTCTTTAGCCTCTATTTTTATTTTTCGAGAACCCGCACTTGAATTACCCGCCTCCTTTCTGTTTAGACAAAAGAATTTAAATATATATATATATATAATCATATACTTAAGGATAAATAGAACTACTTCATCTTCTTCTCTTGACTGAACCAGAGAGCGAGAGTGACGGCGAGGGTTCCAAGTTCGTGAAGCTTCGGATCGCCGTTGTCAGAGCTACGGTGCTCGGAATCGCAAACCGAGCATAGATCCGGAAAGTTCTTGCCGAGATCTTCACGTTCATGGTAAGTATTTCTCGTTAACCTTATCCTCAAATTGCTAGTTAATTGTCTTGGATTATAAAGTGTGTTTCACCTAAAACCATTTCTCTCAAATTTTATTTCGTAGATTTGGTAAACAAATTTGGTTGTCGTGTCACTTTAATTATCGAGTCATTATGATCGTTGTGACACCTCGTGCATCCCGTTGTTTTGACCGTACCTCACTTTGCTTAACCCTTGCAATTTCCTTATGTAGTCCAAATCATTTATTGACCGTTAGTCCATGTTGAATAAAAGGAACTTTGCGTGTATAATTATGTAACTAAAGAAAACCCTGATGGTCTGTGCGCATTGGGGTTTCTCCCTCGGCACCGTGTCTTATGGCTGAGTTTGTGCGCGTTGTGGACCTTCATCCCTGGCACATTACCTTAGCTATTGCTCTGTGCGCGTTGGGATTTCTCCGTCGGCATAGTGCCTTTTGGCTGGGTTTGTGCGCATTGTGGACATTTTTCCCCGGTATAGTACTCTTTCCTGTTGAGCTGATCAGTCTCATTTAAATGATGTATAACATGAATAATAAAGAAACACGAATGTATGAAATTCTAATGTTTGACACTTTGTTCTGTTCAGTTGATGTGATTAGCCTTTCTTGCTCAGTTAGATTTACTGTTTTGTTTATGTTGCTTTGCTACTGAGTTTTGTTGCCCCTCGTTCACTTCGAGGTTTGTTAGTATTCCTTTTACTCTTTTGCACCACTTATAGCTTGCTTCTGAGGTGTTCTTCTTTTGAATGCCTCAGGTCCAGAGCAATAGCAAGTTTAGCTGATAGAGTTGTGCGTCTGGTGCTGCGAGTTGCTGCGGTCGTTTGTTTCCACCTCCGAGCGTTAAGGTAGTTATTTTGTTAGACATGACTGCTTCGCTATGGGTTTGTGTAAGTTGTTGACGCTCATATTCTTAGACTTCTTATGACAGTTTACTTGTTACTTTACTGTTGTTACTTATTGTTTGTTTATACTTGCTCTCTGGGAAAGATTTATGTTAGGATGCATATATTACTTTTAAGTATACAAAATGCATTCTGGAATATTGTCATGACATAACTTTTAACTGTAAAACTTACTACTTTTAAGCGCTATAAAAGTCATTTTATTTATATTAAATGTAGAAGTCACGTCATCATTATAATATGTCAGACTTTCATTCTCATATAGCATAATAAATAAATCAAACTAAGTATTTTCCGCTGTGTAAACTTATATATTTTCTCACCTATGGACTACTGATCCACCCGACCGAGGGATACGGTCAGTAACTCAAATAACTTATATTTTTTAAAAAACTTAATTTCATAAGTCTTTTATTTAAAGTAAATATGAGGACGAGTCGCCTGAGCGTCTGCAATTGTCCCCTGCACGGCGTGGCATCACGGCGTGTGTTTTTCTTACTCTGATGTATTATTTAATACGAAGAAAATGCGGGTTGTGACAACAACAACTGCCTCTGGGCATCTCGATCCTACAGTAACTGCCTCCGGGCAGTGCGCTCCTCACAGCAACTACCTCTGGTAGCGCGCTCCTTATATCAACTGCTTCTGGGCAGTGTGCTCCTCACAGCAACTGCCTTCGGGCAGCGCGCTCCTCACAGCACCTGCCTCCGGGCAGTGCGCTCTTTACAACAACTACTTCTGGGCAGCGCGCTTCATACAGCAATTACCTTCAGGCAGTGTGCTCTTTACAGCAACTACATCCAAGAAGCACGCTCTTTACCACATCTGCCTCCGGGAAACACGCTCCTTGTAATGCCCGTATCAGATATTTAAATTCTCCAACAATGCTCTCTTTAGCAGCCACCAGGACTCAGGCCACAAAATATAAAAGACCAAGGACAATGCTATCATATCAAGTAAAGTCGTAAATGCGCTACATAAAATCACCAAAGGGTGATAACAAGTATGCACCAGACATAACAAAGAGCAAAAGACAAACATACAACAGATTCAACCAAAGAAAATACGATAATACAAGAATATAACGTCACTACATTTCAGCCGCATCAACATCAAAACTCTCGTCGCCAAAGATATCATCAAAACTAAAGCTGGATATATCGCATCCCAAGCTCCTGCCAACAAGATGAAAAGCCTTCGAAACTCCATGCCTAAGCGTCAGCTCCTGAACGTCCTCCATCTGAGGCTCCACCTCCTTGCTCCAGATCTCATTGTGAACCTCCTCGCTAATCAAGCAACGATCCCGCATATAGTCCAGAGATGCCATGTACTTCGCAAGTCCAACAGCCTTTAACTCTGACACACGACTATTAGAAGATAACGCCTCCAATTGGGCCTTCACCGCACAAAGCTCTGTCTCTAAACGAGAAGTCTCCTCTGGAGAACGCTTCAGCATGTGTGTAGCCATTTCCACCAGATATTTATCCACCTCCAAAGACGCTCAAGTCTCCTCTAATTCTGCCTTCAGCTCCGATCCAATCCAGCGATATTGAGAAATGTCACGGCCATGATCATCTCTCATAGTGACAAGCGATCCCGCTGCCGCCCGAAACTTCTCCAGAAGGACTAGATACCCATCCTTCAAACTCACATAATGATCATTCCAGGTAACTGCAATCTGAACCTGAGCCTCAATCTGAAAAAGAAAAAAGATGGAGAGAAGTCAGCACAATACAACAATAAAGAAGTGCCAAAAACCAATCAAGCTCGATTCGCACTTCGTTCATCGCCTTCAAAGAAGAAGTGACCCTCAGAGTCGCCGCCTCCGCAGGGAAATACTAGGGGCAGATGATCCAAGAACCTTTACCTCGGGAGGCGAACCGCCACTACCACTAGAAGGAGAGTCGTCACCCGGATAAGACAAACAAGGCATCACGCAACCGCCACCCCGAGAAACTACAGTGGCCTTCCGTTTCCAATTGCAAATCAAAGATGTCACAGTGTCCGCCGAGAGTCTCAAGAAATGTCACACCGCAACAAGCGCTTCTCTTCCATAAATGAAGAAATACTAAACAGACGATTCACCAACTCGCAAGGCTCTGAAACTCCAAGCATTGGAGAAAACTCCCGCTCTCTCCCCTTTTGACGACATCAATGATCAGACAATGAGTTCCACAACTCCGGCAAGCCCCAAGAGTTCCTGACGTAACCAGACAAGGTATTTCCATGGAGGTGATCCATTCGAATCTCAAAATCAAGCCAACTCTTCTTACTATGAACCTCCACACGCTCACCACCATCAGAGCGAACATCGCATCAATGGCAGAAGCAGTCCAAAGAAATCCCCCCCCCCCATGTTCGCGAAATAATACAACCAACCTCATGAGGCGTACTACCCCCAAGGGAGTAAACTGGGAAATCGACACGCCACAGGATTTCAGGATCTCAATCACTTCCTCGTATGGAGGGAACCAGAACCCCGATCTTATGGTGGTCTCGCAGATCGTCAACCAGTCACGAGGAGGATTTTGTACCCTCTCCTCAACACGTGGTATCCTCACTTCGGGGTCGGCAGGCAAGCCAAACCTCCTCCTCCAAATTGCAACCTAATCCTCGGTAAGGGACGAGCGAAGACGCATCGGCCTAGCAGTATGCCTCGAGCCCTGACACAAAAATTAAAAATAAATTTAGAATAAAAATTTTGATCGAAGATCATCCACTCCCATCATGTACAAAAAGGTGCGTCACCTGATAAAATCAAAAATATCCGCGACACACCCAAACACACACACATGCACCCAGGAATGTGCATAAACACACAGCAGGCCCCGCGCTCGCGTCAGCGTGTGGCCATGTGCACGCGGTAATGCATGGAATTCCACAGGCGCACACAAGGCCAGGTGCGTGCAACCGCGCGTGCACGGCCAAGAACGTGCACGGCCAGGCCCGCGTGCGACCAGACGCGTGCGCGCCTGTGCGCGGCCAGGCGCATGCGGATAAGCCTGTACGCGACCAAGACAACGTGCGGCCAGGCGCGCGCACGCGCTCGCGCGGCCTGGCACGCGCCCACGCACACAACCATGTGCGTGTGCGCACGCCCATGCCCACGCTCACGCGATCGCGCATGCGGGCACACCAGCGGCACCTTTGTAGGTGCACTCGCTCCCTATCTAACACATTTTTGAACGTGTGCGCTCTTGCGCGCAGTTGAGACCACGCATGCCCATGCGCGACCCCGAGCACGTATCTACGTGCACCATCGCGACGATGGGGGAAACAGCTTCCTCCCCAAGGCGCGTTCATCGCCTCTCCTATTCCATAATACATTTTAACATTTTTACCAGAGTTTGTAGGGGACAACCACTTGCCAACTCAAGTCCATCACCATTCACCATCGTCGCCACCGTAAAGATAAGCAGAGAAAGATCCTCATTTTTCTTCGTCTGAAGTGGTCTCGTACAACAATGATCTTATAGGCAATTGTTGGGGCTGACTCCCATTTTATATGAAATAGGTGTGCATATAACCACCCACCCATTATCCCCACCTCAAAAGAAGTGGGATCATGGGATTGACCGTGCACGCGATCACCACGTCGGATCCCCCGCACACTGATACCATCACGTGTAATAGGAAAACCGTCGTGAGCCCCACCTCACCGGCGGCGGGCGGCCAGCCACCTCCCCGGATGTCAACCGCCCGCCCTCTTTCATCGCGCCGGACCCTGCCTCGGCCGAGGAAGCGGCCTCCTGGGCGCTCATCCCCTGGACGTCGGCGAGGCCATGGGGGCGGCCACTCAGGCCGCCCCCTCCATCGACCGTCGGTGCGGCCAAGGGGGCAGCCGCCCGGGTCATCCCCTCGCTCGGCAGCCGGCGCGGCTGTCACAACCCGCATTTCCTCAACGAGTACATCGTATCAGAGCAAGAGGAACTACGGGTTATTATGCCACGTCGTGCAGGGGATAACTGCACACGCTCAGGCAACCCTTGACGCTTACTTTATGAGTTGAAATCCAGCAGTGCAATGCAAGAAAACCTTTGAGGTTAATGGTCGTATCCCTCGGCCTTAGGCATTAAAATGTGTGTTTATACGCGGCGGAAATGCTTTGTTTCTTTATGACGATCCCCTACATGCAGTCTATATTGATACTACTATAAGAAATCATCTTTGTTTACGTCATTTGGAAAATACGTGTTCGGTAACCAAAACATGTTATGCATAGATACAATAATAGTTTTGTTTAGCTTAAAAATACCGAATGTAACCTACCATAAATCCTTCCCAAGAGCAAGAAGACATCATCTCATCCAAATGAGTCACATTAGCAGTCTCGTATTCATATATCACAAGTAAAGAAAAGCACCAATGGGTGCCAACAAGCTGACACGAACCCATTGGGGCACATGTATGTCTGTACAACAAAGAAAAGACCTACCTCGCTAAGTAAGCTCGGCTAGCTCCCAAGAAACTCCACCAACAAACCTAGCCGCTCAACCAGCTACAACCTGCACCTGAGGCATTCAAGAAAGAATACCTCAGCAATCCTCGAAAATACAATAAAACACAGAGCAGTATGTTTATACAATATCATGAAGTGGCTTACCGACCCCGTAGCAATGTTTCATAGAAGTAAAATGAATGAACAAAACAGGTGGAAAACAAGTAGTAAACACTGTCAATCCAAAGTGCCAAACGGACCAAGTGCGTACAATTTTCATCAAGTCCTGTTCAACCCGCAGGAGCAAAAAGGCAAAACACATGCCCATTCCATCATCCTTCGTACCAGAAACCACTATACGAGTGAAACATAAGCAGTGGTTAAATGCGATTCAGCAAGGGTCTTTTGGTGGCAGCCCGAAAGTGGAATGCACCAATAAAAGCCAGCCCAAATCGGGGCAAAATGGTGCTCTACACCACAAATCCAAACCCGGTGGCCACAAAGGCTGAACCCACACCACCCCTTACCGAATCCTCACACAAACGCTTCTGCCATGGTTCACAATTCGCCTCGCAAAACTCACCATAAACGAACCTAAGCGTAACACCACAAACAAGTCTCACCATAACCCAAGTACACACGTTCCCTTCCTTCATCCTCACACATGACTACAAATTGCCAACGTTATGTCAAACGTAATAGAGTTTGATTAACGAAAATTACATGAATCACACGAATAAGAAAGGCTACATGAACATGAATCAACTTAGCTACAAGAATCACATGAACAAGATAAACGACATGAATTAACCTAGCATAGACTTGATAACTAAACAAAACTAAGCATGGAAGATCGAATTCATTCAGCATAGGGAAATTCAAGAGCATAATAAGGCTAGTGAGGAAGAACCCAAAACAAGAAGAACAAGCTATAGAAAAACTAGCTATTTGGCACAATCAAAACCAAGAAATAAGATTGGCAAGGGTGAAGAACACCGCTTGCCTGAACCGAGACGACACCGTGATGGCTGCTCCTCTCTTTCCTTGCCTTGCTTTAGCCCTTTCTCCCTTGAGTTCCTTTTTTGGAATGAGGAAGAAGATGAATAAGAAGGTGAAATGGGGAGGAGAATCTCTGTTTCGGCCTTATTTCCTCCAGAACAGAGCTGGACCGTTAGATGCAGAACCAAGGAAATAAACGGCACAAAAAAACTGGAAAAAGTCGATTTTCGGGCCGGTCACGCCCTGTGTCACGCCCGTGACGCAGGGCGTATACCTTAAGCGGCGCAGAAAGTCGGCAAATCCAAGTTTATCCACACGGTACACGGCCGGGTACACGCCCGTGACGGGTCGGTCACGCCCGTGACCTAGGGCGTGTAGCCCGTGTCTCGACACCTCGTCGACACAAAGTGTCGACACTCGACACAGCTGGACACGCCCTATGACACGCCCGTGTCACAGGCCGTGTCCCCTCTCTCGACACCCGACACTCGATACTCGACACTCAACACGCGACACTCGACACTCGACAAGCTGGACACGCCCTGTGACACGCCCGTGTCACAGGCCGTGTACCCTCTCTCGACACCCGACACTCGACACAGCGGGACACGGCCCGTGACACGCCCGTGTCATGGGGCGTGTACCCCATTCGTCGAGCTCAACTCGACGCAAGAAAAATTCGTCGAGTCAAGGAGGTCACGCCCAGGTCACGCCCTGGGTCACGCCCGTGTCAGGGGGCGTGTCACGCACAAAAACGACCATTTTTCCCTGTTTTGAAAAGAGTTTCTGTATCGTCCTAGACCATTTTTGCCTTAAGAACTTTTTACCCCCTTTTTTGTTTCCTGGACCAGCAACTTGTTTTAAACAACATTACCCGGGCGCGAAAAAGTGCAAGCATTCCCTAAGAGGCCTCACCGAGTCCCCAATTTGGACTCCGGTTTGTTGGGGAATCGTGCAACTCGGCTACCAAAACAGCCACTCGCAAGCCCGCGGGAAAAACCATGCTCGAACAACGGTCAAAGCCAACGTAACGCCCATCATGCGTACGCAATCAAAAATCCAGGGTGTTACAATCACTCCCCCTAACAAAAAGTTTCGCCTCAAAACTTTTCACTCATTGTGATCTCAATCAAACCACCAATGGGCGCCAACAAGCTGACACGAACCCATTGGGGCACATGTATGTCTGTACAACAAAGAAAAGACCTACCTCGCTAAGTAAGCTCGGCTAGCTCCCAAGAAACTCCACCAACAAACCTAGCCGCTCAACCGGCTACAACCTGCACCTGAGGCATTCAAGAAAGAATACCTCAGCAATCCTCGAAAATACAATAAAACGCAGAGCAGTATGTTTATACAATATCATGAAGGGGCTTACCGACCCCGTAGCAATGTTTCATAGAAGTAAAATGAATGAACAAAACAGGTGGAAAACAAGTAGTAAACACTGTCAATCCAAAGTGCCAAACGCACCAAGTGCGTACAATTTTCATCAAGTCCTGTTCAACCCGCAGGAGCAAAAAGGCAAAACACATGCCCATTTCATCATCCTTCGTACCAGAAACCACTATACGAGTGAAACATAAGCAGTGGTTAAATGCGATTCAGCAAGGGTCTTTTGGTGGCAGCCCTAAAGTGGGACGCACCAATAAAAGCCAGCCCAAATCGGGGCAAAATGGTGCTCTATACCACAAATCCAAACCCGGTGGCCACAAAGGCTGAACCCACACCACCCCTTACTGAATCCTCATACAAACGCTTCTGCCATGGTTCACAATTCGCCTCGCAAAACTCACCATAAACGAACCTAAGCGTAACACCACAAACAAGTCTCACCATAACCCAAGTACACACGTTCCCTTCCTTCATCCTCACACATGACTACAAATTGCCAACGTTATGTCAAACGTAATAGAGTTTGATTAACGAAAATTACATGAATCACACGAATAAGAAAGGCTACATGAACATGAATCAACTTAGCTACAAGAATCACATGAACAAGATGAACGACATGAATTAACCTAGCATAGACTTGATAACTAAACAAAACTAAGCATGGAAGATCGAATTCATTCAGCATAGGGAAATTCAAGAGCATAATAAGGCTAGTGAGGAAGAACCCAAAACAAGAAGAACAAGCTATAGAAAAACTAGCTATTTGGCACAATCAAAACCAAGAAATAAGATTGGCAAGGGTGAAGAACACCGCTTGCCTGAACCGAGACGACACCGCGATGGCTGCTCCTCTCTTTCCTTGCCTTGCTTTAGCCCTTTCTCCATTGAGTTCCTTTTTTGGAATGAGGAAGAAGATGAATAAGAAGGTGAAATGGGGAGGAGAATCTCTGTTTCGGCCTTATTTCCTCCAGAACAGAGCTGGACCGTTAGATGCAGAACCAAGGAAATAAACGGCACAAAAAAACTGGAAAAAGTCGATTTTCGGGCCGGTCACGCCCTGTGTCACGCCCGTGACGCAGGGCGTGTACCTTAAGCGGCGCAGAAAGTCGGCAAATCCAAGTTTATCCACACGGTACACGGCCGGGTACACGCCCGTGACGGGTCGGTCACGCCCGTGACCTAGGGCGTGTAGCCCGTGTCACGACACCTTGTCGACACAAAGTGTCGACACTCGACACAGCTGGACACGCCCTATGACACGCCCGTGTCACAGGCCGTGTCCCCTCTCTCGACACCCGACACTCGATACTCGACACTCGACACGCGACACTCGACACTCGACAAGCTGGACACGCCCTGTGACACGCCCGTGTCACAGGCCGTGTACCCTCTCTCGACACCCGACACTCGACACTCGACACTCGACACAGCGGGACACGGCCCGTGACACGCCCGTGTCATGGGGCGTGTACCCCATTCGTCGAGCTCAACTCGACGCAAGAAAAATTCGTCGAGTCAAGGAGGTCACGCCCAGGTCACGCCCTGGGTCACGCCCGTGTCAGGGGGCGTGTCACGCACAAAAACGACCATTTTTCCCTGTTTTGAAAAGAGTTTCTGTGTCGTCCTAGACCATTTTTGCCTTAAGAACTTTTTACCCCCTTTTTTGTTTCCTGGACCAGCAACTTGTTTTAAACAACATTACCCGGGCGCGAAAAAGTGCAAGCATTCCCTAAGAGGCCTCACCGAGTCCCCAATTTGGACTCCGGTTTGCTGGGGAATCGTGCAACTCGGCTACCAAAACAGCCACTCGCAAGCCCGCGGGAAAAACCATGCTCGAACAACGGTCAAAGCCAACGTAACGCCCATCATGCGTACGCAATCAAAAATCCGGGGTGTTACAATCACTCCCCCTAACAAAAAGTTTTGCCTCAAAACTTTTCACTCATTGTGATCTCAATCAAACCACCAATGGGCGCCAACAAGCTGACACGAACCCATTGGGGCACATGTATGTCTGTACAACAAAGAAAAGACCTACCTCGCTAAGTAAGCTCGGCTAGCTCCCAAGAAACTCCACCAACAAACCTAGCCGCTCAACCGGCTACAACCTGCACCTGAGGCATTCAAGAAAGAATACCTCAGCAATCCTCGAAAATACAATAAAACGCAGAGCAGTATGTTTATACAATATCATGAAGGGGCTTACCGACCCCGTAGCAATGTTTCATAGAAGTAAAATGAATGAACAAAATAGGTGGAAAACAAGTAGTAAACACTGTCAATCCAAAGTGCCAAACGCACCAAGTGTGTACAATTTTCATCAAGTCCTGTTCAACCCGCAGGAGCAAAAAGGCAAAACACATGCCCATTCCATCATCCTTCGTACCAGAAACCACTATACGAGTGAAACATAAGCAGTGGTTAAATGCGATTCAGCAAGGGTCTTTTGGTGGCAGCCCTAAAGTGGAACGCACCAATAAAAGCCAGCCCAAATTGGGGCAAAATGGTGCTCTACACCACAAATCCAAACCCGGTGGCCACAAAGGCTGAACCCACACCACCCCTTACCGAATCCTCACACAAATGCTTCTGCCATGGTTCACAATTCGTCTCGCAAAACTCACCATAAACGAACCTAAGCGTAACACCACAAACAAGTCTCACCATAACCTAAGTACACACGTTCCCTTCCTTCATCCTCACACATGACTACAAATTGCCAACGTTATGTCAAACGTAATAGAGTTTGATTAACGAAAATTACATGAATCACATGAATAAGAAAGGCTACATGAACATGAATCAACTTAGCTACAAGAATCACATGAACAAGATAAACGACATGAATTAACCTAGCATAGACTTGATAACTAAACAAAACTAAGCATGGAAGATCGAATTCATTCAGCATAGGGAAATTCAAGAGCATAATAAGGCTAGTGAGGAAGAACCCAAAACAAGAAGAACAAGCTATAGAAAAACTAGCTATTTAGCACAATCAAAACCAAGAAATAAGATTGGCAAGGGTGAAGAACACCGCTTGCCTGAACCGAGACGACACCGCGATGGCTGCTCCTCTCTTTCCTTGCCTTGCTTTAGCCCTTTCTCCCTTGAGTTCCTTTTTTGGAATGAGGAAGAAGATGAATAAGAAGGTGAAATGGGGAGGAGAATCTCTGTTTCGGCCTTATTTCCTCCAGAACAGAGCTGGACCGTTAGATGCAGAACCAAGGAAATAAACGGCACAAAAAAACTAGAAAAAGTCGATTTTTGGGCCGGTCACGCCCTGTGTCACGCCCGTGACGCAGGGCGTGTACCTTAAGTGGCGCAGAAAGTCGGCAAATCCAAGTTTATCCACACGGTACACGGCCGGGTGTTGGGTACATTGGTTAAATGTACCTGATTTGAAGAAGCCTCACCCAACTCAATGATATACATCATAATGTATTTGATGTATATTGAGTTTACTTGTGCAGGTTAAGTAATTACTGGACTGAAGCAAAAAGTTTCTAAGTCCATGTGTCGACACCCAGAGGGAAAGTGTCGACACTTAAGAAGACTTGTGTCGACACCCAGACAAGCAGTGTCGACACTTGGAGTCATTGTGTCGACACCTGGGATGCAGAGTCGACACCAGACATAAAGTGTCGACACAAGGAGCTGTGTCGACACTCATTGAAGAAAAGTGCAGAGAAGCTGTGTCGACACAAGGAGCTGTGTCGACACCCAGTGAAACTGTGTCTACACCAGAAAGTGTCGACACTTGGAGCTGTGTCGACACTCAGCAAAAGTCTGCAGAAACTAAGTTAAAGTGTCGACACCCAGAACAATGTGTCGACACTCAACAGAAGAGTCAGCACTTAAAGTAAGTGTCGACACCAAGAACAGAGTGTCGACACTCAACAGAAGAGTCAGCACATGAAGTAAGTGTCGACACCCAGAACAATGTGTCGACACTCAGCTGAAGACTCTACACTTGAAGAAAGTGTCGACACATGGAGCAGTGTCGACACTTAGCAAAGAACAGCAAGATCGTAAAAATATTCTAAGTACAAGTGTCGACACTAAGGGAATGTGTCGACACTCAGCTGAAGAATCAAGTGTCGACACAAGGAGCTGTGTCGACACTCAGCAAATATCAACATAGACGACTATGTGTCGACACCAAGAAGTAGTGTCGACACTTAACAGATTCAACACAAGAAGTTGTGTCGACACAAAGGAGATGTGTCGACACTTAGAAGAATTCAGCAAAAGATAGAAGATCAAGTACTTGTGTCGACACTCAATTTCAGTGTCGACACATGAAGAAGAATCTGTGTCGAGACATAGTATCTACAACACAAGGAGTTGTGTTGACACCTTGTAGACTTGTGTCAACACTTACACAACTAGTGTCGACACTTGGTCTATAAGTGTCGACACTTAAAGACAGAAAGTCTCGACACTATCAGACAGTTAGAGATTTTCAAGAATTGACTGGATGACTTGACAGCTGCCGTTCCAGCCGGTCTACAGCACCTGTCAGAGATGTCAGAATTCAGTTATGGACCGGACCAGCCGGTTACCATGAAGAAGGCCTATAAATAGGCTCATACAGTTTACAGAAACTATTGATCAAATTGTTGTTGAACAAGTTATTAAAGTGGTTCACAGAGTTATTGATCAAGTATCAAATCAAGAAGATCTAGCTGTGCAGATCTAAGAAGTTGGAGAGAGAGGACTCCATCCAAGAAATCAGCCGTTGGAACTAGGCTGAGAAGAAGGATTCAGTTTTGTTCTGGATCTTAAGAAGCAGAGATCAAGGATCAACTGCAGGAGGATTCATTCTTATTCAGTTCTACTTTCAAGAAGCTTTGAATAAAGCTAAGTCAGATTGAATCCAGCTGAGTTCTTCCAAGAACTCATCAAGAAACTCTCAACTCCCCTCTCTTGTTTCTGAGTTGTTGAGTTATTATTTCTATAAACATTTTTATCTTATAGGATCCTTTGGATCTGAGTGAATTGTAAGCCTGTAATTATAAAGGCTGAGGGTAGGGCTTGAGAGCCTGAGTGTAGGAGATTGAAATCTCTGAGTGTATGCCTTGTTGGCTGAGTGTAGGCCTTGATTGGCTGAGTGTAGGCCTTTGTGGCTGAGTGTAGGCTTTGGGAAAAGCTGAGTTGTAGGGCCTTGGGCCTGAGGTGTAGGAACCAATTTGGGTTCTGAGACAGTGGTGGAGTTTGGCCGAATCTAGTACACTGCTAGATAGGCGAAGGGGGAAAGTGGATGTACCCAAAGCTTGGGGAACCACTATAAAACTCTGTGTCTGCTGTGATTGTGCTGTGATTGTGAATGCTTGTGTGATTGCTGTGCAAAAGTAGAATAGATTTTGTGATATAACTGATTGCTACCATTAAAGTCTTAAAAAGAATTAGGTCACCTATTCACCCCCCCCTCTAGGTGTGTAGGTACCATATCTTTCAAGTGGTATCAGAGGGAGGTTACTCAAAAAGGACTAACAGTCTGAGGAGATCCTGTTTGACAGATTCAGTGTAAGTCAAAATACAGATTCAAGAAAATCAAGAACCATGGGTTCCTCTGAAAATCACAAGGAATTGGGTTCCATGAAATTGCCCATATGCAGGAAAGAGATCTTTGGGATCTGGAAGGAAAGGGTAAGGCTGTTTATGGAAGCCTCTGACCCTAGGATATACATCACAGTAAAAGAAGGGCCTTATGTGCCCATGAAGATATCTGTTCTAGATGCAAATCAGAGAACTCCAAAGGATTTCTCTGAAATGACTAAGGATGAGATTGTCCTAGCCACCATGGACAAGAGGGCACAAAACATTATAGTAAGTGTCATAGATGATGCAACTTTTCAGAATCTAATACACTGTAAGACAGCCAAAGAGATGTGGGACACTCTTATTGTGTATATGGAGGGATCTGAAGAAGTTAGACAAGATAGAAAATCCTTACTAAATCAGAAGTATGAAAGTTTTAGACAAGGAAAGGGTGATAGCATAACTGAGTGCTATAAGAAGTTCTACAGAATAGTGAATGAACTCATGTCTTATGGAAGAGAGTTCAGTAACTATGAACTAAATGACAAGTTCTTAAGGTCCCTAACCAAAGATTGGGACATCAAGATCTGTGCCATTAGAGAAATGGCTAAGTTGGGAGAAATTCCTCCACCTACACTGTTTGGCAAGTTATTGTCTTATGAAATGCAATTGACAGTGAGGAAAGAGGAGGAGAAATCAACAAGAACTGAACACAAGGAAAGAACAGTAGCCTTCAAGACAGAAGCCTCCAGAAAGTGCAGGAATAAGTCATCAACTCCACCTCCAGAGGTAGTTGAATCAGAGTCAGATGAGTCAGTCAGCACAAAATCTGAAAGCAGTGAAAGTGATGAAGACTTTGCTGCCTTCACTAGACACTTTTAGAAATTCTTGAAGAAGAAACAGTGGAGGACAAGGCCCTCTACTTCAAAAGGAAAAGAAGATTTTTATCAGGATAAAAAGGCTTCAAAGAAGGACAGGAAGAGGACAAAATCTAGCAAGGCAACTGGTTCTAAGATAGTGTGTTATTGCTGCAATAGACAAGGGCATGTTATTGCAGATTGTCCTGAAAAGAGAAAAGAGTCTAGTGACAGGAAAAAGACTTATTTCAAAGGCAAGAAAGAAAAGTCTTTTGTTGCCAAGAAGGAGAAGACTCTATCAGATATCTCTTCTTCAGAAATTGAGTCTGATGCTGAGGCATACATAGGGCTGTTTGCTGAAGAATAAGAAGAAGAATTTATGCAGATTTTGGAGTATATATATGAACAAGAAGATAGTCAATGCCAAGGGCTAATGGCTTTGACAGAGCATGACAAAATCCTGGAGCAGCCAGGACCCAGTAAGGTACAAAGTTCAACTTTAAGTTCAGTTTCTTGTTCTAGTACAGAATCAGATTCATCATCATCTAGTGATGAGAATGTATATGAGTCTGAGGATGATATTCATCAGCTTATAGATGAATATAAAGTGCTGTTGCAAGCTTACAAGAAAAGCAAGTCCCTAGCCAAAAGTTAGGCAAAGGAAATTGCTGATCTTAAAGCTGCTGCAACAGATTTTGAGAAGCAATTTGATCAAAAGCTTAATGAGATAGCCAGGCTGAAACACATAACAGTGATTCAGATGGGGACTATCACCTTTAAGAATGATCAAATCAAGAGTCTGGAGATCAATCTTCAGAAAGAGAGAGAACTTGTTGCTAGGTTTTCTAAACCTAAGTCAGTACTACCTTTAATTGATGAATTTGTTCATCATAAAGGCAAGGCTGGACTGGGCTTTATTAAACCTGCAAGGACTGAGCAGTCCAAGCCCAAGTCCAAGGGCAAAGCCCTAACATTCAACAAGTCTGCTGTAGATAAGACAGCAAAGACAGTACCTAAGCAAAGGTACAATAAGTTTGAATGTTGGTGCTGTGGCAAAGTTGTCCACTTTGCAATGGACTGTTGGCACAATGCTAGTGCCAAAGTGAGTAACAAATTACCTGTTGAAAAGCCAGTAGGTAATTTTGTCAAGTTGCAAACTAACAAGTACCAAGGACCCAAGAATTCTTTGGGTTCTAAGGTTCATTAATCTGTTTTGCAGGTAAGTCCAAGTGGCCATACCCCAACATGGTACTTGGACAGTGGATGTTCCAGACATATGACTGGAACTAGGGGACTACTAAGGGACTACATTCCAATAAAAGATGGTCCAAAAGTAACCTTTGGTGGTTCAGAAAAAGGAATCATCAAAGGATTTGGTAACATTTCTAGTCATTTAGTTACCATTACTCAAGTGGCTTATGTTAAAGGGTTGAAACACAACCTAATAAGTATAAGTCAATTAAGTGATGTAGGGTATGACATCTCATTTGTTAAAAATGGTTGTCATATCAAGAGGTCAACTGATCAAGAGATCATTTTGACTGGTTATAGGAAAAGGAATGTCTACTGCCTAGACATTATGGTTGAGAACAATGGTTCTCCAGTGTGTCTTGTAGCTGATGAGACAGTCTCTCATTGTGTCAAATTGCACAAGAGGCTTGCCCATCTTAACTACAAGACTATTAGCAAACTCTTTAGCAAAGAGTTAGTGAGGAATGGTCCTCAAGTTAAGTGTGTTAAAGATGGTATTTGTTCAACTTGTCAAAAGCGCAAGCAGACTAAATCCACCTTTAGAAGCATAGAAAACAAAGATGCTGTGAGGTGTTTATACCTCTTGCATATGGATCTCTTTGGTCCAATGCCAGTTCACAGCTTAGGTAGGAAGGTCTATACCCTTGTAGTTGTAGATGACTACTCAAGGTTTTCCTGGGTGTTCTTCTTAAGACAGAAATTTGAAACACCTAGTGTCTTCTATAGCTTTGTCAAGCAAATTCAGAATGAACTAAATAGTGCAGTGGTCAAAATTAGAAGTGACCATGGTACTGAATTTCAGTCTGATAGCATGACAAAAATATGTGAAGACTTTGGGATATTTCAAGAGTTTTCTTCACCTAGAACACCTCAGCAAAATGACATTGCTGAGAGGAAGAATAGGACCTTGATAGAGGCTGGTAGGACCCTATTAAGTGATACATCACTGCCAGAATATTTCTGGGCTGAAGCAGTTAATACTGCATGCCATGTTATAAATAGGGCTACCATCACTAAAGGGCTCAACAAGACCCCCTATGAAGTTGTGAAAGGCAGGAAACCAAACCTATCCTACTTTAGGATCTTTGGTTGCAAATGCTTCATACTTAACAATGGAAAGTCTTACTTAACTAAGTTTGCTGCCAAGTCCCAAGAGGAAATTTTTGTTGGGTACAGCAACAACAGTAAGGCTTATAGAGTCTACAACTTGACTACACAAGTTGTAGAAGAATCTGTGCATGTAGTTTTTGATGAGACTAAACTTATTAATAATGAGTTGTCTAGTAGTGTATGCAGCCCCACAGGTTTAACAAAGAAGATGGACAAGCTTACTATAGAAGAAATACCTGCTGCAAGACAGCAAGTAGAAGACAGTAGCTGTTGTCCAGTGGGAGAACTACATGTACCAATTGCTGAAGAAGTTCAAGGTATACAGCATGATGGAGATGCTGAAGAGGTTCAACCAGAAGTTAGGATGCCTCCAGCCAACAGGCATCTTAAAGATCATCCAGTAGAGCAGATTATTGGAGATCCAAGACAACGAGTACAAACCCGGAGCAGATACATGAATGCAGCAATCTACTCCAGTTTTCTATCTCAAGTTCAACCTAAGAAGTTTGAAGAAGCAATACAAGATCCACAATGGACTGAAGCAATGCAAGAAGAGCTTAATCAGTTCAAAAGGTGCAAGGTCTGGGAACTTGTTCCTAAACCTAAAGACCATAATATAATAGGAACTAAGTGGATCTACAGGAATAAGATGGATGAACAAGGGGTCATCATTAAGAATAAAGCTAGACTGGTTGCTAAAGGATATAGGCAAGAAGAAGGTATAGACTTTGATCAAACCTTTGCTCTAGTAGCCAGACTGGAAGCCATAAGGATGTTCTTGGCCTATGCAACCTATTAAGGATTCAATGTTTACCAAATGGATGTCAAATCAGCATTCCTGAATGGTAATCTTAAGGAAGAAGTCTATGTGGAACAGCCTTCAGGTTTTGTTGATCCAACTCTACCTCATCATGTCTATAGACTTAGGAAAGCTTTATATGGGTTAAAGCAAGCCCCTAGGGCTTGGTATGAAACCCTATCTAGTTTCCTCATTGAGAACAAGTTCTCAAGTGGGAAAATAGATAAGACTCTATTCCTTAGGGAATCTAGAGGCAAAGTTATACTAGTCCAAATATATGTAGATGACATTATATTTGGGTCTACTGAAAGCAGCCTTTGCAAAAGGTTTGCAAAACTTATGCAAGGTCAGTTTGAGATGAGTAGTATGGGAGAGCTGAAGTTTTTCTTGGGTCTCCAAGTTAAACAGACTGAGAGTGGTTTATCCATATGTCAGTCCAAGTTCACCCTATAACTCATAAGGAAGTATGGTATGGATTCATCCAGTACCATGAAGACTCCTATGGGGTCAAGTATGTCTCTGAGCAAGGATGATGCAGGGAAACCTGTAGATGAAACCTTGTATAGAGGGATAGTTGGCTCCCTATTAAACTTGACTGCTAGTAGACCAGATATCATGTATGCTACATGTGTCTGTGCAAGGTATCAAGCATGCCCTAAAGAGTCTCATTTGACAGCAGTCAAAAGAATACTGAGATATCTAAAGGGCACTCCCTATCTAGGCCTCTGGTACCCTAGGAATGAGGATTTTGATCTAACAGGTTATTCATATGCAGACTTTGCAGGATGCAAAGAAGATAGAAAAAGCACTACTGGAACCTGTCAATTCCTAGGTGAGAGACTAATTTCATGGAGTAGCAAAAAGCAAACCAGTGTGGCTATCTCCACTGCAGAGTCAGAGTATGTGGCTGCAGGAAGTTGTTGTGCTCAACTTTTGTGGATACAACATCAGCTAGAGGACTATGGATTTCAGGTAAGTAGAACTCCACTCTTCTGTGATTCTACAAGTGCTATTTCAATAGCTAATAACCCTGTATCTCATAGTAGAACAAAACATATTGAAATTAAATATCATTTTCTTAGGGAGCATGTAGAAAGAGAAGATATTTTATTGGAATATGTTAAAACTGATAATCAAGTAGCAGATATGTTTACTAAGCCCCTAGAAGAAGCTAAGTTCAATAGATTTAAAATTGAACTAGAAATGATAAACTTAGAGTAAGTTTACAGAATTGAAATTGGCTAAGTAAAAAGGTGTCGACACATAGACAAGTCTATGTCGACACAAAATAGTGGTGTCGACACTTAAGGAAAAAGGTGTCGACACATCTAGGGAGTTAGTGTCGACACTTCAGAATATTAGTGTCGACACATGTCAAGTAGGTGTCGACACATCCAAAGGTGTGTCGACACTTAAGTTTTACTCAGAATTTTCTAAGTAAAGTCTCAACTATGTGTCGAGTTATGTTGTGTCGACACTTAAACAAGTGTCGACACATAAAATCTGTTGACTAAACTTATGTCGACACATGTGTGTCGATACATTATAAGTCAGTGTCGACACTTATTGCCTGTGTCGACACATTTTAAGTTAGCTGTCCCGCCTGTTCATCTTCAAAATCAGAAAGGTATATATAGGGTTTTGTCTTTCTTTGTCGACACGCTTTCAAAGTTTCGAGACCAAAATTTCTGTGTCGACACCTCTCTTCTCTCAAGATAAATTCTACAAACCCTAATGGCGCCTAAGCTAGAGGAGAATATCAACGAAGGATATGAGCTGGTGCGCGGCGCTTTCGAAGATGCAGATCAAGCAATCAAGTCTGTCGTAACCCTAGTCGCTGCTTCTGGGTTAGATTATTTAGTTTCTGAACCTACAAAGATATGGAAGAAAGAGGTTCTTGAATTCCTAAATGGAGCTGAAGTAGATGAGTCTGGATACAGAATCAAATCCAGAGTTCATGGAACGAAGGTCAAGGTATCACCAAAGAGTCTGAGGAAGATTCTACAGCTTCCAAAAACTCAAGAGGAAGATGAAGTTACTGCATCCAGGACCAGGGAAGCTCTAACCTGGTGTGGACTTGATCCTAAGATGAATATAGGTTCTATTTTCAACAGGAAAGGCATAAACAATCAAGGCAAATTCATGTCTGAGATAGTTGGTAAAGTATTACTCAGCAAGCCAGGAGGGCATGACAGAGTGTCTGCCTATATGTTTGGAATAATGACAAGGATAATCTTCACACTAAAAACAGACTGGTCTATAGTAGTTTATGAGAAAATCAAGGAAAGCTTGAAGAAGCCCAATCTGGGCAGAATCTTAAGTCTCTACCTAGCTGGTACCATACCAGAGGTAATGAATACTGCTGCTGGAAGCAAAATAAATCACATGAGGAAGATGGATCTGATGATCTTTTCTAGATGGGACAGGGTGTTGTCAAAGGAAATGCCAACCCCTGAGAAACTAGTTCCTGAGAAAGAAATTCCACCTAAGAAGAAAAGGAAGACTGCTCCAGTGGCACAAGAGTCCACTAGCAGTTCTGGAAGTGAAGAGCTTGTTGTCTTCTCATCTGATGAGAATATAGAAGAGCCTGCAGTGAAGACTCCTGCTCCTCAAAAGGTTGCTGAGATCCAGGGGGAGCTGCCTCAAGCTAGCCCCATGCACAAGGATCACAGCCAGGGGGAGCCTCCAATTGTAGATGAACCCTCTACACTGGAAAGTGAATAAGCCACCAACACCATACTAGAGGTACTCAATGACCTAAATACTTTAGAATTTCTTATAGAAGATGCTGATTTGTCTGATGTTTATCAGCAAACTCAGCTGGATAGTCAAGATCCAGATGCTGTTATAAAAGACACATCTGTTGTACAAGCAGTTGTTCCTGATCAGGTGGTTGAAGAGCAAAGAATTCCTCCAGCTCCTTCACCACAAGAATACACCATGGAAGATTTATTCCTAAATCTAGACCAACACGATTTTGACATGGACAAGGATGCTGCTGAGAAAGAGAATGCTGCTGCTAAGGGGGAGCAAGTGCATATTATGGAAGAGCCTGTAAGGCAGGAAACTGAGAAGGCACCTGAAGTGCAGAAAGAGAGGCCCCCTAGCCCTAAGGAGAGGGTTGACATAGCCAGCTCCTCAGAATTTGAAGATGAGGAGGCTACTAGGGCTAAGCAAAAGAAACTTTATGTATTCAAGAGAAGAAGTCAAAGTTATAAGAAGGCACTTCAATCTATTGCCCCACAGCCTATAGTTCAGCAAACTCCAACTGTTGATTATAGTGCTTTAATGGTTGCACTGCAGATAAAACTGGATGAACAAAGAAAGGCAATAGAGACTTATGTAGATGAAGGGCAGAAATCTTTGCAATTTGATCTTGCTCAAGATATCAAGTCTATAAGGTTTGAAATGAACCTTAACAAGAAAGAGATGACTGAATGCTTCCACAAAGGTGGAAATGCAGTGGTGTACTTGGCAACCCACCAGGAAAAGATAAAGGCACAGGTAGATGATATAGCATTAAAGCAAGGGTATGTTCTTGAAAATCAACTAAGGATGAATGACAATTTAACTGCTTCACATAATGCTATTGTCACTGAGTTAAAGAACAAGGCTGCTGAACCTTCTACTTCTACTGCTGCTAAAGCTGAATTTGACAAAGTCTTTCAAGAAGAAATCTCTGCTGTTAAGACTGCTATCCAAGCCTCCCAGAAAGCCATATCTGAACAACTTTAAAAGCTCAAACCATTCTTTAAAGATGGAGTCAGATACTTGGATAATCAAATCAGATTCCAGAAGGATGATGTCAGAGATCATATGGCTAGAGAAGTCATAAAGGGGGAGAGAGTTTTAGTCAAAGCTAGCTCTGATCATGTCAAATGGATATCTAATTCCATCAGAGCTACACTGGGCTATCCTCCACTTTGTGATGATGACAATGTTGCTGAATCTGGAATTCAACCTGCATATCTTGGAGGTGAGCAACCAGAGGTAGCTCAAGTGATCTATCCTCCACCAGATTTTGAAATGGTGCAAGCTGATATTCATCACATGTATAGCCCAACTGAAGGGAAGTCTAATGTTATTCTGTAGAAAGTGGTTCAGCCTATATCTGAAGCCATGCAAGAGGCACTACAGAAAGAAGAAGAGACAAGGTTGTCTAAGAAGAGGTTTAGGTAACAAGCAGAACAAAGGCCAGACTTTGAACAGTGGAGCCCTACCTCTAGGAATATTATATTAACTACCTGGAAAGCTGCCAAGGATAACATTCATGACAAGAACAAATGGTTCTCTGAAGCTGAATGGAGAAAACATGAATCAAGACAAGAGGCAATTGTTCAATACAGAAGGAAGGCAAAGATGGGAAAGCTACCTCCTACTGCAGTGGAGCCTAGCAAGTACTTTCCTAACCATTTCATTATTTTGAAAGGCAAAAGATCAAAGCAGAAGAGCTTAAGAAGAAGGACTTTAAAGGAAAGAAGCATGCTGATGCTGAAACTGCTGATGCCCCTGTCAAAGCTAAAGTTCAAGCTGGCAAGGGAATAGTTATCAAGGAACCTGAACAAAAATAGATTTAGATTTTCTTGAAGTTTACCTTGTAATCTTTTGGATGTAAAATATTTAGTGAACTTCTGAAAATGTATAAGACAAATGTTAGAACAATATATGATCAATATATTGTTGGGTTTCTCTATATGATTGGCACAACGCTTGTGCACGCAGCGGAAAAGTAAAACATCAAGAAAAACCCAAAGAGATGTGGATCGGACCATGAACAGTTGAATCAAGAAGTTAACAAAACTAGGCAAAAATTACCTCGGTGGCGTTGAGTCACAACTCAACGGAGATGCTCCAAACTTTATCTGCTTGCTGGTGGCGAGTTCTACGTGGAATAGTATCCACGTTTCTGCAGAAGTCCACACGAGCGGGAGAACGCCGAGCTTTCCGTCGCACGGAAGATCAGGATGGAGAAGACCGCACCTCGGCTAATCCACGGACTGCTAGGTCCGCGCCAGGAAGAGCAGCACCAGCGACAGTCGCCGGAGAAAAGGTAGCAGCGGAGCGAACACGGCGGCGGAACTCTTCCGGCGGCGGGATCGGGATCGGCGGAGCGAACGAGCGGAACGTTTCCGTCGGGGTCGATTCGCACAGTAGCCAAAAAGATATATCACCCGATAAAACCTAAGTGTTCTATTTATACTAGAGGTATAAATAAACCCAGGAAAATCGCTATCCGCAGACCACCCAGAACTAGGGTTCAGAATCGGCGAGTATCAATCAGTGAGAATCGGCGACAATCGGCGAGAATCACTGAGCAGGTTCGGCGAGAATCACTCGACGAGTATCACACTGGATCGGCGAGAATCAGAGTACAATACTCGACGATTCTCGCCGATCGTCGAGCTGCGCTCGACGATTCACAATGATACTCGACGATCGTCGAGCCGCGGTCGACGACAATTGTCAAGGTAGTCGATCGTCGAGAATCAATCATTGATTCTCGACGATTCTCGTCGATCGGCGAGAATCAGGGAGACGATTCTCGCCGATCGGCGGGAATCAGAAGACGATTCTCGACTAATGTCATTGACCCTCGGACGACAAACCTAACCAGCCCTTTAAGGCAACATTTGCCCAACCCGATGATCCTATAAGGCAACACTTTGCCCATAACCCTATTCAGGTCGGTGATTGGTAACCTTTACCAACACAGTCAGTCAACCAACTTCTCCACATCTCTTATGTGCGACCCTGCAGGCTCATATTGCGTTGGCAGTGAGATTACATGTTTGACCACTTACAGATCATCATGGTAACTCCAACAGACTCCCACTTGATCTCGAAAGTATCAAACCAAAAACCTCACAAACAATGAGCGGCATCTAGCAATGCATCATTGCTCCCCAAGCAATAAGAGTTTATAACTCATAAGCCTTTATGACCAATGTATCAGCGTTGTCTTTGTCCCTTTGTCCCTTACATCCGGATAGAACTAGAGGCATGGACCGTGTCACCCTCGTAATAGCTCAATCCAAGTTTCTTGATCCAGGATGGACTTCCAGAGAATGGTGAGTCCAATATCACATATTGACTCAACCAAGCATAGCCATGCATTTCTCAGTCCAGTTCCATCAAGGGGCCCATGGATGCAACTCTTGTCATACAGGAGGACAAATTCCATATCTGCTCACACACAAACACCCAAATGATTCGTAACATGCCCAACAACCACCCTTATCATCAACCTTTCTCAAGGAAGACTTTAGATGACATCAAAGCACGCTCTTCCTCACTTGATGAATGCTGTGACTTCAGGTCAAAGGACCACAACACCATTGTCAATTGAGACCTACTCGTGACACGATTGGATGACAATCCACAGAGTAGTCTCAGGTTGGGTCTGTCCAGTACAACTTGTTCACTAACAAGTACCCACGTGATGACTTGATATCACAATATCATGACCTGTGAGAACCAGTCATCAGTCAACACACGTGCTAGCCTTCATGTATCATCATCACCCTTAGCTTCTATGATGATACTCGACCAGGGACCTTTAAGAATAAAGCTTCAAATAAATCATGGGCTCTCACATTCAAGTCACGTACTTGATGTCCCATGGAAGCGAACATTCTAAGGGTATCTATTATGTTAACATTTAACTATCATGTATAGAAAAATTCATAATAAAAGAATTTGCCATTTAATTATAAAAGAAAAACTAGGTACACAGTTCATCATATGAACAAACAGCCAACAAAATACATATTTACATGCAATCCACAAGATCCTCGCTAGAGTTGATCATTTAGGTATCGTATACCCATCGATCTAGTATGACCATCATGCTTTCTCTGCGCGAGAGGCTTTGTCAGCGGATCCGTAATATATTCCTCAGTCGGCACTCTGCAAATGTTTACATCTCCTCGTTCGACAATCTCACGAATAAGATGAAACCGCCGGAGTATGTGCTTGGAGCGCTGATGAGATCTAGGTTCCTTAGATTGTGCAATTGCACCATTGTTATCACAGTAGAGAACTACGAGACCAACAATGCTAGGAACTACATCAAGCTCGCCGATGAATTTCCTAATCCATACAGCCTCCTTCGCCGCATTAGCTGCTGCGATATACTCGGCCTCTGTTGTAGAATCAGCAACTGTCTCTTGCTTGGAACTCTTCCAGCTCACAGCTCCTCTATTCAGGCAAAACACAAAACCTGACTGAGACTTGGAGTCGTCTCGATCAGTTTGGAAGCTAGCATCCGTGTAACCGCTTACAACGAGCTCTTCCTCTCCACCATACACCAAGAACACGTCCTTAGTCCTTCTCAAGTACTTCAGGATATTCTTGACTGCAATCCAGTGACACTCACCGGGGTCTGACTGATACCTGCTAGTCATGCTCAAAGCAAAGGAGACATCGGGTCGAGTACATAACATCGCGAACATGATTGATCCAATTGCCGAAGCATATGGAATCAACTTCATGCGGTCCTTATCTTCACAAGACTTTGGACACTGGTCCTTAGAGAGATTCACACCATGAGACATGGGCAAAAATCCTTTCTTGGACTCAAGCATGTTGAACCGCTTCAACACCTTTTCGATGTACGTACTATGGGTCAAACCCAGCAACTTCTTCGATCTATCTCTATAGATCTTAATACCGAGTATATAAGTCGCTTCACCCAAATCCTTCATTGAAAAGCAGTTCCCTAGGTTGTTCTTAACAACTTTCAGGGTAGGAATGTCATTCCCAATCAACAGTATGTCATCTACATACAATATCAGGAAGACAACAATGCTCCCACTGATTCGCTTGTAAACACAAGGCTCATCTTCATTCTTGATGAAACCAAACTCTTTGATTTTCTCATCAAAACGAAGATTCCAACTTCGAGAGGCCTGTTTTAGTCCATAAATGGACTTATTCAGCTTGCATATTTTAGTGGCTTCATCTGGGGATACAAAACCCTCGGGTTGTGTCATATACACTTCCTCAAGGAGGTTTCCATTAAGGAAAGCCGTTTTGACATCCATCTGCCAAATCTCGTAGTCATAATATGCAGCAATAGCAAGCAATATCCTTATGGACTTTACCATGGCAACAGGAGAAAAGGTCTCATCATAGTCAATACCATGAATTTGCTTGAAACCCTTAGCCACCAGTCGCCCTTTGAATGTCTGTACATTCCCATCCATGTCGGTCTTCTTCTTGAAGACCCACTTGCACCCTATGGGTCGTACCCCTTCAGGTGGTTCCACCAAGTTCCAAACTTGGTTTGCATACATGGAGTCCATTTCGGATTTCATAGCCTCAAGCCATTTGTCGGAGTCCGGTCCATTCATAGCCTCTTGGTAGGTTGCTGGTTCATCATCATGATCCATGAGCAACACATTACCTATTTGAGACACGAGAAATCCATATCTCTTAGGCTCAAACCTCGGTCTACCAGATCTACGTAGGACTTGTGTTCCCTGAGCAGGTTCTCTAGCTACAACATCTTGTAGTCCTGTCTCAGAATCCAATTCCTGTTCATTCACTACATGTGGTTCTTGAACTTCTTCAAGCTCTACCTTTTCAGTCTTTCTTGATAAGAACTCTTTCTCCAAGAAGACACCAGTCCTTGCGACAAACACTTTGCCCTCAGACGGTAGGTAAAAGTAATACCCTTTCGTTTCCTTAGGATATCCCACCAGATAACATTTATCCGATTTGGGTTCCAGCTTGTCAGGCATTTGACGTCTCACGTATGCCTCACAGCCCCAAATTTTAATGAACGACATACTAGGACGCTTCCCAGTCCACATCTCATATGGTGTCTTCAGAACCGTTTTAGTTGGAGCGCGATTCAATGTCATTGCAGCAGTCTCTAAAGCAAAACCCCAAAAGGAAACAGGCAAGTCTGCATGACTCATCATCGAACGTACCATGTCTAACAGAGTACGATTTCTCCTCTCAGACACACCATTATGTTGTGGTGTTCTAGGTGGAGTGAGCTGTGATATAATACCACACTCTTTCAGATGATCACGGAACTCATGACTCAGGTATTCGCCACCTCGATCAGATCGGAGTGCTTTAACCCTTTTACCCAACTGGTTTTCTACTTCATTCTTGAACTCTTTGAACTTTTCAAAGGTCTCGGATTTGCACTTCATAAGATACACATATCCGTATCTACTGAAATCATCAGTAAATGTAACAAAGTAGAAATACCCTCCTCTAGCCATGGAACTCATGGGTCTGCATACATCACTATGTACAACACCCAAGAGATCCTCAGCCCTCTCAGTATAACCAGTGAAAGGAGCTTTAGTCATCTTGCCTAACAAACAAGATTCGCATCGCTCAAATGATTCATAATCAAATGAGTCCAAAAGTCCATCTCTATGGAGCTTGGATATGCGCTTCTCGTTGATATGGCCCAAACGACAATGCCAGAGAAAAGTAGGGTTCGAATCATTTGTTCTTAGTCTTTTATTGTTTTCTACATTACAGATCAGATGATCCAAGTTCAAAATGTAAAGACCATTAAACAATTGGGCTACAACATAACAAACATCATTCTTAAATATAGAACAACAATTGTTCTTAATTATAAAAGAAAATCCAATCATGTCCAAACATGAAATAGATATAATGTTTCTAGTTATCGCCGGAACAAAATAACAGTTATCTAGTTCTATTACAAGCCCACTGGGCAAAGAAAGACGGTAAACTCCTACGGCTACAGCAGCAACTCTTGCTCCATTGCCGACGCGGAGGTCCACCTCCCCTTTACTCAGCAATCTTCTCCTTCCCAGTTCCTGCACATTTGTACAAATGTGAGAACCACATCCGGTATCCAATACCCAAGATGAAGGAGCAGAAAAGTTTATCTCTATAACGTAGATATTAGAAGCGGAAGTCATACCTCCCCTCAATTTCTGCAGACCCTCAATGTATGAAGGACAGTTCCTCCGCCAATGACCAGCCTTGCCACAGTGGTGGCATTTCCCTTCCTTCACCGTGCTCTTCTTTTTCATCAGTGCTGAAGACTTGGGCTCAAGATGTGACTTAGGTCCTACCTTCGTCTTCTTGGAGCCCTTGGCTTTGCCCTTGCCCTTATGTACCATCAGTATGGGGCTGGCAGGCTTGGCCTTCTTCATGTTGATTTCGGCAGTTCTCAACATGCCTAGGAGTTCGGGCAGTGTCTTGTCTATCTCATTCATGTTGTAGTTCAAGACAAACTGCTCATAACTATCCGGCAACGATTGCAGGATCAGATCCGTGGCCAACTCTTGACCAAGAGGAAAACCCAGCCTTTCAAGGTTCTCTATATACCCAATCATCTTGAGTACGTGAGTCCCTACTGAGTCTCGAACTCCCATCTTGCACTGAAACAACGCTTTCGTGATGTCGAACCTCTCTTGACGAGCCTGCCCTTGAAATATTTTCTTGAGATGCTCGTCAATCTCCTTGCACCCCATGTTCTCATGTTGCTTCTGAAGCTCAGAGTTCATGGTGGCAAGCATAAGGCACTCGACATCCAAAGCATCGTCAGTATACTTCTTATAAGTATCTTTCTCAGCACGGGAAGAGTTCCCGGTCGGCACCTCGGGGGCTTCTTCTTCCAAGACATAGAGCTTTCGCTCTTGCCTGAGAACAATTCTCAGGTTCCTATACCAGTCCATATAATTTGTCCCACTGAGCTTATCCTTCTCAAGGATGGCTCTCAGAGACAACGTGGAATGCGCAACGCTTGCCATGGAATTCTACAAGAATTTATGTAGAATAAAATCAGTACCTAAATTTCAATTACAATTTATTCTAATTAGGACTTCAATTAAAATACTCCCACCATTTTATTCGAAATGATAGCCCTCACTAACAATTCGGAGAGTTCATGCGAGCTACTCTCTTAGTGGACAAGATCCGTATTTCACCAACACTATGAGTCCGCTTTGGCGTTCCTCTCACGATGCGGTTATTTAGGTAGGCAACGCTTGCCAATTGCATCCTCATGCAATTCTTGTATGGTTGGTGAATAACTCCTTATTCGCATCCATCATATGGTGCATGCCAACCCTATGCCTCTAGGCACTCAACCTTTGAGGTCACCTAGTTAAGCTGGACCCGATGTCGACAGTGGGATATCACAATTATCCGCTCGCACCCTTACCAAGATAGATTAATGCACCTTGCTTTGGCAAGCCCACACTTCATCGATCGAGGCAGGAAGAGTGTCAGCCATCGGAAGGCATCCGAACACTTAATATTTGATGAAGGGATTTCAAATTTTAGGTTAACAGTTAACCATGATCAACATTTGATCTATGTGCACATCCAAAGAAAAACAATTCTACACCACATGCATCCCTTATGTGCACATCCTTACACCATCAACAATTTGATAGAAGGAAGGGCTAAATCTGAACATCCGGAAATTTCCAAATCCTCAGATTTACATGCATTGGACAGAAGGCAAAGACAACTCAACTTAAGCAGTAGACAAGCTCATCTCTCTACGTTGGATTCTAAATCCAAAACATACTCGAGGGATGGTTACTGCTAAGGAGACAGCAATTTCTAACACTTAAAAATTCCACCGAAATTCCAGTCGTTCTTGGCGAAGTGCCAAGACTAAATCTAGACATTTAGAACGCTTCTAAATCTCTAGGTTTACACGCACTGGAATGACCAAACTTCCAAAACAACAGTCATGGCCGAACCTGCCTCTGATACCACTGTTGGGTTTCTCTATAGGGTTGGCACAACGCTTGTGCACACAGCGAAAAAGTAAAACATCAAGAAAAACCCAAAGAGATGTGGATCGGGCCATGAACAGTTGAATCAAGAAGTTAACAAAACTAGGCAAAAATTACCTCGGTGGCGTTGAGTCACAACTCAACTGAGATGCTCCAAACTTTATCTGCTTGCTGGTGGCGAGTTCTACGTGGAATAGTATCCACGTTTCTGCAGAAGTCCACACGAGCGGGAGAACGCCGAGCTTTCCGTCGCACGGAAGATCGGGATGGAGAAGACCGCACCTCGGCTAATCCACGGACTGCTAGGTCCGCGCCAGGAAGAGCAGCACCAGTGACAGTCGCCGGAGAAAAGGTGGCAGCGGAGCGAACACGGCGGCGGAACTCTTCCGGCGGCGGGATCGGGATCGGCGGAGCGAACGAGCGGAACGTTTCCGTCGGGGTCGATTCGCACAGTAGCCAAAAAGATATATCACCCGATAAAACCTAAGTGTTCTATTTATACTAGAGGTATAAATAAACCCAGGAAAATCACTATCCGCAGACCACCCAGAACTAGGGTTCAGAATCGGCGAGTATCAATCGGTGAGAATCGGCGACAATCGGCGAGAATCACTGAGCAGGTTCGGCGAGAATCACTCGACGAGTATCACACTGGATCGGCGAGAATCAGAGTACAATACTCGACGATTCTCGTTGATCGTCGAGCTGCGCTCGACGATTCACAAAGATACTCGACGATCGTCGAGCCGCGGTCGACGACAATTGTCAAGGTAGTCGATCGTTGAGAATCAATCATTGATTCTGATTGATTCTCGACGATTCTCGTCGATCGGCGAGAATCAGGGAGACGATTCTCGCCGATCGGCGGGAATCAGAAGACGATTCTCGACTAATGTCATTGACCCTCGGACGACAAACCTAACCAGCCCTTTAAGGCAACATTTGCCCAACCCGATGATCCTATAAGGCAACACTTTGTCCATAACCCTATTCAGGTCGGTGATTGGTAACCTTTACCAACACAGTCAGTCAACCAACTTCTCCACATCTCTTATGTGCGACCCTGCAGGCTCATATTGCGTTGGCAGTGAGATTACATGTTTGACCACTTCCAGATCATCATGGTAACTCCAACATATATTTCATATTTGTTCTGTGAATATGTCTATTTCTTATTTGTTCTGTGTTGATGTATTTGTATAAATGTGTGATTTATACATGTTATGTTTACCCTGCTATACATTATCCTGCTTTACATCATTTTGTAATTTTTAATTATGAATGGTGTATATCATTGACTAAGGGTTATGACTTCTCCAAATAGGGGGAGATTGTTGGGTACATTGGTTAAATGTACCTGATTTGAACAACCCTCACCCAACTCAATGATATACATCATAATGTATTTGATGTATGTTGAGTTTACTTGTGCAAGTTAAGTAATTACTGGACTGAAGCAAAAAGTTTCTAAGTCCATGTGTCGACACCCAGAGGGAAAGTGTCGACACTTAAGAAGACTTGTGTCGACACCCAGACAAGCAGTGTCGACACTTGGAGTCATTGTGTCGACACCTGGGATGCAGAGTCGACACCAGACATAAAGTGTCGACACAAGGAGCTGTGTCGACACTCAGTGAAGAAAAGTGCAGAGAAGTTGTGTCGACACAAGGAGTTGTGTCGACACCCAGTGAAGCTGTGTCTACACCAGAAAGTGTCGACACTTGGAGCTTTGTCGACACTCAGCAAAAGTCTGCAGAAACTAAGTTAAGGTGTCGACACCCACAACAATGTGTCGACACTCAACAGAAGAGTCAGCACTTAAAGTAAGTGTCGACACCAAGAACAGAGTGTCGACACTCAACAGAAGAGTCAGCACATGAAGTAAGTGTCGACACCCAGAACAATGTGTCGACACTCAGCTGAAGACTCTACACTTGAAGAAAGTGTCGACACATGGAGCAGTGTCGACACTTAGCAAAGAACAGCAAGATCGTCAAAATATTCTAAGTACAAGTGTCGACACTAAGGGAATGTGTCGACACTCAGCTGAAGAATCAAGTGTCGACACAAGGAGCTGTGTCGACACTCAGCAAATATCAACATAGAAGACTATGTGTCGACACCAAGAAGCAGTGTCGACACTTAACAGATTCAACACAAGAAGTTGTGTCGACACAAAGGAGATGTGTCGACACTTAGAAGAATTCAGCAAAAGATAGAAGATCAAGTACTTGTGTCGACACTCAATTTCAGTGTCGACACATGAAGAAGAATCTGTGTCGAGACATAGTATCTACAACACAAGGAGTTGTGTCGACACCTTGTAGACTTGTGTCGACACTTACACAACTGGTGTCGACACTTGGTCTATAAGTGTCGACACTTAAAGATAGAAAGTCTCGACACTATCAGACAGTTAGAGATTTTCAAGAATTGACTGGATGACTTGACAGCTGTCGTTCCAGCCGGTCTACAGCACCTGTCAGAGATGTCAGAATTCAGTTATGGACCGGACCAGCCGGTTACCATGAAGAAGGCCTATAAATAGGCTCATACAGTTTACAGAAACTGTTGATCAGATTGTTGTTGAACAAGTTATTAAAGTGGTTCACAGAGTTATTGATCAAGTATCAAATCAAGAAGATCTAGCTGTGCAGATCTAAGAAGTTGGAGAGAGAGGGCTCCATCCAAGAAATCAGCCGTTGGAACTAGGCTGAGAAGAAGGATTCAGTTTTGTTCTGGATCTTAAGAAGTAGAGATCAAGGATCAACTGCAGGAGGATTCATTCTTATTCAGTTCTACTTTCAAGAAGCTTTGAAGAAAGCTAAGTCAGATTGAATGCAACTGAGTTCTTCCAAGAACTCATCAAGAAACTCTCAACTCCCCTCTCTTGTTTCTGAGTTGTTGAGTTATTATTTCTATAAACATTTTTATCTTGTAGGATCATTTGGATCTGAGTGAATTGTAAGCCTGTAATTATAAAGGCTGAGGGTAGGACTTGAGAGCCTGAGTGTAGGAGATTGAAATCTCTGAGTGTAGGCCTTGTTGGCTGAGTGTAGGCCTTGATTGGCTGAGTGTAGGCCTTTGTGGCTGAGTGTAGGCTTTGGGAAAAGCTGAGTTGTAGGGTCTTGGGCCTGAGGTGTAGGAACCAATTTGGGTTCTGAGACAGTGGTGGAGTTTGGCCGAATCTAGTACACTGCTAGATAGGCGAAGGGGGAAAGTGGATGTACCCAAATCTTGGGTAACCACTATAAAACTCTGTGTCTGCTGTGATTGTGCTGTGATTGTGAATGCTTGTGTGATTGCTGTGCAAAAGTAGAATAGACTCTGTGATATAACTGATTGCTGCCATTAAAGTCTTAAAAAGAATTAGGTCGCCTATTCACCCCCCCCTCTAGGTGTGTAGGTACCATATCTTTCACCGGGCACACGCCCGTGACGGGTCGGTCATGCCCGTGACCTAGGGCGTGTAGCCCGTGTCTCGACACCTCGTCGACACAAAGTGTCGACACTCGACACATCTGGACACGCCCTATGACACGCCCGTGTCACAGGCCGTGTCCCCTCTCTCGACACCTGACACTCGATACTCGACACTCGACACGCGACACTCGACACTCGACAAGCTGGACACGCCCTGTGACACGCCCGTGTCACAGGCCGTGTACCCTCTCTCGACACCCGACACTCGACACTCGACACAGCGGGACACGGCCCGTGACACGCCCGTGTCATGGGGCGTGTACCCCATTCGTCGAGCTCAACTCGACGCAAGAAACATTCGTCGAGTCAAGGAGGTCTCGCCCAGGTCACGCCCTGGGTCACGCCCGTGTCAGGGGGCGTGTCACGCACAAAAACGACCATTTTTCCCTGTTTTGAAAAGTGTTTCTGTGTCGTCCTAGACCATTTTTTCCTTAAGAACTTTTTACCCCTTTTTTTGTTTCCTGGACCAACAACTTGTTTTAAACAACATTACCCGGGCGTGAAAAAGTGCAAGCATTCCCTAAGAGGCCTCACCGAGTCCCCAATTTGGACTCCGGTTTGCTGGGGAATCGTGCAACTCGGCTACCAAAACAGCCACTCGCAAGCCCGCGGGAAAAACCATGCTCGAACAACGGTTAAAGCCAACGTAACGCCCATCATGCGTACGCAATCAAAAATCCGGGGTGTTACAATCAGTCCCCCTAACAAAAAGTTTCGCCTCGAAACTTTTCACTCATTGTGATCTCAATCAAACCACCAATGGGCGCCAACAAACTGACACGAACCCATTGGGTCACATGTATGTCTGTACAACAAAGAAAAGACCTACCTCGCTAAGTAAGCTCGGCTAGCTCCCAAGAAACTTCACCAACAAACCTAGCCGCTCAACCGGCTACAACCTGCACCTGAGGCATTCAAGAAAGAATACCTCAGCAATCCTCGAAAATACAATAAAACGCAGAGCAGTATGTTTATACAATATCATGAAGGGGCTTACCGACCCCGTAGCAATGTTTCATAGAAGTAAAATGAATGAACAAAACAGGTGCAAAACAAGTAGTAAACACTGTCAATCCAAAGTGTCAAACGCATCAAGTGCGTACAATTTTCATCAAGTCCTGTTCAACCCGCAGGAGCAAAAAGGCAAAACACATGCCCATTCCATCATCCTTCCTACCAGAAACCACTATACGAGTGAAACATAAGCAGTGGTTAAATTCGATTCAGCAAGGGTCTTTTGGTGGCAGCCCTAAAGTGGAACGCACCAATAAAAGCCAGCCCAAATCGGGGCAAAATGGTGCTCTACACCACAAATCCAAACCCGGTGGCCACAAAGGCTGAACCCACACCACCCCTTACCGAATCCTCACACAAACGCTTCTGCCATGGTTCACAATTCGCCTCGCAAAACTCACCATAAACGAACCTAAGTGTAACACCACAAACAAGTCTCACCATAACCCAAGTACACACGTTCCCTTCCTTCATCCTCACACATGACTACAAATTGCCAACGTTATGTCAAACGTAATAGAGTTTGATTAACGAAAATTACATGAATCACACGAATAAGAAAGGCTACATGAACATGAATCAACTTAGCTACAAGAATCACATGAACAAGATAAACGACATGAATTAACCTAGCATAGACTTGATAACTAAACAAAACTAAGCATGGAAGATCGAATTCATTCAGCATAGGGAAATTCAAGAGCATAATAAGGCTAGTGAGGAAGAACCCAAAACAAGAAGAACAAGCTATAGAAAAACTAGCTATTTGGCACAATCAAAACCAAGAAATAAGATTGGCAAGGGTGAAGAACACAGCTTGCCTGAACCGAGACGACACCGCGATGGCTGCTCATCTCTTTCCTTGCCTTGCTTTAGCCCTTTCTCCCTTGAGTTCCTTTTTTGGAATGAGGAAGAAGATGAATAAGAAGGTGAAATGGGGAGGAGAATCTCTGTTTCGGCCTTATTTCCTCCAGAACAGAGCTGGACCGTTAGATGCAGAACCAAGGAAATAAACGGCACAAAAAAACTGGAAAAAGTCGATTTTCGGGCCGGTCACGCCCTGTGTCACGCCCGTGACGCAGGGCTTGTACCTTAAGCGGCGCAGAAAGTCGGCAAATCCAAGTTTATCCACACGGTACACGGTCGGGTACACGCCCATGACGGGTCGGTCACGCCCGTGACCTAGGGCATGTAGCCCGTGTCTCGACACCTCGTCGACATAAAGTGTCGACACTCGACACAGCTGGACACGCCCTATGACACGCCCGTGTCACAGGCCGTGTCCCCTCTCTCGACACCCGACACTCGATACTCGACACTCGACACGCGACACTCGACACTCGACAAGCTGGACATGCCCTGTGACATGCCCGTATCACAGGCCGTGTACCCTCTCTCGACACCCGACACTCGACACTCAAAATTCGACACAGCGGGACACGGCCCGTGACACGCCCGTATCATGGGGCGTGTACCCCATTCGTCGAGCTCAACTCGACGCAAGAAAAATTCATCGAGTCAAGGAGGTCACGCCCAGGTCACGCCCTGTGTCACCCCCGTGTCAGGGGGCGTGTCACGCACAAAAACGACCATTTTTCCCTGTTTTGAAAAGTGTTTCTGTGTCGTCCTAGACCATTTTTGTCTTAAGAACTTTTTACCCCTTTTTTTTGTTTCCTGTACCAGCAACTTGTTTTAAACAACATTACTCGGGCGCGAAAAAGTGCAAGCATTCCCTAAGAGGCCTCACCGAGTCCCCAATTTGGACTCCGGTTTGCTGGGGAATCGTGCAACTCGGCTACCAAAACAGCCACTCGCAAGCCCGCGGGAAAAACCATGCTCGAACAACGGTCAAAGCCAACGTAACGTCCATCATGCGTACGCAATCAAAAATCCGGGGTGTTACAGCGGCCCAGGATGGTGACCATCTGGGCCGCATCCTCCCTTAGTTGTCGGTACGGCCAAGGGGAGGCCGCCCGGGCCACCCCCACCCTCGGCCGCCAGCGCGGCCCAGGGGGGCGGCCGCCCGGGCTGCCCCCTCCCTCGGCTCCTCAAATGGCCAAGGGGTGGCCGCCCGTGCCGCCCCCTCCCTCGGTACCTCGGCTGCTTTCGCGGCCCGTGGGGCGGCCGCCCGGGCCGCCAGCTCCCCCGACCACTAGAAGGCCGAGGAAGCGGCCTCCTGGGCCGCCCCCTCTCTCGGCCACCGGTACGGCCAAGGGGGGGCCTCCCAGGCCGCCCCCACCCTCGACCGTCGGCATGTGGCTAAGGGGAGAGGCTGCTCTTCCCCATCCGTCGGCGACGGCACTCCCCTCGTCGACAAACTTGGCTACCGCAATCTCTGTTATTCTTTGCTCGCATGCTTGTTGGTTGATGATGCTCACTAGGCTTATAGGCTCGGGGAGAATGAGTGCTTGTGACGCTTTTACCCGCGCGTTGGCATCAGTTATAGTCGCGCAGTTATTACTCGTACGACCATAGTTGCTCCAGCAATTCGCATACTGATGCTCGCTTGCGTCTGTGCGTATACTTACCAGAGCATACTCACATGCTTGCCAAGGCATACTTGCATACTCGCCAAGACATACTCGCACCTGCCTAATTGTTTATCTCATCGGAGCTAAACCTGACTGGCTTGGAAACCAGAGCCTACACCCATCAGTAGCCGAGCTCGATTGGTGGTGGGAGGTAGTCAACACCCAGCAGGAGTCAAACTCAACTGGGGGTGGAAATCAGTCGAAAACCAGCAAGAGCCAAGCTCAACTGGGGGTGGGAATCGGTCGACTTGGGGAGGCCAGTAGTCGATCTGCAGGAGGGGATCTCGTACAAAGTTCTCGGACTACGACAGCATTTCAACGAGGAACTTTGTCTCACTCGAGGAGGTCGTTGGCCAATATGCAGGAGAGGAGCTCGTGCAGGGACTTGGACTTACGATGACACTGCCACTCGAGGACTTTGAACATTATTAGAGTCGACAGCTCTTAGGAGCCTTGCTCAACTAGAGTGGTGTAAATCGACTCGGGGAGGCAAGTAGTCGGTCTGCAGAAGAGGAGCTCGTATAGAGTTCACGGACTATGGCATCATTCCAACGAGGAACTTGGTCTCACTCGAGGAGGTCATTGGCCAATATGCAGGAGAGGAGCTCGTGTAGGGACTTCGACTTACGATGACACTGCCACTCGAGGACTTTGAACATTATTGGAGTCGACAGCTCTCGGGAGCCTTGCTCAACTAGAGTGGTGTAAGTCGACTCGAGGAGGCAACTAGTCGGTCTACAGGAGAGGAGCTCGTACAGAGTTCACGGACTACGACATCACTCCAACAAGGAACTTGGTCTCACTAGAGGAGGTCGTTGGCCAATATACAGGAGAGGAGCTCATGCAGGGACTTGGACTTACGATGATACTGGCACTCGAAGACTTTAAACATTGTTGCAGTAGTTTTTCCTGCTGCTTAAGAGATCGCCAATAAGTTAGATGTATCAATATCTTTGAGGACGAAGAAATTATAAAGAGAACGATGATCTTGCCACCGTTGAGTTGGGAGGTTAACGTCCAGACCTGTTCCTAATAGTTCCTCCAATCAGATGAGAGATGCAGTCGGGGGTTGCTAGGCCGACATGCAAGGGGGGAGCTAATCTCGGCAGTCAATACAGGGGCTCGGTCTTACAAGGATGCTTACATCCTGAGGCATCGTCTCATCGTCCGACCTGGGCTATCTAGGAGAAACAGATTGAAGGCTCGTTTCCCAACCCAACCGTGGAGATCAATTTCAGCTCTACCACTTGGCTATAAGTGCAAGTGTATGAGCGAGGAGCAATGTTCTCCCGAGGGTCCCTCAGGACGCACTTGCGACAAACATCTTCCCTTGGGCCTACCCCTGCCCTTTCTCCGGTTATCCTGCCTTTGAAAATAATCGAAGGGCTGTTGCCCAAATGAGAGCTTGGCAAGGTCGAGCCTTCCTCGAATCCGAGAGATTGGAGTCCAAACTTGTTCCAGATTGTTCCTCCAGTCGGAGGAGAGATGCAGTCGGGGGTACCTAGGCCTACATACAAGGGGGAGCTGATCTCGGCCGTCGGTGCAGAGGCTCGGTCTTACAAGAGCGCTTCTAGAGACATCGTCCCATCATCCGCATTGGGCTATTTAGGAGGAACGGGTCGAAAGCCGGTTTCTTGGATCGAGCACGAAGCTGAACCATAAAGCCTCAGAAATCTTGAGATGAAATAGCATAAGGAGAAACCATATAGTTGCCACTGTTTGTATATATATATGTGAAAACATGAATTACAAGGAAAATATAGCGTTACTGCTAGGGATAGAACCTCTTCAGGTCATCCCCGCTCCAAGTACCTCTCAGCTGCTCTCCGACTTGATCCTGAAGATAATAGCCTCCGGTGGCTAAGGCTTCTTGGATGATGAAGGGACCATCCCAATTAGGATGTAACTTGCCAATCGTTGCTCCCCTTCCTGCGGCATCCACCCCTTTCATGACCAGAACCCCTGCGAGGAAATGTTTTAGGCGGATGTTTTTGTCAAAGTGCTTTGCCATGTGCCGTTTGATCTCCTCCTGGTGGATAGCGGCTAAGTCACGCAACTCTTCAACAAAATCCAACGAGAGCCTTTGAGCGTCTTCATTCTCCAAGCGCCATTCTTCGCTGCCGTCTCCAACTGCTATGACACTCGGGCTCCGAACCTCAAACTCCACTGGCATGAGTGCCTTAGACCCATGGGACAACTTGAAGGGAGTTTCCCCCATAACCGAGTTTTGAGTTCTTCTCAGAGCCCAAAGTACTGAGGGGAGCTGCTCTGCCCTATTACCCTTCAAGTTGGTGAATTTCTTCTTTAGGAGATTGATGATCAACTTGTCGACAGCCTCCACTTGTCTGTTGCTGCGAGTATGATACACAGAGGTGAATCGAAGATCTGTCCCTAGCTGCTTGCAGAAGTCCTCTAACTCCAAGCTAACAAATTGTGGACCATATTTGGTGATGATGGCGAGAGGAATCCCGAACATTCATACAATCTCTCCCCAGATGAAATTCTTTACAATCTGAGAAGTGATCTTGACCAGATCTTTCGCCTCGATCCATTTGGAGAATTAATCGATCATGACGAGGACAAACTTCCTCTGTCCGCTGGCCTGAGGGAAAGGGCCGATCAAGTCCATTCGCCAGAGAGCAAAGGGTCATGGAGCAGTGATCGAGCGAAGGTGCTGAACTGGTTGTAGTTGAAGAGGCGCAGAGAGCTGACATTGCGGACATTTCTTGGAGAAGGATTCTGCATCCTTTCGAATGGTGGGCCAGAAGTATCCATGCCTTAGAATTCTCTATTCCAGTGTGAGAGTTCCTGAGTGACTGCCACACTCTCCCGAATGAATCTCCTCCAGAACACGAGGGACTTCAACCTCTAACAGACACCGGGCCAGAGAGCCTGACATAGTCTTACGTTAAAGCTCTCCTTCATGTAGTAAGTAATATGCAGCCTTGTAGCGAAACTTCCTCTGATCCCCCTCGCTGGCAGGAACCTGACTTGTTGCCAAGAAAGAAATAAATGGATCCCTCCAGGATGCCCTCTGCTCGATTTCCATCATCTCCCCCTCTTTGTTGGATGGTCAGAACAGTTCGGTCACGGTCCCCCCAGCCCAGGGACCGTACTTGGCGAGGTAGTCGGCCTCAGAATTCTCTTCTCGGGGTACATGTTCGACAAAGAAAGATTGAAATCCCCCGATCAGACCTTTCACCTTGACTAAATATTTCTGAAGGACTGGATCATTCATTTCAAACTCACCTCTGATCTGGGACGTGACTACCATCAAGTCGGTGAAGGCCCTAATATCCTGAATTACTAACTCCTTCGCAAGACGCAAGCCAGCCACCGTAGATTCGTACTCCGCCTGATTATTTGTAATGGGGAAGAGGATCTCGACTGTTTGCTCGATCCTGGTTCCCTAGGGGCTTACTAGCACGACTCCGGATACCTCGGAATACCTTCTCGAAGCCCCGTCTATAAACATCTTCCAAGAGACTGTGCTAGAAGAGCCTTCATCTCCTTCCACCTCGGCTGAGAAGTCGGCTAGGAAATCTGCTACTGTCTGCGCTTTGATCGCTACCCTTGGAGAGTAAGAAATGTCGAACTCGCTAAGCTCCATCACCCATTTTGCCAACTTGCCTGAATGCTCCACTCCATCCAGGATACTACGCAGAGGGTGATCGGAGATGACCCTGATGGAATGAGCCTGAAAATAAGGACGGAGCCTCCGAGCCGAAACTACCAAAGCAAACACTAACTTCTCAAGAATAGGATATCTCGTTTCTTCCTGTCGCAACACTCTACTCACATAGTAGACGGGGAGCTGCTTCTTGCCTTCTTCTCAGACCAACGCCGAGCTAACCGCTTCCGCTCCTACTCCCAGATAGAGTAAGAGGTCTTCATTTCCCTGCGGGCCTTGGAGGAGAGGAGCTCGGGTTAGTTGTTGCTTGAACTTTCCGAAGGCCTCCTCACACTCCGCGGTCCACTCAAACTTCTGATTCCCCCGAAGAGTTTTAAAGAACGGAGAACACTTTTCTCCTGCCTTGGATAGGAAACGGCTAAGGCCCGCCAACCTTCCTGTCAACCTTTGGACTTCCTTGGGATCTCTCGGGGACGCCATCTCCAGAATGGCCTTCACTTTGTCCGGATTAGGTTCCACCCCCCTGGGAGTGAGAAGGTGACCTAAGATCTTCCCTCTTATTACACTGAAGATGCACTTGTCCGGATTAAGTCACATCTTGTACTTCCTCAGGGTGGCGAAGGTCTCCTCCAGATCCGTTATGTGCTCTGTAACACTTTTGCTCTTTATAAGGAGATCATCCACATAAACTTCTAAGTTCCACCCCTTCTGCTCCTTGTAGATTTGATCCATCATTCTCTAGTAAGTCGCCCCTATGTTCTTGAGCCCGAAGGACATCATTTTTTATCTATAGCAACCATCGTTGGTTCTGAAGGAGACGTCGCGACAGTCGGGGGGATGCATTCGGATCTGGTGATATCCTGAAAAAGCTTCAAGAATACTCATCACAGGAAACCCGACGGCGGAATCAACCAGCGCGTCGATTTGAGGCAAGGGGTAGCAATCCTTCGGGCAAGCTTTATTCAGCATAGAAAAATCAATACAAAGACGTCAGCCCCCTCCGGGCTTCTTCATCATTACAACATTGGATACCCAGCCTGGATACTGGATATCTGAGACAAAACTCTCCTTTAATAGCTTCCCTACGTCCTCCCTGATCGGTCCAGCCAGCATGGCAGCGCACTTCCTCTGCTTTTGACAAACGGGAGCCGTCGTAGGATCTAGGTTGAGGCGATGGCAGGTAACATTAGCGTCAACCCCTGGCATCTCGGCGGTGCTCCAAGCAAAAACGTCGACATTGTCCTGCAGGCAAGCGGCCATCTCTATCTTCCCCTCCAGTGGCAGGGATCCACCAACCTTTAACAGACCAGGCTCTCCTCCTCGAGAGATCACTTCCACCTCTTCCACCTCCTCAGCAGCACACAACCACTTCTCCTTTTCCATCAGCTCATCCAACCTCTCTGCATCACCCATCCAACTGATGGTACTGATGGCATTCAGGTAGCACTCCCTAGAGGCCTTGGGATCTCCCCTAATCCTGATCTGGACATCCCCCCGACAGTATTTCAAGCACTGATGATATGACGGCGAAAAGGCCTTGAAATAATTGATGAGGGGTCGCCCGAAGATGGCCTTGTATCCGCTTGGCGCATCGACTATGACAAAGCGGCATCGGATCGAAGTCCCGCCGAGAGTAATCAGATGCTCCACTTCCCCTTCGACCTCTTTCTTCTCGCCTGAGAAGCCAAAGAGGGGTCCATCTGTAGCCTGGACCCGAGACGCTTCCACCTGAAGCCCGACGAAAGTTCTCCTGAATATGACGTTCATCGAGCTACCGTTATCCGCAAGGATTCGGTCAACGGTGAAGTCTTCAATGGAAGCTTGAATTACTAGGACGTCGTGGAAGGGGTTCACATTCCCCAGGATGTCCTCCTCTGAGAAGGTGATCTCTTCTAATGGCGGCGGGTTCTACGACGTCAAGCCGACGTTCTTCTTGTGGATCTGATGGAGACTTCCCTTGTGGAAAGCTCCGAGCCTAGCTCCACCATTTATTACTCCGGCATGCCCACCTCCTAGGCCATGTATTACCTCTTCGCGACCTCCCGGGTCGACATGATCCTCGTTCCTCCTCCTCACCAGAGCTTGAAATGCTACTTGTCCGATCGAGACCTCCTGCCTCTACTGCTCCCTCTCTTCTACTCTTGCCTCCAACCTCCTCCTCGCTTCGCAGAACTCCGGGTAGGGTAACATCTCATGCCCCTCTACTCGATGGATGTCGCAGTAGAGTGGAATCTCCGTCTCCTGACGCATTGCCCATTGTTCCCTCCGGTGATGTTTGTTGTCTTAACGGGCGATGGTCATTGTCTCCCTTCTTCCTCCTCCTCGGCCTTCCCCCTGCCAGTTGTCATTCCTTCTCTCCTCTTGAAAACGTGGTCTCACCTGTGGCCTCCACTAGGGGCGATCCTCGGGATACTGGAACTTCCTATCTTCCCCTATTCTTGCCTGAGCCTCCACCGTCCTCCTCTCCTCTTACCTTTGAGGCCTCTCCTGCCTCCTCTCTTCCACCCTCATGGGCTCTTCTCTTGTCCTCCTCTCCTCTCCCCTGATCTTCCTTCCTCCTGTCGACCTGCCTCTCTGGCGTCCTCCTAGCTTTACCTCCCAAAGGTCCTGTTCTCCCCATTTCCATCGGATCGTCTCTGTCCAGCCATGCCAAGAAATCTTTGTTCTTCTCCTCTCCTCGAACGAAGGTATTCTCCCTCTCTATCATCTCCTCAAAAGACCTTTGGGGATTGTACCCCATCTCCATACTAAACAGACCCTACTTCAAACCGAACTTCAGGGCCACCATCAAAGTGAAGCTATCCATCTCCTCCACCTCCCAGATCTCTTCCTGAAAACGGTCAATGTAATGGCCTAAGCTCTTATGCTGTCCTTGGGTAATCTTGAAGAGGGTTGTTGCCTCCTTCTTCCTCCTCTTGGATGTCGCGAACCTCGCCATGAGGCCCCGACGCAGATCAAAGAAATAAAAGACGGAACCTGCTGGCAGTTGTTGAAACCAATCTCTAGCATTGCCTTTGAGGGTGATGGATAAGAACCGGAATTTGAATGTGTCGGACATGTTGCAGATGGACATGACGTCTTCAAACCACTGAAGATGTCTGGCAGGGTCATCCCTGGCAGAGTAGTAGGTGAGAATGAGCTCTCTGAACCCTTCGAGAACGGGGGCGGTGTGGATCTCGTCACAGAAGGGGCTCCTCCCTCCCTGGCGGTGGAGAGTTTCATCCTTGATGGAGACATCATACTCGCTCCACTGGAGAGTATCACGGTATCTCGCCGGTGATATCGGATCCCGAAAACGGACCCCTTGGCTGCCCGCCGGATGGTGTCGCGACTGCATCGATCGCTCTTCTCTTACCCAAGCAGGATCCTTCCCAGCTCACCTCGGTGGTGCTTCCTCATATATTGGTGTCAAACGACGAGGGGATGTCGCCGTGATATCGGGGCGATGAGAAAACCCGGTAAGGATCGTCTTCTCAATCCTCTTCGCAAACTCCTCGAACGCAGCAAACGTCACGAACTTGCCTTCTCGTGCGAGATCACCAACTCCTGCCGAGTTACTAGCCAACTCTCCATTCTCGCCACCATTGACCATCTTACTAAACCACCAAACTTTCCTCCTTGGTTGTGATCCATGCTCACCCCACCAAGTGTTGAAGCTAGGAAAATTCCCAACATCAGAATTCAGACCAATGTCGCCTAAGGTTACCGGTTCAGGGGTAAGATCAGACGACTAGGATGACTAGGATGAAGAATGAAGGCAAACAAGACCCTAGATATTGCGGCAGGAAGTTCCAACCATGTACCCGGATGCTCGAAAGAAGCAGCCCCTTCTCAACCAAAAAATGACCGAACTAGGTACGAGGGAGGCTAATTGATGACTAAGTCGCAAGATCGTGACCTGGTCTCTAAGGAAAAGGAATCCAAAGGCTCGGCTAGTATCCGAAAAGGAGAGCTCGCGAGTATCCTGCAGAGGATTTTTAGTCCCTCACCACGTACCCCTGGGGTCCTATTTATAGGGAAATCCAAGGAGGGTGTCATATTTATACCCCACCCCCTGGCGACTAGGTGACTTCCAAGGGGAACTCGCACGGGCTGGGCGAGTATCTCGCCTAGTCGCCTACCTGGAGAGTATGCGAGGAGATCTAGCCATACTCGCACAGGCCTTCCGTGGTCTTATGCGTTAACTCTGACTTCTATCTTGACTTGTTGACCTTGACTTCTGCGGACCTGGCTGTGGTAAGACTCATCCTCGACGAATATGGGTTGTATAAGGATGTCGATGCCCGGCGGGCTAGTCTACTCATCCCAATCCTCTGTCGAGCAATCCTGCAGCCAATCCTCCGTTGCAAACCAAGGCAGATCATCCTAGCAAGGTGTTTGCCACTTCATCTACTCCAACTATTGTTGTCCCTTACACCGAGGTACTCGCCGCCTTGCTCGTGCCATCTGAATTCGGTCATTCTTCTCAGGTGTTGACCACCCTGCAAGGTATGGAGTATGTGGTTGAAGGTTGCCTCTGTGATTCTCATTCCTAGTCGCTTCTACTAACGAGCTCCATTACTATTACAAAGAAAACATTGTCGATGAACCCTGGCGGCTCGAGCAACACCACACTGAGCAATAGCAAAATATCGACTACTCTGTCCGTCGCCCCGAGCCCTACGACTCACCATATGATGTTGTTATATCTGGGTACTGGGTGTTTGATTCACAGCTCGGTACCTCCTCCCGCGAGAAATTCGTCATCCATTACTCTGGCAGAGAGTTTCTTCCTCTGCTTCCTCATCTTTTGGGCGCTTTTCCCCCTAGTGGGTTGCTGTAAGTGCACCTCCTCATCCCTCCTAGTGTAGTAGTGGGAAAGGAAGGCCACAACCTTCTGGCCCTCTGGCCCCTAGTGACTGTCGACCACCAGACCTTCGAGAGAAGGCACCGACAGAGCTTTATGCCGAACCCTCCTCGCATCATCATACCTCACAATTCCATAGGGGATAGCACGGTGGTCGCATTTCTAGGCGTCTTGATTTACACCATCAGAGTCCTTCTCCATAATAGACATGCTCCTCCCCCCGGGCGGACCCCTCCTAGCTAGGATCACCCTTCTCCTTGTCCTGAGTCCCCCTCCCGAGAATGGTCCCCTTATCGGCATAATCCATGGTCGTAGATGCCACGCATTGGTAACAATGTCTCAACACTGGAGCCTTCTTTGTATTTCTTTCTTCTCGCTTCCTGTACAAATATGGGCGAGTTCTTATGCAAGTCATCCTGCCACGCTAGGGGCAGGGCTGATCGATGCTATTGGTCTCCTACTTCATGAGTACCAGGAAAAGGTTGCCTCGGCGTATCTTGACTTGGAGATAAAGTTCAATCAACTAGCGATTTTTGAGTCACGCTGACTACTGGGCTTGTTGTAGACTTGCATCGCCAAACTAGAAGAATTCAAGGAGTGTATGAACCTCACGAAGACTTGCTTATATGCGATCAACTACATGGATCAGCATCTGGGTATGGTGGAGCATCGACGGGACCTACTACACAATGAACTCCACTGGATCTGGGCGAGCATTGGTTCGATCGGGTGGTTAGCGAGGATGGCCGACGACATCGGCAGTGTGAGGAACAATTGGCTATAGCGAATGAGTCCCTCTGGCATGCGTGCGAGTGAGGATGATCGGCGTGAAATGCCCAACCCACATACCGGCCCGGGAACCTCCAGATGCCTTATTTTTCTTCTATCTTTCTATTTAGTGAATTTGCCCTTGTCTTGTGATAATTAATTATTCAGACTCTCTATTTTATCTATAACAAGCTCGCCTTTTTGAGCTCATAATTTGACGTTTTGTCTCTTTAATTCTATAACTTGCAATAATAGTTTGTGCACTCTATTGCGTGTGCGAGTATGCATAGGCAGGTCACTATATTTGTCTGATTTTGCTAGTCCTCCTTTTGTGTTGTTGGCGAGTACACGAGTCATGCCAAACATGCAGGGTCGAGCTCTTCTCACGACAGATGACCTATGATGTGGCTACTATGGCTGTAAAGGCGTGATCCCCCCTTTGCTTTCTATAAATCAGAGGGGAGGGGCCAGGATGATGTTGTTTTTATGGAACCTACCTTTGCTTGCTCACTCTTTTCTCTCTATTTGATACTTACTACTCGCCACCAACTATTCAGTATGGTTTCTGCCGAGGATGTTGAAAGTTATTAATTCAAGGTTAGCTAGTCACCTAAATGGGGGTGAATAGGTATTTGAATTTTCCTAAGTTTTTTGTTGTTTTCTTACTAAGTGTTTAGCTTTCTTTTACTTTCTTCCTAAGGTGATCTTAAAGCTTGTCCTTAGCACCTGCAATATAAAAGATGAACAAACAACACAGTAAAACACATAGATATTTATAGTGGTTCCTCAATTAGGTGCATCCACTTTCCCTTCCATCCTTACAACTTACGTTATACAGGGCTCAAACTCTTCCAAAATGCTCCTCAGAGCTTACACCTCAGGCCATCAGCCTTACACTCAGGTTCTCTTCAGAACCCTATCTCGGAACAACAAAGGTTCCTACCTCATAGCCCTGCAGTGCTCCTACAACTCAGTGGCCTTCAAACTACCTACCTGAACCTTATCTCTAAGGCCTACAAATCAGGCTTTTCGGACCTACAACTTTAGGAACAAGGCCCTACTCTCAGAGTGTTGCAGCACTCATACAGCTCAGTACCCTTCCAGGTACCTACCTTGGTGCCCTTCCAGGCACCTATAGCTCAGTGAAACACTTGTCACCTACCACATGACAAAAGGCCCTACACTCAGTTTCCTCCAAGACAAACAACTCAGTGACACACTTGTCACCTACAGTTCAGTGACTCAACAGTCACCTACCTCAGGCACTAGGCCCTGCTACTCAGGATGGGAGGACTGCCCTACTCTCAGATCCACACTTAGATCCTACCTCAGTACCCCAGCAGGGCACCTACCTCAGTGACTAATTAGTCACCTACAACTCAGGCACAAAAGGCCCTACCGCTCAGATTCAGACAACCTGAATCTTACAGGAAATTTATCAGGAATTAAAACACTGAATCAGAGATAAATCTCAGAGTTTACCATGTTGGACTGAGCAGGTATCTGTCCATCCCTCTTGTTATGGAAGGAATTAGTTATCTTCTGAAAGATAGTGGTTAGATCTGATTTACTCTAGAGGGGGGGGGGGGGTGAATAGTGTAATTAAAACTTTTTGGCTGTTTTAAATATTATCAGAGTAAAGTAGTGATATCAGTAGTAGTAATAGAAAAGAAAGATAATCTAAGCTAATCTACCACAGCACAACTAGCCTAAACTATCACAGCCACAGCAAGAACAACACAGAAAATGAACAACCAAACGACACAAGAATTTTATAGTGGTTCCCCAACCTAGGTACATCCACTCTTCTACCACCCTGGTAGGAATCCACTAGCAGGTTTTTGATCAGGTGACTGCCACCACAAGATCTATTTCCAGAGGGATCTCATAACCCTTTGAGCTTTTGATCAGGTGCCCAAAAACCAAACATAAACTTTTGAAGGGAGTTAATAAACCCTTTATACAGGAGGGGGAGAGAGAGATGAAGGTGAATTCTCTTTCTCTAATCAACAAAGAAGACTAGTAGATTTGTTGTTGTCAAGAGCTCCATTAGAAATCACTTGGAGCCTTGCTCAGGGTGTAGGTCTTCAGCCTTGACTTGAAGTATTCCAGGAACTTCTGACTGATTCAGAGTTTGTTGTCCTTGAAAGCTCTTGGAGTTTGAAGTTGAAGAAGACTCTTGATTGTGATTGTTCTTCTTCTTCTTCTTCTTCAGTAAGATCAAGGAGAAAACAGGTTGTTCTTTTGCACTGAGAATTTCTGAATATCTTTTTGTATTTATCTGTCTGTATCACTTCTTGTGTGTCTCTTCTTCATCTGAAAGAGAAAATCTTTTTTATATTCTCTGTCAAAATTCTCCTTTGAAATTTGAATCTGAAGCATTGATTGTTGATTGTCTGGAGAATGAAAATCGGCTGGAGAATATTGTCTTTAATGATTTTCCCCAACTGTCCCAATTAATTAAACAAATAATTAACCTGATGAAGACCATAATTAATGATGTCAATAATGGTTATATTCAGAGAATATAAGCATTAATTACTCCAAAAATTACAGCTAAATAGTATAAGGAATAAGGACAAAAATGAGGAAAAACCCTAAGTCAAGCTTGGACAGAAATCGTCGATCTCTGAACAGATTTCGTCGACCGGAGCTCCAAGTTTGTCGAGCTGAGAAATCCTGTTCGTCGACCTGAGAAAACTTGTTCGTCGACTTGAGCTCAGCGAACTGCATTCTGGAGATAACTTGCCTAACCTGCACTCCAAGTTCGTCGAGCTGATAATTTGTCTTCGTCAAGTTGAGTTCAGCGAAAGTACTCTGGAAAGAATGTGTTGAAGGCTGAACTCCAAACTTCGTTGACCTGAGCTCAAATATCATCGAGCTCAACTCAGACAATTAACTCTGAGTTCGTCGAGTAGATGATGAGGAATTTATAGTTTTAAAATATATATCCAACAATAATCTCAAATAGGCAAGCGTACCAATCGAAATATAATATAGGAAATGTCATATTAAACTTGGGGCCTATTGAGTACATCTACTCACGAAAATTAATATTATTTTATTTAAATAAAAAAAGGGCTAAATTAAACTTATAGGAAGAAAATAAACTAAAATTAGCACTTGATTTAGACTCCTTTTGAATAAACTTTTTATGAAACACAAACTCTAATTTACTCACTTCGACCGTGGAGGTTCCCAAGATACAAAAGCGTCTCTCTCGAGCCCATGCTTTTGACAAACCTTAGGTTGATCGATTAAGACACCTCGGCCAGTCGAAACCCCTAAGATTGCTTTAAGCGGTGAATCCCTCTATTGGATTTGACTCCAATCTAAAAGATCCATGTCATCCTCTCTTGAGGAGTGCATGCGGCTCCTTTTATCTTTGAGCGATCTACTTGTATCTGCAAACTCTCAGTCATTTAAGATATGAATCTAAAATCGAAGAGCATATCCACGAAATATGAATTCGACACAATATAATTCAAAGATAAATCGAAAGCGGTAAAAGGGTTTGACAAAAAGAGTTTTATTCAAAGATCATCATGATCAAGTGCTAAAGAAATTAGCTACATGATAAGAAATAATATATACAAGGAAAGAAGAAAAGGAAGAACATGATTGCTAAGAGAAAGTATTTGAATTGAAATTGCAAAAGTAAAACTAAATTATGAAATGGAAATAACAAGAAAGAAATGTCTAAAAACAGTAAACTAAGCTACAAGATATTCCTAAAATTGGCTCCTAATCTCCCCCTCTCACCTCCTGGCTTTGTCTGGATTTTATAGTAAAATTTCTAGAAGGTCACGCCCTAGGTCACGCACGTGACTTAGGACGTGTAAGTCTCGGAAACTGCTGTCTTGAAAGCCCGGGAACATTGGAGAAAAACCGCCAAAAGTCAACGTTTTGCGGGTCACGCCCGTGACCTATGGCGTGTCAAGTCTGTTACTGGAAACGGCGGGAAGGAGAAACGGCGGAAAATAAATTCTGGCAGTTCCTGAAGTGTCACGCCCCTAGTTCACGCCCGTGAACTAGGGTGTGTACTGACCGAATCAGCAAACGGCTGGAAACGGCGCAATCAGGCATCATTTCGGCAGATTCGGGTAGGTCACACCCTGGGTCACGCCCATGACATGGGGGCGTGTACTTATAAAAAGTCCCATAATTGTCCACAGAAGCTTTCTGCAGAAAATTATATTTTTGCCCGAGACACACCCCATTGTCACGCCCTGGTATGGCGTGACTCGGGGGGCATGTACCTTTGAAACTCTCCAGATTTGTAGAGCATGTCATTCTCTTTTTGTTGACTGGGTGCACGTCCCGTAACTCTTCATGGTTTGAAAGTTATGACCATTTGAATTTCAGCTATCCGCGGCCAAAAATGTTAATTTTCTCCAAATTGCCTCCAGAAACATGGACATGGACTTAAAATTGATATTTAAAGCCCAATTATACCTAAAATTATAAAATAAAGTACTTTAGAGAAATATTAAGCTAAACTAAATAAAAATTGATTTTTTATTTAATAAAAATTGTATAAAAAAACTATAAATATTGACTTATCAAATACCCACATACTTAAGCTTTTGTTATTGCAGAGCAAAATTATGAGAAGTACTTATATGAAATTATTATAATTTTTAATTAAACTAAAAATTTATTAAATCAAATAAAGTTAAAAGTAAAATTCAGTGATTTAAAATTAAGTCCTAAAATATGAAATGAAAATGCGAAGAGCCAAATTTATTTAGCAAAACTTTTTAGACTTCAAAATTGAGTAGTTTAGCAAACAAATTTAGATTTAGAATTATTAACACTTTTTAACTAAAGAGACTTAAAAGAAAATTTAAACTACTACTTATGCTCTCTTAAAATTTAAATTTAAATCTAAAGCAATTATATTGGATTTTGGGTTTGGAAAAAGGCAATTGAAGAGATCTTAGATTAGGGGTGATGAATTTTATCCTCTCACCCCGCACAATGTTTTTTCCTTTTTGATATATTTTTTTTCTCTTCAAACAAAATTACTTGGGAGTAATGAATTTTATCCTCTTACTCCTTTTTTGGGGTTGCATATGTGTACTAAAGAATACTTGATTCCCATGACATATGATATAACCAAAAATAAAAAAATTGCATATCTGTACCAGGGGATAATGAATTTTATCCTCTTATCCTCATGACATATGATCTAACAAGAAATTTAAAAATAAGGGAAAGGTTTGACAAAATTCTATTAAATTAAAAAACTAAGAGAGCAACTATAGTGAATTAATCTTTCCTAAGAATCTTAAAGCATAAAGTGAAGATAATTAAAATTTAAAAATTGTTAATCTAAATATTACAAAATTGAAATTAATTACAATAAAAGAGAAAAAAGGGCTAAATAGTCCCAATAGACCTTGACCATCCTGATCTCTTTATTGTGTAGCCGCTTGACTTCCGAGTCCTCAATACGTACGGGCTTGACCTTCGTCGTCAACCCACTATCGACCGACACTTGATCAACCGCGATCACTTGCATAGGCTCTTGCATCGCCTTCCGTAGCACCGATATATGGAATACATCATGTAGACCACTAAGCTCCACTGACAGCTTCAACCGGTACGCTGGTTCACCAATCCGCTCCAGAATCTCAAACGGTCCAAGGTACCTCGGGCTTAGCTTCTTCAAGCGCCACACCCGCGAGACACCCTTGAACGGCTTGATCTTCAAGTACACCCAATCGCCAACAGCGAACTCCACGTTCCTGTGCTTGGCATTATAGTACTTAGCCCGGCGGTCCTGAGCGATTAGCAACCTCTCCCGAATGGTTCTCACCAAAGAAGTAGCATCCTCCACGTCCAGTCGCTTATACAACTTTGACTCACCCGTTTCAAACCAGGACAACGGCGTGCGATATTTTCTACCATAAAGGGCCTCGAAGGGCGCCATTTAAATGCTCGCATGGTAGCTATTGTTGTAAGCGAATTCCACCAAGTATAGGTGATCTTCCCATTTCTTTCCAAAGTACAGGACACACATGCGAAGCATGTCTTCCATTGTCCTATTGACCCTCTCGGTCTGCCCATCCGTTTGTGGATGAAAGGCTGTGCTAAAACTCAGCTTTGTCCCCAACATTTGCTGCACCAGCCTCCAATCATTGGACGTGAACCGCCCATCTCGGTCACTCACGATGCTACGGGGTACACCATGAAGCCGCACAATATTATCCACATACAGCTTTGCTAATTTCTCAACTGGATAATCCTTCATATGCGGAATGAAATGCGACACCTTCGTTAGACGATCTACGACCACCCAAATGGCGTCGTTCTCCTTTTGCGACCTTGACAACCCGTGCACAAAGTCCATAGTAATGTCGTCGAACTTCCACTCTGGAATAGGCAAGGATTTCAAGAATCATCCCAGCTTTTGGCACTCCTCTTTCACCAAGGCGCAAGTTTGACACTTTGCTACGTAGAGCGCCACATCCTTTTTCAGTCCTGGCCACCAGAACAATTTCTTAACATCGCGGTACATATTCGTGCTCCCCGAGTGAATTGAGTACTTGGTATGATGCGCCTCGTACAACAATTCCACCCGCAAATTGCCCACGTTTGGGATGCACAGACGACTGTCTTTCCAAAGTAATCCGTCCTACACAACGAATTGGGAATTTGACACATCCAGATCCTCTATCATGAGTTTCTTCATGTGGACATCCATATCCAAAGCCTGCCGAATCCGATCAGCCAGGTCATATTGGACTTCAGTCCAATTCAATAATGCTTCAGCACTTGATTGCTTGTCTACGCAAGAGATCTCCAACACCTCTAAATCCCGAACCAACCGCTCATCATGGACCGACAGCCAATTGGCTTGAGCTGGGGCCCGACGACTCAATGCATCCGCAACCGCATTGCCTTTACCAGGCACGTAGTGGATCTTAAACATATAGTCCCCTAGGAACTCCATCCATCTACGCTGCTGCATGTTCAGATCTTTCTGATCCAGCAAATATTTCAGGCTCTTGTGATCAGTGTAGATATCAAGCTTCACACCGTACAAATAATGTCTCCACAGCTTTAAGGCAAAAATCACGGCCCCTAACTCCAAGTCATGGACCGGATAGTTCCTCTCGTGCACCTTCAGCTGTCTCGAGCCATATGTTATAATGCTTCCATGCTGTAACAGCACACAACCCAAACCACTGCCCGAAGCATCACTATAAATCTCAAAACCTTCGGTCCCACACGGCGAACTAAGAACTGGTGTCGTGGTCAACCGACACTTCAACTCCTCAAAAGCTCGCCCGCACTCCGGCGTCCAAACGAACTTCTACTCTTTCCTAGTCAAAGTAGTGAGAGGTAAAGCTATCCGCGAGAAGTTATCCACGAAGTGCCTATAATAGTCGGCAAGCCCCAGAAAGCTCCGGACTTCCGCTATCGTAGAAAGCTCAGGCCACTCTCGTATCGTAATAATCTATGCCGGATCCACTGCAATACCCTCTTCACTCACTATATGACCGAGGAACTCCACTGAGGACAACCAAAACTCGCATTTTGAGAACTTGACGTACAATTGATTCCTCCTTAGCGTCTCCATAACCAAATGAAGATGCCTGAAGTGATCTTCCTCACTCTGCGAGTACACCAAAATATCGTCGATGAAGACGATAACAAAATGGTCCAAGTACTCCCTGAAGATCCTGTTCATCAAATCCATGAACACCGACAGCGCATTAGTCAGCCCAAACGGCATGACCGTAAATTCGTAATGCATGTATCTTGTACTGAACGCCGTCTTAGGGATATCACTCTACCTTATCCTCAGCTGATAGTAACCAGACTTGAGATCCAACTTAGAGTACACCGTCGACCTGACCAACTGATCAAAAAGATCATCGATCCTTGGGATTGGGTACTTGTTCTTTTCCGTTAGCTTGTTTAACTCCCAATAATCAATACAAAGTCTTAAGCTCTCGTCCTTCTTCTTTACAAAGAGGACCGGCGCTCTCCAAGGCGACGAACTTGGATGCACAAACCCCTGCTCCAACAATTCTTGAAGTTACACCTTCAGCTCCGTCATTTTCTTAGGCGCCAGCCGATACATAGATCGTGACACAGGCTTCGCACCTAGCACTAGCTCAATCGTGAAATCTATCTCCCGTTGAGCCGGGGCTCCAGGAAGATCGGCGGGGAACACATCAGGGTACTCAGCTACCACTGAAATACTATCCAACGTAGTCTTCGGCTTTGCAACCTCCACTAGTGTAAAGAACAGCTCTGCACCAACACGAATCGCCTTCACCACCTGAAGAGCAGACATCAACGTCTTGCTCGACCCTTTCAAGCCCGTAAAAGTCATCTCACGGCTTGCTCCCAACTTGACTTCCTTGCGACCGCAATCAATATAGGCCTGCTGCTCTGAGAACCAGTCCATGTCAAATATAACGTCGAACTCCACCAGCGGTAGTAATGACGCTTGCAGATCGAACTCTTGATTCCCAATGCGAATCTTAATATTGTAGATTTTATCAGCGCGCATCGAACACCCATTCGGTAACAACACATCCAACTTGTCCTTCGCCATCGAAGAAGGTACTCTGATGCGCGATATGAATCCTTCGGACAAGAAGGAGTGTGAAGCTCCTGTATCAAAGAGTGCTCTCGCTCGAAACTCACAAATCAAAACAAATCCTAAACAAGTAGTGGTAAGGTAACATACGCATAAAAAGTATTTAAAGAAATTTAACTTGCTACAAATTAAACCGTACATGTGACCACATCCGCTTGTTTGATGTCCTCCTATTGGCTAAGATTATAAACCCTTGGTTGAGCCGAAGCATAATGGGACGCGGTTGACTCCACCGCCTTGCCCTTCTCTTCATAAGTTGCTCCCGGCTTCCTTTTGGACTTGGGACGTCCGCTCCAGCAATCACAGGCAAAGTGCCCTGTGTCACAACCCGCATTTCCTCAACGATTACATCATATCAGAGCAAGAGGAACTACGGGTTATGATGCCACGTCGTGCAGGGGATAACTGCACACGCTCAGGTAACCCTTGAAGCTTACTTTATGAGTTGAAATCCAACGGTTGTATGCAAGAAAACTATTTCGTTTGATGGTCGTATCCCTCGGTCTTATGATTTAAAACATAATATGCCCCGTATACTTCTGTTCATGCCATGAGTGTAGTGTTCATGCTTCGGCCAAGACGTACTGATGGCACCTCGGTGTGTGTATGATATGATGCTTACGACAATGACAAAAAGGAAAGTTTGCCCGACCAAATGTCAAGCAAACCTGGCTCTGATACCAACTGTCACAACCCGCATTTTCTCAACGAGTACATCGTATCAGAGCAAGAGGAACTACAGGTTATGATGTCACGTCGTGCAGGGGATAACTGCACACGCTCAGGCAACCCTTGACGCTTACTTTATGAGTTGAAATCCAACGGTTGTATGCAAGAAAACTATTTCGTTTGATGGCCGTATCCCTCGGTCTTATGATTTAAAACATGTGTTTGTACGCGGCGGCAAATATGTTAGTTTACTTATGATGAGCTCCTATATGCAGCCTAGATTTATAATCATAAAAGAAATTGTTCGTTTTACGTTGTTTGGAAAATATGTCTTAGTTGATCAAAACATGTATGCATGATATACAATAATAGGTTTTTGTTTAGCTTAAAAATATCTAATGCAACCTATCATAAACCCTTCCCAAAAGCAAGTAGACATCATTCCATCTAAATGAGTCACATTAGCAGTCTAGTATTCATATATCACAAGTAAAAAAACCACCAATGGGCGCCAACAAGCTGACACGAACCCATTGGGGTGCAAGTATGTCTGTCCAACATAATAAAGAGCTACCTTGCGAAATAAGCTCGGCTAAAAGAAACTCCACCACCAAACCTAGTCGTCTAACCGGCTACAACCCGCACCTGAGGCATTCAAGAAAGAATACCTCAGCAATCATCCAAGCTATACAAAAGAGAACATGAATTTCATAATCGATAAAGAAGGGGCTTACCGACCCCGTAGCCATGTACTGAATGAAAAGAACAGGTGGAAACCAAGTGTTAAACACTGTAAATTCCAAAATGTAAAACACACCAAGTGCATGCAGTTTTCATCAAGTCCTGCTTAACCCGCAGGAGCAAAAAGGCAATACACATGCCCAAATTCATCATCTTTAGAACAAGAAACAACCAAACTAGTGAAACATAAGCAGCGGTTAAGTTCAATTCCGCAAGGGTCTTTCGGTGGCGGCCCTAAAGTGGAACACACCAATCAAAACCAGCCCAAATCGGGGCCAAAATGGTCTCTCATACCATAAACCAAAACCTGGTGGCCACTAAGACTGAAACCACACCACCCCTTGCAGAATTCTCACACAAATGCTCCTGCCATGGTTCACAATTCGCCTCGCAAAATGCCCCATAACCCAAGCTAAACACGTTTCCTTTCATCGTCCTCACGCATGACTACAAGTTGATAGAAAATTAATTAAGCTATGATCTACATGAATTACATGATGAGGAACAAGAACAAATCACATGATTAGGCAAGAAAAAAGCTACATGAACATGAATCAACTTAGCTACATGAATCACATGAACGAGAAAAATTACATGAATCAACCTAGCATACGAATTCATTGAGCATAGGGAAAGTTGATAAGAAGCAATAGGATTAATAACTAAACAAAATAAGCATAATAGGGCTAGTGAGATACAACACAAATCAAGACGAACAAACTAGGAAATTGAAAGAGCAATTAATCAACGAACAAGAAAACAAGATTGGCAAGGGTGAAGAACACCGCTTGCCTGAACCGAGATGACACCGCGACGGCTGCCCTCTTTTCTTCTTCCCTTTCCTTAGCTTTTCTCCCTTGCTTTTCCTTTGAAATGAGGAAGAAGATGAAGAAGAAGATGAAATGAGGAGAAGAATTCTCTGTTTCGGCCTTATTTCCTCCAGAACAGAGCTGGACCGTTAGATGCAGAATCAAGGAAATGAACGGCACAAAAAAACTGGAAAAAGTCGATTTTCGGGCCGGTCACGCCCTGTGTCACGCTCGTGACGCAGGGCGTGTACCTTAAGCGGCGCAGAAAGTCGGCAATTCCAAGTTTATCCACACGGTACACGGCCGGGTACACGCCCGTGACGGGTCGGTCACGCCCGTGACCTAGGGCGTGTAGCCCGTGTCTCGACACCTCGTCGACACAAAGTGTTGACACTCGACACAGCTGGACACGCCCTTTGACACGCCCGTGTCACAGGCCGTGTCCCCTCTCTCGACACCCGACACTCGATACTCGACACTCGACACGCGACACGTGACACTCGACAAGCTGGACACGCCCTGTGACACGCCCGTGTCACAGGCCGTGTACCCTCTCTCGACACCCGACACTTGACACTCGACACTCGACACTCGACAAAGCGGGACACGACCCGTGACACGCCCGTGTCAGGGGGCGTGTATCCCATTCGTCGAGCTCAACTCGACGCAAGAAAAATTCGTCTAGTCAAGGAGGTCACGCCCAGGTCACGGCCTGGGTCACGCCCGTGTCAGGGGGTGTGTTACGCACAAAAACGACCAATTTTCCCTGTTTTGAAAAGTGTTTCTGTGACGTCCTAGACCATTTTTGCCTTAAGAACTTTTTACCCTTTTTGGTTTCCTGTACCAGCAACTCATTTTGAGCAACATTACCCGGGCGCGAAAAAGTGCAAGCATTCCCTAAGAGGCCTCACCGAGTCCCCAATTTGAACTCCGGTTTGCTGGGGAATCGTGCAACTCGGCTACCAAAATATCCACTCGCAAGCCCGCGGGAAAAACCATGCTCGAACAACGGTCAAAGCCAACGTAACGCCCATCATGCGTACGCAATCAAAAATCCGGGGCGTTACACCCGGGCTTTCCACAAGTGAAACATGCACCCGGGGTCCGACCCATAGTCACCCTAGAAGCACCGGAAGAAGGAGCTGGACCCGAAGTCCTAGCCTTCTTAATGAACTTACGGTACCCAGACTTTGAGTTAGCCGACACCTTGAACTCCGACTTCTTATCACCCAAGATTTTCTTCTCTTGAATATTCTTCATGTCCTTCTCCAAGGACCGGGCCGTGTTGACCAGGGTCAAGAAGCCCTGCGTCATAGGTCCCGAGAGTAGTAGCCTCAAGTCATCTCTCAAACCTTCATAGAATTGGTTTGTTTTGCGCTCCTCATCCGCGATGGTGGAGCTAGCGTACCGACCCAATCGGGTAAAATCGTGGAGATACTCATCCACGCTACTCTCTCCTTATACCAACCTCTAGAACTCATTCTCCAAAGCTATCCTCTGAGTCGAAGGGAGGTACCTAGCCAAGAACAGTCTCGAGAACTCCTCCATCGAGATGTCTGTAAGTTTCCTTCCTCTCAATAGATGCAGCTCGAAACCCTCCCACCACAGCCTAGCGTCTCCATCCAACAGTAACGTAGCTATAGTGATCATCTGCCACTCCTCCGTCTCCGTCGCTATCAAAACTCTCTTCACACGGGAGAGCCAGTCTTCAGCTTGAGATGGGGTTCCCAATCCCGAGAATACCGGAGGATTAAATCTCATGACATGTTTGAGCTGTCTCTCGGTTGCCCTCCTCGGCACCAACGGTTCCACTACTACCTGCTCCACTCTTCTCGGCTCAACCTCTGCAAGTGGTACCTGCTCCATCGTAGGAGCGGGTTGCTGCATTTGCCTTGCAATCTGCGCATTGATTATGACAAACACTGCTTCAGCCACCAATCATATGGTCTCAGCCGATGGAGGTGTTGTAGGAGCATTATTTGGTGCACTACTAACCTCAGAAACTCGACGTTCCGACGGCCCAGCACCGCTTCTAGTCACCTATAGTGGTACAAAACATCGTTAAGAGACCAAACAAAATTGCAAAACGCAATTATAGGAACGCGCAGGTTCCTCAAACACGTGTATTTTTCATTCCTAAGTGGACATTCATGTGTTCTTTTGTTGTTATAACGATGACGCACACACATGTGCTCACCACCCTTAAAAAGAATTCGACCACGAATTCATTTTAAGCCCGACCGAAACCAGTAGTCTGATACCAAATTGTAACACCCCCCATATCCGTCGCATAGATATTGCAGTAGGTCCGGCCGGGGCCCGACGCCATATACCACAGACAGATCAGGTGGTTACTCAATGGAAACCATCCAACCAATCCAACGTCCTACACAGAGTCATTCTAGCGGAAACAATTAAAAGTTGCATTAATAAAGAACCCAACACTAGCATGAATGTCCACTAATAAGGCAAAAGGAATGAAGTACAAATACACAAGTACTGGACTTATGGCCTTACAATTGTTTTCCTCAAATTACATGTTTTTCAAATCTCGGCACGCAGGCTGACCATACATGAATAAAAGAAAACACTCAAAATTAGGCCTTCGAGTGCCGGCTCAGCAACTTGGGCTTTGGCCTGCTATTTACTGCTCGGCTCCGCAGCACCTGCAAGCACAATCCACCGCAGCGGTGGCAAACCAAAGTAACGGTCAGCAATGCTGACCAAATTATAACGATCCCGCCCCCAAATAGGGCGGTGATGCTCCTTCCCTGCACTTTATTTGCATAACCAAGAGTATAAATTTACATTGCATCACAGACGTTGGCACGCACGACCACACGCCCCGTGCACTCAGGGCACATTCTCGGTGAACCGATCAATGTCACGTCAATTTAAGCCAAAGATACCTCGGTCTCACCACCGCCACTTTGACAGCTAAACTATGAGCATTTTGTCTTCCCGGCATGGGTCACGTCAATTTAAGCCATAGACCGTCGAAGACCCTCATCTATGCCAATGACTCCAACCGAACGACATAGAACGGGTACAGTTCCGTCTAACCCATGCTCACATCGCAATGAAAATTTAAGCCATATACGCGGGTCAAACTTCTCCCGAGTCCCGTATCCGTCACACACTTCACATAACCCGGTTGTGTTCAAGTTGGCTCCTAGGCCACCAAGTTGGCAGAATCATGCATCTGCCCATTTTTTCGGGTGCACCTTAAGGTTAATCCCCAAGGCTCCCGGTTGCAATCTACCACGTAGAAAACCCGAAAAACAAACATTCGCACGGAGTCTTCTCCGGCCATTTATACAATGCAACATCATCAATCCAGACCAACTTGTCCGGGTAGGCTTCACACATCATACCTATATCCGTTCTCGATTACGGACTCTACATGTACACAACGAGTACTATTCATGTCTACCCGAAAGAACGCCTCAAACTCACCGCAAACTCGCGAGAGAGGGCTTCCCTATACAAAATAAGTATAGCTTCACATGCTCAAGTAGAGAATCGTTACCCTAACGTTATTCCTTGGCGCCATGGAAAAGTATGCGGATGAAAAGCACCGCCCTCTCCTTGCCTCCGTAGATCCGAAGTCGGTTCGCGATTTGGAGCTCCGAAGCTCCGCCGGTGACCGGATCTAGACTTCTTCTTCCTCGTTGCTCTCCCCTCCCTCTAGAACTTAGACAAAGAACCAGCGAACAGAAGATGAGGGTTTTGAAACCCTACACTCGGGTATATCCCAATAGGAATAACTTCCAGCCGTCGGATCCCAATCATACAGAAATGTACGGCTACGATCCAGGTCTGACATGGAAAAACTGGACCGAACACCGCACGGTTCACAAACCGGAGCAGGACACATCCGTGACAACTCAAACTCTGTCGGTGTTGGGTATTGTATCCACAATGTACCTGATTTGAAGAAGCCCCTGGACAAGCTAAGGTCAATAGACTATGTATTTGATAAAATCTTTCTAGTTGTGCTTGCAGTTTTTCCACGCTAAGTGCACACCAATGTCAGGGTGCATTAGGTCAATATACACGGGTCTGCACGACGTAATCCCTCGTTGAGCAGATCAGTGTGTTGGCCTACGTGTATTCTCTCTATTGGAGTGCACTTATTTTCAAGCACAGAGCTGTAAATATGCAGGAGCAGACAAGGAGCAAGGATGGGTCAAGAAGCACCTCATAGGTGGAAAGACGAAAATTCGTCTAAGTTTAAATCGACGAGAATCACCAAGTGATTCTCGCCGATTCGGCGAGAATCACTTGTGATTCTCGCCGATTCGTCGAGAATCAGAAGTTGATTCTCGCCGAACTCGACCCAGCCACTTCTAAGCAAGCACCTCTGCTTCTAAGTAAGAATCGACGAGAATCACCAAGTGATTCTCGCCGATTCGGCGAGAATCACTAGTGATTCTCGTCGAATCGTCGAGAATCACTGGTTGATTCTCGCCGTCTCGACCTGGCCTAAAGCAGTGCGTGCAACCAAGGCAAATTCGACGAGAATCATCTTTGATTCTCGCCGAATCGTCGAGAATCACCTTTGATTCTCGGCGACTCGGCGAGAATCACTTTCGATTCTCACCGATTTTGACTTGGGCGTTTTTCTGGAACTTCCTGAACCGGATTCTGCCAATGTTAAGATTCTGGACCGGGACTTAGGGATTCAGCTTGTGGGTCCCACAACGGTCATTTTGGAAAGCATCTACAGTATTTATATACGGGTATTTTGAACGGAATACCTAGACAGAAAGAAGCCGAGCAGAGCAAACCCTAAAATCGCGAAATAGCTCCGACGCATCCGTCGCCGCTCGCGCTAGTCCGTCGCCGCTGCTGATCGCTTTTCTTCCCGATCTCCGGCGACAGAAGCTTAGCAAAGCTTTGAGTCTCACGTGTCTATCCAGAGATCTCTTGTCTCTCGATTTGTTGATCGGGAAAAACTTCCCCGTCCGAATCGATCGAGACGACCGATCCTCGTGTGACCGTTGAAAGACCAAGCTAGCTTCGCTACGAAGTTTGGATCTCCAAGTTCAGCAGCCGCTCATCATCATAGCCGCCGATCCCGAAGCTAGCCGCCGCTCGTGTTGCCGCAGCCGGTTCCGGGGAGATCCTCTCCAAGAGAGACCAAGGTTGTAGACTCTTCGTTGACTTCACGAACACGTCGTCGAACGAAGAGGAACACCGTAGTCTCCAAACGAAGTTTGTATCTCGTGTACATTCTATATTTACTTTTGTTGTAAAGGAACGATTGTTCCGTGTTGTAAGGGTTCGGTGCAACCCGTTTTGTGGGAGTGTTGACTCTCACGTGTGGAAGGGTTCCTTCCGATAGTGCAGGGATTGGATTTCAATCCTGTTGGAGAAGAGACCGAGTCGTCCCGTGTTGGGAGATAGGTCGAAGGGGGAAAGTGGATGTACCCAAGTCGGGGAACCACTATAAATTGCCTGTGTATTCTGTGTGCTGTGCTTTTTATTTTTATTGTGCAGGTACATTCGTAAGTTCCGCAAAAGCGCTACACGTCACCTATTCCCCCCCCCCCCCATAGGTGCACATAGCCGACACTAGGTGAACTTTCAAGTGGTATCAAAGCGAGGTTGCTCATCAAAAAGGTTAACACCTTGAGTTGAATCCTGCCCCTAGTGTCAAGAAGAAGACAAACATCTATTATGGACGGGCTCAAGTTCTCCGGCAAGATCCCAGTGTGCACCAGGCTCAACTTTCCGATCTGGAAGGAAAGAATCAGGTTTTACATGGAAGCAGTCGATCCTCGACTCTTCATGATCGTGGAGGAGGGACCTTATGTCCCCACTAAGGCCTCCACCATCGATCCCACCAAGAAGGTGCCGAAGACACTTTCTGAAATGGACAAAGACGAGATGGTGCTAGTGGGACTGGACAAGAAGGCACGAAACATTCTGGTGAGCGCAGTTGATGATTCTATGATGCAAAACTTCAGCAACTGCAGGACAGCTCAGGAGATCTGGCAGTGCCTGATCATCCTAATGGAGGACACGGATGAAGTGAGGGATGATCGGATATCCCTCCTGAACCAAAAATATGAGGCCTTCAGGCAAGGGCCTAAGGAAGAGATTGGAGTCACCTACGAGAACTTCCTAAAGATTGTCAACGCCCTCAAGGGCTACGGAAGAGTGTTCACCAATGGTGGACTCAATGACAAATTCCTTAGGTCCCTTACTAAGGAATGGGACACAAAGATCTGCGCCATCAGAGAATTTGGCAGACTAGCAGAAACTGATCCACAAATCCTGTTTGGGAAGCTGATGTCCTATGAGCTTCAGCTGAACACCAGGAAAGCAGAGGAAGAAGCAGAGAAGGCTGCTGCAAAAGAAAAGACTGTGACCCTAAAAGCCAGTTACTCCAGAAAGGGCAAGGGTGCGATGTCATACCGTGCGAGGAATAAGGAAGAGGAGGAGGACTCTGAACCATGCTCCTCCGGCTCAGAGCTGTCGGAGGAGGATTTCTCCCTCATCACCCGAGAGTTCAAGAAGTTCCTCAAGATGAGGAATCAAAGAAAGAAAGACAGCTCCTCCTCCAGGCATCAGAAGAAAAATTATTCTTCTGACAGGTATGCATCTAAACCTAACAAACAACGCTCTTCTGACATTATTTGCTTTGGATGCAATAAGCCATGACACGTCGTGGCCGACTGCTATCAAAGCAAAAGAGAAAAAGGGAAAGGAGAGGAACTCAAATCCTCTAGAGACAAGAAGGAGCGGAGCTACATCGCCAAACGGCCAAAGACACTAAGTGAGTCTGACTCCTCAGACTCTAGTGATGATGAGGAAGCCTACTTCGGGCTGGTGGGTCGCTCGGACTCAGACGGAGAATGCCCCCCATTTATTGGGAAGGTAAAAGCTCACACCCCTCTCTCCGACTCCGACTCTGATCCTGAGTCTCAGGATGATGAACCTGAGGATGGCCCCTCGGCCCGTGAAGCTGAGCTCCTCGAGAAGTATGAGCTTCTGCTCAACACTTTCGATGAGTGCCGTAAGAGACTGAAGGCTGAGAAGAAGGAAGTAAAATTCCTTAAGGGTGAGTGTGTATCCCTAAGGGAAGAGGTCACTAGCTTGATTTCTCTCCGACAGGAGCACCTTGACCTGACTTCAAAGCATTCAGAGTCATTGAAGCTCCTTGATCTTAAGCAGGAGGAAGTCGACAAGTTGGAAGAACTACTTGAGGCAGAAAGGAAGATCGTCAAGAGCTTCTCCATGCCAAAAACAGTTCTTCCAGTTGTTGATACCTTCTCTGCTCAGGCCAAGGGAGCTGGCTTGGGACATGTATGGGTAGCTGGTTCCTCCTCCAGGAGAAACAGGAACCAGAGGAAGAATAAGGCCGCCAAGAAGGCCTCTGCTGATGAAAAGGGAAAGGCTCTGCTTAGTCCTGTTGCGTTCAGAAAGCCTGACTTTCCTTGCAACCAACATGACTTTGAGTCAACATATGGCCATCATTTCCGGCCCTCGGTTGCAAAGCCAAAGAGCCGATATGACGGTTGGATCTATCCCCGGAACTTCGGTGAGAGTGCCTTCAAGGCACCTTATGAGGAAATCCACATGAGAAATTATGGTCCGTTCTCTAGCGGCCATAATGGAAAGCAGGCACCAAAAGCCAAGCCTATTATACAGAAGGTGACGAAGTCATGTGACTGCTGTCACCATGAGGGCTCCTCCTCCAGATCCAAGGCCCCAGCTGTACCCACCGTTCCCAGGGTAAGGCAGAAGCCTAGGAAGAGGTACAACAGATTCGACTGTTGGTGCTGTGGCAAAGTTGGTCACTTTGCCGTGGATTGTTGGTTTAATCCTAGGCATTACGAGACTCCCCATGTTAGCAATGCGAGGCCGACCACTGGTAGGGTTAACCAACCGAGGGGGAGTGTGCTAACCAGGAATCTAGGACCCAAGTTCGATTGGGTTCCTAAGGCAAATTAATTTTGTTTTGCAGGAATGTCCAAAGGGCACCAAAACGCCGATCTGGTATTTGGACAGTGGATGCTCCCGGCATATGACCGGGACAAGAAGCCTACTGCGTGATTACACTCCAGTCGAGAATGGACCCAAAGTCATCTTTGGAGGGTCAGATCGAGGAGTCACCAGAGGTTACGTTATGATTTCCAACAGTATAATCTCTATCACCGACGTGGCTTATGTTGAAGTGTTAAACCATAACCTGATCAGTGTAAGTCAGTTATGTGATAAAGGTTATGACGTTAAGTTCTGCAAGGATAAATGTCTGATAATTTCACGTACCTCTTCTGAAACGGTATTATCAGGCATTAGGAGCAGAAATATCTTCTGTTTAGATTTTCTCAGTTTAGATTCATCTACCCCCGTATGCCTTGTGGCAACAGGCAGTGCATCTCTTTGTGAACAATGGCACAAGAGATTGGCACATATTAATTTCAAGACAATTAGTATGCTGTTTTTTAAGAACTTGGTAAGGGATGCTCCCAGTATCAAGTGCATCAAAGATAGCCCCTGTCCTGCATGCCAGATGGGCAAACAGACTCGGGCTACCTTTAAGAGCATCGCAGACAAAGACTCTTCCCGATGTCTTTACCTTTTACATATGGACTTGTTTGGTCCAATGCAAGTTCATAGCTTGGGAGGCAAGTCCTATACGCTAGTGATAGTTGATGATCATTCTCGTTTTACATGGGTGTTCTTTTTGAAACGAAAGTCAGATACGTTTGACATCTTCACTAATTTTGTCAAGCAGGTTCAGAACGAATTTAACTGCTCCGTGGTCAAAATCAGAAGTGACCATGGAACAGAATCCGAATCTGGTGCTATGACAGAATTTTGTGAAGAACAAGGTATCTTTCATGAGTTTTCCTCCCCGCGCACTCCTCAGCAAAATGGAGTTGTGGAGAGGAGAAATAGAACTCTCTTTGAAGCCTGCACGACAATGTTGAAAGACGCTTATCTCCCGGAATACTTCTGGGCAGAGGCTGTCAATACAGCTTGTCATGTACAAAACCGAGCATTGATCAACAAGCATCATCGTAAGACGCTTTATGAACTACTGAAAGACAGGAAACCAACCATGTCCTACTTAAGGATTTTTGGTTGCAGATGCTATGTACTGAATAATGGGAAGTACCCGCGTACTAAATTCGGTGAAAAATACTTCGAAGGCATATTCATGGGCTATAGTTCCCATAGTCGGGCATATAAGGTCTTCAATAAGAAAACCCTAGTGGTAGAAGAATCAATAAATGTTGTATTTGATGAAGGAAGTTTGCTTAACAGCAATTCTTCCAGTAGTATTCTTGAAGATGCAGGTGCTCGACTTGAACAGCTGAGTCTGGATGAGACCGCTAAAGATGACGCTCCTCAGTACGTCAAAGTTTCCACCTCCACGTCATCTGAAACTGTTGAAGATCAAAATGGAACAAATATCTTAGAAGAAGGAGAAGCCCAAGAAGTAGTCGAAGCTCCAGACGCCAGACTTCTTGAGCTCCGACACGTGAGGGATCATCCTAGAGATCAGATCATCGGAGATCCTCGTGTCGGTGTCAGAACTCGAAGAGGTACTATTAACGAAGTATTGCATCTTAGCTTCCTGTCACAGGTTGAGCCAAAGAAGTTCGACGAGGCGAACAAGGATGCGGCATGGATTCTGGCCATGCAAGAGGAACTACATCAATTCGAACGTTGCAATGTTTGGACGCTGGTTCCCAGACCATACAAGCAGAATGTGATTGGCACGAAGTGGATCTTCAGAAACAAGCTGGATGAACATGGTGTCATCGTAAAGAACAAGGCCAGGCTGGTGGCTCAAGGTTACAGACAGGAGGAAGTGATTGACTTCGACCAGACCTTCGCACCAGTAGCAAGGCTCGAGGCAATCAGGTTGTTCCTGGCGTATGCTTCACACAAAGAATTCACAGTCTATCAAATGGATGTGAAATCGGCATTCCTGAACGGAGACCTGAAAGAGGAAGTATACGTCGCTCAACCCTCAGGTTTTGTCGATCCTACTTATCCCAATCATGTTTATTTTCTTAATAAGGCCTTATATGGGTTGAAACAAGCTCCACGAGCTTGGTATGAGACTTTATCTAGTTTTCTTCTTGAGAACAAGTTCTCCAGAGGTAAAATAGATAAAACATTGTTTCTCAGGGAAGTCAAAGGCAAGATTTTGCTGTTGCAAATCTATGTCGATGACATAATATTCGGCTCAACGGACAACAATCTTTACAAAAAGTTTTCTAAACTTATGCAAGGAAAGTTTGAAATGAGCAGTATGGGAGAGCTCAAGTATTTCTTAGGACTTCAAGTGAAATAGTCTGAGGATGGAATCTTCATCTCTCAGACGAAGTTCACAAATGAACTCCTTAAGAAATTCGGAATGGAGAGTGCAACCTCTATGAGGACTCCAATGGGATCCACCTTGTCTCTGGATAAGGATGAGAAAGGTAAACCTTTCGATGAAACCAAATACAGAAGCATCATTGGATCCCTGCTCTACCTTACTGCCAGTAGACCGGATATTATGTTCTCCACATGTGTCTGTGCCCGATATCAGGTGAACACTAAGGAATCTCACTATGTCGCTGCAAAGCGAATTCTAAGATACCTTAAAGGTACTCCTAATCTTGGCTTGTGGTACCCGAGAAACAATGATGTCGAGCTAATAGACTTTTCAGATGCTGATTTTGCAGGGAGCAGGGATGACAGGAAAAGCACCTCCGGGACGTGTCAATTCCTCGGCAGGAGGATTATCTCATGGAACAGCAAGAAACAGAATTGTATTGCAACCTCCACAGCAGAGTCCGAGTACATCTCGGCAGGAAGCTGTTGCGCACAACTTCTATGGATCAGAAACCAGTTAGCCGACTACGACCTTCAGTTCAAGGAAGTACTCATGTACTGCGACTCCTCCAGTGCAATTGTCATTGCCAACAATCCTGTATCGCACAGCAGAACGAAGCATATTGAAGTGCGCTACCAATTCATTCGGGAGAACGTGGAAAACAAGGACATCTCTCTCTGTTATGTCCCCACGGACAAGCAGATTGCTGATATATTCACAAAGCCCTTAGACGAGGCCAAGTTCAATCTTTTCAAGACTGAATTGGGGATGCTCAATTATGAGGAATGAAGACTACAGAAGCTCCAGGCTCGTGCATGATCTGAGGGGGAGCAAGGAACTCCAGCGTGAGTACAGATGCAAGAACTGAGGGGGAGCAAAGGGCCAAACGCTACAAACCCCGATTTGCAGAAGCCGAAAAGGGGGAGATTACCCTCTCGGCTAAGGCTAAGGTGGCTCCAAGCTTGCTCCCAAGAAATTGGTATTGGTAAGGGATAACTCACTCAACTCAATTTTAAGTTTATGGTTTTCATTCCCATTTGCTCTATTCACCTTAGCTTATAGGGTTTAGGCTTCTTCAAATAGGGGGAGATTGTTGGGTATTGTATCCACAATGTACCTGATTTGAAGAAACCCCTGGACAAGCTAATGTCAATAGACTATGTATTTGATAAAATCTTTCTAGTTGTGCTTGTAGTTTTTCCACGCTAAGTGCACACCAGTGTCAGGGTGCAGTATGTCAATATACACGGGTCTGCACGACGTAATCCTTGGTTGAGCAGATCAGTGTGTTGACCTACGTGTATTCTCTCTATTGGAGTGCACTTATTTTCAAGCACAGGGCTGTAAATATGCAGGAGCAGACAAGGAGAAAGGATGGGTCAAGGAGCACCTCATAGGTGGAAAGACGAAAATTCGTCTAAGTTTAAATCGACGAGAATCACCAAGTGATTCTCGCCGATTCGGCGAGAATCACTTGTGATTCTCGCCGATTTGTCGAGAATCAGAAGTTGATTCTCGCCGAACTCGACCCAGCCACTTCTAAGCAAGCACCTCTGCTTCTAAGTAAGAATCGACGAGAATCACCAAGTGATTCTCGCCGATTCGGCGAGAATCACTAGTGATTCTCGTCGAATCGTCGAGAATCACTGGTTGATTCTCGCCGTCTCGACCTGGCCTAAAGCAGTACGTGCAACCAAGGCAAATTCGACGAGAATCATCTTTGATTCTCGCCGAATCATCGAGAATCACCTTTGATTCTCGGCGACTCGGCGAGAATCACTTTCGATTCTCACCGATTTTGACTTGGGCGTTTTTCTGGAACTTCCTGAACCGGATTCTGCCGTTGTTAAGATTCTGGACCGGGACTTAGGGATTCAGCTTGTGGGTCCCACAACGGTCCTTTTGGAAAGCATCTACAGTATTTATATACGGGTATTTTGAACGGAATACCTAGACAGAAAGAAGCCGAGCAGAGCAAACCCTAAAATCGCGAAATAGCTCCGCCGCATCCGTCGCCGCTCGCGCTAGTCCGTCGCCGCTGTTGATCGCTTTTCTTCCCGATCTCCGGCGACAGAAGCTTAGCAAAGCTTTGAGTCTCACGTGCCTATCCAGAGATCTCTTGTCTCTCGATTTGTTGATCGGGAAAAACTTCCCCGTCCGAATCGATCGAGACGACCGATCCTCGTGTGACCGTTGGAAGACCAAGCTAGCTTCGCTACGAATTTTGGATCTCCAAGTTCAGCAGCCGCTCATCATCATAGCCGCCGATCCCGAAGCTAGCCGCCGCTCGTGTTGCCGCAGCCGGTTCCGGGGAGATCCTCTCCAAGAGAGACCAAGGTTGTAGACTCTTCGTTGACTTCACGAACACGTCGTCGAACGAAGAGGAACACCGTAGTCTCCAAACGAAGTTTGTATCTCGTGTACATTCTATATTTACTTTTGTTGTAAAGGAACGATTGTTCCGTATTGTAAGGGTTGGGTGCAACCCGTTTTGTGGGAGTGTTGACTCTCACGTGTGGAAGGGTTCCTTCCGATAGTGCAGGGATTGGATTTCAATCCTGTTGGAGAAGAGACCGAGTCGTCCCATGTTGGGAGATAGGTCGAAGAGGGAAAGTGGATGTACCTAAGTCGGGGAACCACTATAAATTGCCTGTGTATTCTGTGTGCTGTGCTTTTTATTTTTATTGTGCAGGTACATTCGTAAGTTCCGCAAAAGCGCTACACGTCACCTATTCCCCCCCCCCATAGGTGCACATAGCCGACACTAGGTGGACTTTCAGTCGGGACATTTAGTCGAGACCCTGTCAAGACCCCTATGTCGACACCCTGTGTCGACACCCTGTGTCGACGCAACATAACCTGTGTCGACACTCCGTGTCGACACTCCGTGTCGACACAGCATAACATGTGTCGACACTCTGTGTCGACACTCTGTGTCGACACTCTGTGTCGACACTCTGTGTCGACACTCTGTGTCGACACTCTGTGTCAACATAGCACAGCCTGGCTGTGTCGACACAGCAGGCCCTGTGTCGACACAACAGGCCCTGTGTCGACGCAGCAGTCCCTGTGTCGACATAGCAGGCCCTGTGTCGATACAGCAGGCCATGTGTCGACACATCAGGCCCTGTATCAAACACGCCACAACTCGCCAAGGACACGGCCTATGACACGCCCGTGTCGCAGGCCGTGTGACCCCTGCCAAATTCCAAACTTGGCTCAAAATGCCTCCGGTCGCTCTTTTGAGTTTCAGGGTGTTACAGAATCTACCACTGACTCACAAAAAACTCCACAAAAACACAACAACACACCTACTCACCATGACAATATCAACATCCACTTCTTCCTTATTGGAAGGTCTTCCAACAGCTTTTGTCGATGACCAATTTACCCATCAATTGCTAGGTAAATAATAAACAAACACTAATACCCAACCAGACTGAACACTAAAAGGGGATTTAATTTACTTCAAACATAGGCTATTTATCCCAGAGCACTCATCAATCGTTCAAAAAATAATAACCAATTCTCACAATACCCTATATGGAGTGCATTCAGGGATAAAGGCAACATTGCACATAATACAAAATAACTTTTACTGGCATAACATGAAAAAAAATTACTGGCTTTATCAACAAATGCAAACTTTGTCAAAAAGCTAAACATTCTAATCATTTACCGTATGGATTACTTCAAGCACTACCTATTCGAAACCAAATATGGTCAGATCTGACTATGGACTTCATCACTCACTTACCTAAATCCAATACTTTTATAATAATAATGGTAATAGTCGATGGACTATCCCGGGATGCCCATTTTGCATCCCTGATTCCTCCATTAACTGGACCCAATGCAGCCTCTGCATTTTGGGAATCAGTAGAAAAATTACACGACCGACCTACATCAATAATCTTAGACCGTGATACCATTTTTCTATGCAATTTTTGGAAAGACTTATTTACATTACAAGGAACCAAACTACTATATAGTTCAGCCTATCACCCCCAAACAGATGGGTTGACAGAGCGTACTAACAGAAGCCTACATTAGTATTTACGAATGTTTACTCATGAGCATCCAAAAAAATGGTCTAATTATTTATGCCTAGCGGAATATCATTTCAATACGACTCTAAACACATCGACCAAAATGACTCCATTTGAGGCCATGTTCGGTCGTACGCCTCCTGGGCTTCTTACCTATTGCGCAGGAAACATCAGGAATGATGCAGTAGACATTAGTCTCCAAACCAGGGTTGCAATAATCCATCAAATCCGGCAACACCTCTAGCAATCTCAACACCGTATGGAGACTTTTGCTGACAAAAGGAGCAAAAAAAGCTTTCAGATAAACGATTGGGTGTTATTAAAATTACACCCCTACCGATAACTCACGCTCAAGCGACCAAGTTGCAGGAATCTCTCTCTCCGTTATTATGGGCCCTTCCAGATCATGGAAGTTGTGGGAGAAACAGCATACCGACATCGACTCCCAGAGGAATGTAAGATACAACTAGTATTCCACATCTCCCTGCTCAAACCATATAAAAGTGACAACCCCAAACATGTGACATCCTTACCAACACAGAGCCACAAGAATATGCCCTTGCATATTCCTTTAGTCATGGTTAGTCTACAACAGATTATATGCAACAATTTGCCGATCCAGCAAGGACTAGTCCAGTGGAAGGATCTTCCACCCGAAGACAACACTTGAGAAGATCTAGACTCTCTACCTACAAATCTCCAACACACAACCAGCAGACTCGCTGTAACTCCTACCTAAACCGAACTCACAGATTTACTTCCAGCAACTTGGCGACAACAGAAAAAATGCACTCAACGCCGACATCCTTTCCACCATCAACACCCAGACAAAGATTAGAGGGGTAATACCAGTATTCTAGGATGACATGTTCCGGATCATGATATTTTCCGCAGTGCTTTCAGACAGCCCAACCCACATCCTACTCCTCTGATCCATCTGTTTTGAAGCTTTTCAAACACGACCATGATTTTCCCTTGTATGTCCGCCGAATTTTCCCTCCAGCCATTCTCCCAAACCCTAAACACTCTGCGAAGATGATAACGATGAGGACATCGTTCTTTTTAAAATGGCTAGGTATTGTTAGGATTCAGACAGGTATCAGCTCAGTATTTGTTTTCCGTCCAGATCTCAACACATGGAGAGCTTCGATGGAACAATAATTCATCAAAAGCAGGATCTTCGTACACGTGGCAGCATCATCGCTGAGTCTGCAAATCAACCAGCAAGCATCAACCACCAAATAAAATAAGAAATGACAGGGTCTTCCAACACGTGGCAACATCATAACTGTCTCCGCATTTCAACCATCAAGCATCAGCCACCGATGATAATATTACCGTTACATAGGATTTTAATGTAATTTGCCTTTTGGGTCAAATGTAGATTATAAAGGGGATTAGTTGCTGTAATGTTTTTTATGCATGAAATAAGATCGTTTTGTTTGTCTGCCTATCTCTCTATCTCTCCCTCTCTATCTCTCTCTAGCTCTGCCTCACTCTCTTTCTTTTTCTCGCTCCCATTGACTCTCCCTCTCTATCGGTTCCAGTAATCTTCTCTTCGGCGACCGGTTGTTTCCCTCTTGCCCGATCTGGAAGGACCCAACACCTAGGCGAGGATGATCATCAGGAACAACACACCCTCGTTCAAGAGAATAATTTTTGGGCCCGGATAGCATTTCTAGAGGAAGGAGTGCGAGTTGGGATGACCGCTTGATTTTAGATCTGACCGTCAATAGTAAATTGAGAAAAGAAAAAGAAAAAAAATAAGCGAGTACACGTTAAATCGGACGGCGAGCAGGATTGATCCAATGACGAGATCGCAACTCGCGCTCCTTCCTCTAGGAATGCTACCCGGTCCCAAAAATTATTTCCTCCAAGACTACTTTGACACACCGTTTAAGATCTTGGAAGCACAATTTCATATTGAGCTAAATTTCATACAAACTTTGATAAATCTATCTGAAACCTCTCTCATTTGAATTCTTAAATTGTGCTAGGAAAGCATACAAAATTGTTTGCTAGCTTATTTTGAGAAGAAGTTGATGCCGCATTTTTTTGATCAAAGCTAGGGCTGATATCGAGTCGAGTTTGAGCGATTTTGGCTCGGCTCGAAATCGAAATTTTCGACTCGAACTCGGCTCGAAATCGACTCGAAATCGAAATTGATTTCGAGTCGAGTCGGCTCGACTCGAAATGGCTCGACTCCGAGTCGGCTCGAAATCGAATCGAGTTGGCTCGAAATCGAATCGAGTCGGCTCGAAATCGAATCAAGTCGGCTCGAAATTTAGTATTTTTTTTGTTTTATTCCTAGTTTGCTCAAAATAAAATTGGGCAACTTATAAATTTAGCAAATGAAAAACTTAAAATCTTCATTTTTTTTATTTATGTTTACATTTTATTATTTTTAATCTTAAAATAAGAATATATTAATAAATACATTATTTTTTTAATTAATTCGAGTTGATTCAAATCATATTTCGAGCGATTCAGGGCTGGCTCGAAATTGACTCGAAATCAAATTCGAGTCAAATTGAATCGACTCAAATTGAATCGAATCAATTTTTACCGATTCCGATTCGGCTCAATTTTCAAACGATTTTTGAGCGGTTCTCGAGTTTCGAATAATATGCTCAGCCCTAATCAAGGTCAAACGGTTAAGCGGTTGCGACTGCAACCACCATTTCTTATTGAGATAATGACTATGTTTGGGAGGACTTATTTTCATCGGTCAAGCAGTTACGACTGCATGAATCAGAACATAATTAAGGTCCAATTCATGCGATCGTAACCGTTTGACCGGTGAAAATAAATCTTCCCAAACGAAGCCAATATATAAGAAATTGTGGTTGAATATCATGCATGATTTACCCATATGCTAAGCGAGCTTTTATTTATGAATAACAAAATTATCTGCAAATAAATAAATTAAAATGTTTTGAGGCTGCGAATAATAAATACCTACTAATAACCAAATTGGAATAACAACAGCCGTTCTTTGTCACAGACCTCTCAACGAAGATCCAAAAATTTCGCTTTCGAAGGCCACGCGTTCGGCTATTTCGTTAGTGGAATTTCTCGTGAGCTGTCGTCAAAACTAAAAAATGCTTCTCTTTTTTTTTGGGACAAATTGGTTTGTTGGTATCACTCTCGTCTACTTCGGCTAAACTTGCGACTTTCGCAGTATTCTCTTTCTACGAGTTACGGATTTCTCGCGTTTTAGTTTTACCAAAGATGTATGGTTGGAGTTCGTTTAGTAGCTATGTTCTCTTCTTCTGATTTTTTCCTTCTCTGCAAAGTTCTCTGCCAATTGTTGTATTCCTAAACTTGTTTGTGTAAGCTCTCTTATTCGGTTTTCTTTTACTTTGTTGGATTGATCTTAGATTGTAGAAGAAAGTACTATTTCAATTGACAATGACGGAGAACGACAAGGGATCTTCTCTTGTTTTCCTCACCAAAAAGGTTCCTGCTGTGGCTCGCCCTTGTGCTGAGGAGCCATGGGAAGTTGCCTCAAACATTTCATACCACGCTCAATACAACCCTCATTTTTCACCATTCAAGTTCGATGCAGAACAGGCCTTTTATGCAACGGCACGAAGTGTTCGTGACCAACTGATTCTGGTGATCAAGTTTTTTTTAGGGTTATGCTTGTAGAAATTTCATGTGCCATGAACAGTGGCATAAAGAACGTTCAAATTTTAATCGACTTCAATTGTGTCAATTGCAGAGATGGAATGATACGTGCTACCACAATCACAAGAATGACCCCAAGCAGACTTATTACCTGTCCATGGAATACTTGCAAGGCCGTGCTCTTACTAATGCCATAGGGAACCTTGACATACAAGGCGCATATGCGGATGCTCTGACTAAACTGGGCCATGAAATTGAAGAAATTGCAGAAATGGTGTGTGAATCTTGTACTGAGATGATAGGTTTTTTGGCCGAATGCACCCCAGAAATATCAGTTTTGGACAGAATGCACCCTGAAAGTTTAAATACATCACAATGCACCCCTCAAAATCAGCTTTTTTGGCAATGTGCATCCTACGCTAATATAACTACACTTCTATTTCTTCAGCAGCTTAGGGTGTACATTGCCAAAAAAACGTTTTTTTTTTGGGGGGGGGGGGGGGGGGGGGGGGGCATTGTGATGTATTTAAACTACATGATAAACTACTAGAAATATAAAAAGCACGTTTCATGCCCTTCTGCATCATATTTTTTTACGCAAAAAATTCAGTTCAATCTTGTGACTGTTTGACTTCTAGCTGTGGATGAACCACTATAGTGTAAATTGGAACAAATTGGATGTTTTTAGGAGAAAGATGCAGCTCTAGGAAATGGAGGCTTGGGCAGGCTCGCATCATGCTTTCTAGATTCAATGGCAACACTAAACTTGCCTGCTTGGGGATATGGTCTGCGATATAGATATGGCCTTTTTAAACAAAAGATTTCCAAGGACGGTCAAGAAGAGCTAGCTGAAGATTGGCTGGAGGTAGGCCCTTGAAACTTGTCATTTTTAAGATCATATACCTGTTGTTATCATCTTTTTATCAACATTCTATGCCGACTGAAACAAATTCAACAGAAATTCAGCCCATGGGAGCTTGTCCGGCATGATGTTGTTTTCCCTGTGAGATTTTTTGGCCACGTTGAGGTCACTTCAACAGGATCGTAAGTCTAAATTTAAATTTATTTTTCAACCTTAATTTTGTACAACTTTTTCTGGAGGAATCTATACATTAACACTTTGTGAAGAATGCTTCACACATTATTTTTATCCAGTTGTATTTTTCCTTGAAAAGCATCTAATAATTAACCAAATATCATGCATTTACTGTGGTTTAGAAACCAATCATAAATCTGGATGCAATACGTGGGGATTCTTCTGTGTATATATAAGTTATTAAGCTTACGCCAGTCCTGACACAAAATATTGAACCTCAGCTAGTTGAAAGTGTTGAGGTATATTGAAATAGGCGTGACAGGTGCTTATTGGGTTGCGGTTAGGATCCGATAGGAGTCCAACAACCCGTAGTCGGGTTTTTAGGGTTTGCCTATAAATACCCATGCTAGGGGCAACGAGTAGTCCGTTCCAAACTTGACGGTCACGCGGATGCTTCGAGCACTCCTAACATTCTCGAAGTTTTGTTTGCACTAGTTTCTCCCCGCTCTTGTGACCTAGCCCCGCTCCCGCAACCGCTCCCCCCATTCGCGATTTCTTCTGGATCGCCGTCGTCGATCGTGAAAGTGAGGCGATTCCCACTCGGGATTTCTAGCCGCGCTGTGCCTTCGTCGATCGGTGAAATCGCCACCGCTCTGGTCGCCGATCGAAAAGAAAGCTGCCATCGTCTTAGCCGATCACGAAGGATCCCGCCGCTCCTTCTCTCCCGATTTTCGCCCTAGCCGATCGGAGGAGGAATCAACTGCTCACGATCCTCTCCCGCCGTTGCAGATCGTGAAACTGCGAAGGAAGACGCCGCCGCCTCCGATTGTTCTGCATCGCGATTTGTTCGCGTGTAGTCACCGTCGCTGTTTCCGATCGTTTAGGAGCGCCAGCGGCGGGTGTTTTCTTGTGCGAAATCAAATCACGAGTTTCTCTGGAAGATCGAGACCCGACCACCGCTTAATTTAAGTCGCTGCTTGCTAGAAAGCCTCTGCCGACGCTCACAGTGCTCTTGTTCTGCCTTGCGCCGCTGCTTATCGGAGAAGGAAACACCCTAACAGCTAGGGTTGTCTTCCCGCCGCCGATCAAAAGGTGGCAAGGAGCAATGTTGCTTTGTTGATCGTGGTGGTGGATCCAGTGATGGAAAGCACTTTTGGAGTTCTTATTGATCTTCTTCATCGTCACTGTCACTGAGAGATCCGGTTGCTGCAATAGGAGATCTCTTGTCCCAATTTCTCTTGGATGAAGCCTATACAAAATCAGCTCTATTTGTTGGAATTGTGCTCTTCTGCCGCAGCCATTTGTATAAGTGGTGAAAGCTCTTGTTGGCGACTGTGTTCAGCCGAAGAGGAGCAGCAAAAATCAAGTTTTTACTGGATTGGATCCGAAGTTTCATCGTTTCCGCGACTCAGGTGATCTCTCTCTAGTTTTTTCTGCTTGTAATTTAGGTTGCTAGTAGAATTATTCTGTGTGGAAAAAGACACGCAATGTCGAAAGGGAATTCTCCCGTGCCAATGATTAAGCTGGAGAAATTCTCCAATGCTGAGTTCAGTGGCTGGAAGAGGAACACACAGTTCGGCATGAAGTACCTGAACATCTTCTACACAGTGTAGACCGACTTCGAATCCTTTAAATGAGGAGAAGATGAGGATCAGTGGATCAACGATTAAGACTTCTGCCGTGATTACATCCTCAACTGCCTCTCAAACAGACTTTCAGAGACGTACAACAAGTTGAAAAGAGCCAAGAAAATCTGGGAAGCCTTGGAAGAGCAGTTCAAGTAAGAGGAGAACATGTCCAAAACGCACCGGGTGGGCAAATTCATGTCTTTCACCTTCACTGAGGGAAGAGAAATCCTTCCACAGGTAGCTGATTTTGAAAATCTGGTGGACAAGCTGAACAGTGAGAACATACCTTTGCCGCATACTTTCGTTGCAGGAGAGATAATTTTTAAATTACCCTCGGCATGGTATTCTTTCAAGACTGAAATGTATCGGAAGAAGACGCAGGTGAGTCTGAAAGACCTCAAGCATTTCATATGCATTGAGAATGAGAACCGGACTAGGCACGCCTTAGAGACGGTTAGCAGGCAGACCTCTGCTGCTAACATGCTCACGTATCCTAAGCGCAAGCCTAAGCCTGAAAAGACCAGACCACCGACCAGTGCACCCGCAGTTGCTGCCACCAGCAAAACGATCAAAAAGTTCAAAGACAAGTGCTACAACTGCAACAAGTGAGGTCACTGCGCTTCCGAGTGCAAACAGCCCAAACATGGCGAATCCAGCACACCCAGAACTGATAACAAAGCCAATATGGGAGCTTGTCCGGCATGATGTTGTTTTCCCTGTGAGATTTTCTGGCCACGTTGAGGTCACTTCAACAGGATCGTAAGTCTAAATTTAAATTTATTTTTCAACCTTAATTTTGTACAACTTTTTCTGGAGGAATCTATACATTAACACTTTGTGAAGAATGCTTCACACATTATTTTTATCCAGTTGTATTTTTCCTTGAAAAGCATCTAATAATTAACCAAATATCATGCATTTACTGTGGTTTAGAAACCAATCATAAATCTGGATGCAATACGTGGGGATTCTTCTGTGTATATATAAGTTATTAAGCTTACGCCAGTCCTGACACAAAATATTGAACCTCAGCTAGTTGAAAGTGTTGAGGTATATTGAAATAGACGTGACAGGTGCTTATTGGGTTGCGGTTAGGATCCGATAGGAGTCCAACAACCCGTAGTCGGGTTTTTAGGGTTTGCCTATAAATACCCATGCTAGGGGCAACGAGTAGTCCGTTCCAAACTTGACGGTCACGCGGATGCTTCGAGCACTCCTAACATTCTCGAAGTTTTGTTTGCACTAGTTTCTCCCCGCTCTTGTGACCTAGCCCCGCTCCCGCAACCGCTCCCCCCATTCGCGATTTCTTCTGGATCGCCGTCGTCGATCGTGAAAGTGAGGCGATTCCCACTCGGGATTTCTAGCCGCGCTGCTGTGCCTTCGTCGATCGGTGAAATCGCCACCGCTCTGGTCGCCGATCAAAAAGAAAGCTGCCATCGTCTTAGCCGATCACGAAGGATCCCGCCGCTCCTTCTCTCCCGATTTTCGCCCTAGCCGATCGGAGGAGGAATCAACTGCTCACGATCCTCTCCCGCCGTTGCAGATCGTGAAACTGCGAAGGAAGACGCCGCCGCATCCGATTGTTCTGCATCGCGATTTGTTCGCGTGTAGTCACCGTCGCTGTTTCCGATCGTTTAGGAGCGCCGGCGGCGGGTGTTTTCTTGTGCGAAATCAAATCGCGAGTTTCTCTGGAAGATCGAGACCCGACCACCGCTTAATTTAAGTCGCTGCTTGCTAGAAAGCCTCTGTTGACGCTCACAGTGCTCTTGTTCTGCCTTGCGCCGCTGCTTATTGGAGAAGGAAACACCCTAACAGCTAGGGTTGTCTTCCCGCCGCCGATCAAAAGGTGGCAAGGAGCAATGTTGCTTTGTTGATCGTGGTGGTGGATCCAGTGATGGAAAGCACTTTTGGAGTTCTTATTGATCTTCTTCATCGTCACTGAGAGATCCGGTTGCTGCAATAGGAGATCTCTTGTCCCAATTTCTCTTGGATGAAGCCTATACAAAATCAGCTCTATTTGTTGGAATTGTGCTCTTCTGCCGCAGCCATTTGTATAAGTGGTGAAAGCTCTTGTTGGCGACTGTGTTCAGCCGAAGAGGAGCAGCAAAAATCAAGTTTTTTCTGGATTGGATCCGAAGTTTCATCGTTTCCGCGACTCAGGTGATCTCTCTCTAGTTTTTTCTGCTTGTAATTTAGGTTGCTAGTAGAATTATTCTGTGTGGAAAAAGACACGCAATGTCGAAAGGGAATTCTCCCGTGCCAATGATTAAGCTGGAGAAATTCTCCAATGCTGAGTTCAGTGGCTGGAAGAGGAACACACAGTTCGGCATGAAGTACCTGAACATCTTCTACACAGTGTAGACCGACTTCGAATCCTTTAAATGAGGAGAAGATGAGGATCAGTGGATCAACGATTAAGACTTCTGCCGTGATTACATCCTTAACTGCCTCTCAAACAGACTTTCCGAGACGTACAATAAGTTGAAAAGAGCCAAGAAAATCTGGGAAGCCTTGGAAGAGCAGTTCAAGGAAGAGGAGAACATGTCCAAAACGCACCGGGTGGACAAATTCATGTCTTTCACCTTCACTGAGGAAAGAGAAATCCTTCCACAGGTAGCTGATTTTGAAAATCTGGTGGACAAGCTGAACAGTGAGAACATACCTTTGCCACATACTTTCGTTGCAGGAGAGATAATTTTTAAATTACCCTCGGCATGGTATTCTTTCAAGACTGAAATGTATCGGAAGAAGACGCAGGTGAGTCTGAAAGACCTCAAGCATTTCATATGCATTGAGGATGAGAACCGGACTAGGCACGCCTTAGAGACGGTTAGCAGGCAGACCTCTGCTGCTAACATGCTCACGTATCCTAAGCGCAAGCCTCAGCCTGGAAAGACTAGACCACCGACCAGTGCACCCGCAGTTGCTGCCACCAGCAAAACGATCAAAAAGTTCAAAGACAAGTGCTACAACTGCAACAAGTGGAGTCACTGTGCTTCCGAGTGCAAACAGCCCAAACAGGGTGAATCCAGCACACCCAGGACTGATAACAAAGCCAATATGGGAGCTTGTCCGGCATGATGTTGTTTTCCCTGTGAGATTTTTTGGCCACGTTGAGGTCACTTCAACAGGATCGTAAGTCTAAATTTAAATTTATTTTTCAACCTTAATTTTGTACAACTTTTTCTGGAGGAATCTATACATTAACACTTTGTGAAGAATGCTTCACACATTATTTTTATCCAGTTGTATTTTTCCTTGAAAAGCATCTAATAATTAACCAAATATCATGCATTTACTGTGGTTTAGAAACCAATCATAAATCTGGATGCAATACGTGGGGATTCTTCTGTGTATATATAAGTTATTAAGCTTACGCCAGTCCTGACACAAAATATTGAACCTCAGCTAGTTGAAAGTGTTGAGGTATATTGAAATAGGCGTGACAGGTGCTTATTGGGTTGCGGTTAGGATCCGATAGGAGTCCAACAACCCGTAGTCGGGTTTTTAGGGTTTGCCTATAAATACCCATGCTAGGGGCAACGAGTAGTCCGTTCCAAACTTGACGGTCACGCGGATGCTTCGAGCACTCCTAACATTCTCGAAGTTTTGTTTGCACTAGTTTCTCCCCGCTCTTGTGACCTAGCCCCGCTCCCGCAACCGCTCCCCCCATTCGCGATTTCTTCTGGATCGCCGTCGTCGATCGTGAAAGTGAGGCGATTCCCACTCGGGATTTCTAGCCGTGCTGCTGTGCCTTCGTCGATCGGTGAAATCGCCACCGCTCTGGTCGCCGATCGAAAAGAAAGCTGCCATCGTCTTAGCCGATCACGAAGGATCCCGCCGCTCCTTCTCTCCCGATTTTCGCCCTAGCCGATCGGAGGAGGAATCAACTGCTCACGATCCTCTCCCGCCGTTGCAGATCGTGAAACTGCGAAGGAAGACGCCGCCGCCTCCGATTGTTCTGCATCGCGATTTGTTCGCGTGTAGTCACCGTCGCTGTTTCCGATCGTTTAGGAGCGTCGGCGGCGGGTGTTTTCTTGTGCGAAATCAAATCGCGAGTTTCTCTGGAAGATCGAGACCCGACCACCGCTCAATTTAAGTCGCTGCTTGCTAGGAAGCCTCTGCTGACGCTCACAGTGCTCTTGTTCTGCCTTGCGCCGCTGCTTATTGGAGAAGGAAACACCCTAACAGCTAGGGTTGTCTTCCCGCCGCCGATCAAAAGGTGGCAAGGAGCAATGTTGCTTTGTTGATCGTGGTGGTGGATCCAGTGATGGAAAGCACTTTTGGAGTTCTTATTGATCTTCTTCATCGTCACTGAGAGATCCGGTTGCTGCAATAGGAGATCTCTTGTCCCAATTTCTCTTGGATGAAGCCTATACAAAATCAGCTCTATTTGTTGGAATTGTGCTCTTCTGCCGCAGCCATTTGTATAAGTGGTGAAAGCTCTTGTTGGCGACTGTGTTCAGCGAAGAGGAGCAGCAAAAATCAATTTTTTCTGGATTGGATCCGAAGTTTCATCGTTTCCGCGACTCAGGTGATCTCTATCTAGTTTTTTTGCTTGTAATTTAGGTTGCTAGTAGAATTATTCTGTGTGGAAAAAGACACGCAATGTCGAAAGGGAATTCTCCCGTGCCAATGATTAAGCTGGAGAAATTCTCCAATGCTGAGTTCAGTGGCTGGAAGAGGAACACACAGTTCGGCATGAAGTACCTGAACATCTTCTACACAGTGTAGACCGACTTCGAATCCTTTAAATGAGGAGAAGATGAGGATCAGTGGATCAACGATTAAGACTTCTGCCGTGATTACATCCTTAACTGCCTCTCAAACAGACTTTCAGAGACGTACAACAAGTTGAAAAGAGCCAAGAAAATCTGGGAAGCCTTGGAAGAGCAGTTCAAGAAAGAGGAGAACATGTCCAAAATGCACCGGGTGGACAAATTCATGTCTTTCACCTTCACTGAGGAAAGAGAAATCCTTCCACAGGTAGCTGATTTTGAAAATCTGGTGGACAAGCTGAACAGTGAGAACATACCTTTGCCACATACTTTCGTTGCAGGAGAGATAATTTTTAAATTACCCTCGCATGGTATTCTTTCAAGACTGAAATGTATCGGAAGAAGACGCAGGTGAGTCTGAAAGACCTCAAGCATTTCATATGCATTGAGGATGAGAACCGGACTAGGCACGCCTTAGAGACGGTTAGCAGGCAGACCTCTGCTGCTAACATGCTCACGTATCCTAAGCGCAAGCCTCAGCCTGGAAAGACCAGACCACCGACCAGTGCACCCGCAGTTGCTGCCACCAGCAAAACGATCAAAAAGTTCAAAGACAAGTGCTACAACTGCAACAAGTGGGGTCACTGCGCTTCCGAGTGCAAACAGCCCAAACAGGGCGAATCCAGCACACCCAGGACTGATAACAAAGCCAATATGGTTTATCAGACTGCGCCTACCGACTTTGTTGCCATGGTCGGAAAGGGGAAGGTCAGTTCAGAGTGGTGGCTCGATTCAGGTGCTACCTGCCACGTCTGCAACAACTCTGCGTTTCTGGAGGATGCCAAAGATGTTAAAGAGACTGTAACTGTTGCAAATGATGCTGTAGCTGATGTTCTGAGTGTGGAGAATGCTACTCTGACACTCTCTTCAAGTACGCGTTTACTTTTGAAGAATGTTAAATTTATACCCTCGTTAGCTGCTAATTTAATTTCTATTATTCTGTTATGCGATGCGGGTATATCGTTTAACTTTAGTGGTGGTCGAGTAACCCTTATTGTTCGCTCGCATTATTTTGGCTGTGCTTATGTAGTTAATGAGATGTATAGGCTGAGTCTAGCAAACGAGGTAGTCAATCAGGTTAGTTCAAATTTGATAGATCCTAAGACTTTACATGCAAGACTAGGACACGTGAACTATAGGAAACTACTTCTACTAGCTAGAACTCACAACATTCCCTTAGACTCAACCATTAAGTTTGATAAATGTGAAATTTGTGCTCAGACAAAGATCACTAGAACACCTTTTGGTCAAGTTTCTAGTAGCACACAATTGCTAGAGTTAATACATTCCGATATTTGTGACTACAAAAGTTTTGTCACTCAAGGAGGTCGGAAGTATCTGATAACATTTATCGACGACTACTCTATATTCAGTTACATTTACCTACTTAAATCCAAAGATGAAACCTTTGAAAAATTTCGTATTTTCAAAAATATGGTTGAAAATCAACTAGACATGAAAATTAAAAGGCTAAGCAGTGATAGATGAGGCGAATACGTCTCGGGGGAGTTTAGAGATTTTCTTGCCAGCAATGTCATAATTCCTCAAACGACTGCTCCGTATTCATCACAATCCAACGATATCGCTGAGCGGAAAAAATAGGATTTTAACAAAAATGTTGAACTCCATGTTGTTGACTGTTGTCATGCCTGCGACCTACTGGGGTGAAGCCGTCCTCACGTCAAATCACATTCTTAATAAAGTACCATATGCAAAGTTGACTAAAACATCCTATGAGCTTTGCTTTAAGAGACCTCCTAGATTTGACAATCTTAAGACCTGAGGCTGTATCGCTTATGTTAGGATATCAGACTCTAGAAGAGCAAAGATTGGACCTAAGACGAACACCTGCGTCTATCTAGGATGTACAGAGGACAGTGCTACAGACAGATTTCTAGATCTCTCAACTAATACTGTCATAGAATCCAGAGATGCGGTTTTCTTTGAGGATAAGTTCCGTAAGGATAAAAATCTGACGTTTCCTGGTCTGCCAGCCACTATTACTGAGCCCATTGTTGAGCCAGAAATGAGAGACCCTGACACTGAGCTTATTGACACTAGTGGTTTAGCATCTAAAAGGTTATATAATAGTGAACGAGTGCCTAAAAGCTTCGGTACAGACTTTGTGACTTACCAAGTTGAAGCTGATCCATCAACTTATAAGGAGGCGATGCGATCCAGGGATTCTCTGTTATGAAAAGAAGCCATAGATGATGAGATGAACTTTCTCTTGCAAAACCACACTTGGACTTTGGTCGACTTGCCCAAAGGGGCTGGAACCATTGGAAGTAAGTGAGTTCTGAAGAATAAGCTTAATCCTGATGGAAGTATCGCTAAATACAAAGCACGTTTAGTTGCCAAGGGCTGCACTAAAGTGAGTGATATAAGCTACTTTGATATATACTCACATGTTTGTCACATTGCGAGAATTAGGATACTTCTCGCGTTAGCATCTATTGAACATTTTGTTGTTCATCAGATGAATGTCAAGACTACATTTCTTAATGAAGATCTGACTGAGGAGATCTATATGCACCAACCTGATGGGTTTGTCGTAGAAGGTCTAGAGACTAAGTTATGTAAGTTAATCAAGTCACTATACGGATTGAAGCAAGCACCGAAATTGTGGCACGAAAAATTTGATACTTGTGTTAAAGACTTGGGCTTCAAGTCTAGTCTATCGGATAAATGTCTGTACGTAAGAACAAATTCAGATAAAGTCACAATTATATGCTTGTACGTTGACGACATGCTAATTCTGGGCACTGATCAGTCTGAGGTGGAAGACGTGAAAGTTGCCTTGACGGCTAAATTTAACATGACAGACTTGAGAGTGGTGAAGACCATCCTAGGTATGAAAGTGAACTTCACTGAAAAGAGTATTACCCTAAGTCAGAGTCAATTCGTTAGAAATCTACTAGAAAAGTGAGATTACGTTAGTAGCAAAAAGGCTGAGACTCCATACGACTACAACAATAGACTGAAACCGAATGAAAGTTCACCTATTAGACAGTTGGATTACTCCAAACTCATAGGAAGTCTCATGTATGCTACAACCTGCACTACACCTGACATAACCTTCATGATCGGTATGTTGAGTAGATTCACAAGTAACCCTGGGAAGTACCACTGAGACGCCTTGGACAGGCTAATGAGATACTTAAAGTATACCGAGAAATACACTTTATGTTACAGTGAACATCCTCCTGTGCTTGAGGGGTATTCTGACGCCTCCTGGTGCTCAGAAATTGCTGATAGTAGATCCACTAGTGGTTTTGTGTTTACCTTAGGTGGAGCAGCAGTAGCTTGGAAGTTAAAGAGGCATACGTGCATTGCACTATCCTCTATGGAATCAGAACTCTATGCTCTCGCTTCAGCTGAAGAAGAAGAGTGGATAAGAGATCTGATAATGGACATTCCAATGACGAGTCTGAAAATGCACTCTATTTCGTTATATTGTAACAATCAAACCACAAAGACCATTGCTACAAATACGTTGTTTAATGGAAAACAAAGACAACTTAGGATGAAACAGGCCTGGTTGACCTATCTCATCAGTCAGGGGATAATCTCCCTTTTGGACGTGAGATCAAAAGATAATGTAACAGATGTCCTTACCAAGGGCTTAAGTAAGGTTCTAACAACTAAAACATCGGGCGAGATGAGATTAAAATCTATTTAGGAGGACTTAATACCTTGCTTATGTTTTAAATTTTAGAACCGTAGTCTGTCTACATTCAAACATCTAGAGTTGAGTACACTGAAATATTTCAGATGCTACCTGATGAAAGGTAGAGATGATTAGTTGTCAGTCTTTCAAATTTGATGACTTACGCAATTATTTTATTCAAATGCTGAATCGGGTATCATTCCAAAAAGGAATACTGAAGTTGCTGATATGCGTCCTGATATTAGGATTATTAATTAAATCATTCCAAACTTGATGATATGATGATCACAGCTTGTTATATCATTCCAAACTTGATGATATAACACAATTGTGAAATGATGAATAATAATCATAATAATCAATGAAACATGGTTTGATTCTAGGAAATCAATTTTCTAATTTTGTGTAAATTAGATAGAGATGCTGATATGTGATTCTTTCTTACTGCTTAGAGTATTACGTTTTATTACTGCTAGAGCTAATAACTTTAATTTTGATTAACAAATGTTAGAATTCATAGAGATTTGTCTCATGACATTCTTATGATATTTTGTTTGCAGATCATATGGAGATTGGATGAGAGAAAGTTGATTTCGACCCGGATTAAGATGATCTTCTGTTTGCGTGGATCATTTTTTCAGTTTGGGTTTGCTTTCAGATTTCCTACTGTTATGTTTGAGACTATGTGTTTGAGTTTATATATTCTGTATTATAAAACTCATATTTATGTTTTCTGAAAAACTCAATTTTTGGTCGTTATTAACTCTTGTTTAAGTAACCTGTAATGTGCTAACACATATTTACAATATAGGAGGAGATTGTTGAGCTATATTGAAATAAGCGTGACGTGTGCTTATTGGGTTGCGGTTAGGATCCGATAGGAGTCCAACAACCCGTAGTCGGGTTTTTAGGGTTTGCCTATAAATACCCATGCTAGGGGCAACGAGTAGTCCATTCCAAACTTGACGGTCACGCGGATGTTTCGAGCACTCCCAACAGAAAGGTCTTCATCTGAATAATTGGTTTCATTACTTTCTTGTCCATTTTTCTATGTTGATAGCCGCACACTACCACAAATTGAAATTATATGACAAAATTGGGATACAAAATATCGAGACAAGCTCGACCCGAACTCTTGTGGGATGGTTCCCTCTAAGAGACTCTCTCCCGTAAGAGAGCCGAACACTCACAAGATCTCAAAAGATAACCTAAATGAATCTCCCCACCCTCTTATTTGGGCGGGATGGGTATACATAAAATAAGATAATACCCCTTGGGCTACATAGACTAATAAGGGTTGCGTGACGGCTTTCTTCGTGTCAACACTTTCCGCTCGTAAAAGTTATCTTGTTCTCAAGGTTGAGGTCTGCACAGGTCGTCAGCGAGCATCCGAGGATCCAAGTCACCGAAGTCAGGACTCATATTCAAATCCAAGTAACACACATAGGTCTTTGAGAGGACAAACGTGGGTGAGAGAGTATGACTGCTTGCAACAAAAGCAAATGCCCATGCGGCGAAGCTGTAGGTGCTGTTGGTGAGATAAGTGGTGGGTTCGTTGTGGTGCTGGTGGAGGCAACATTGGAAGAACTGGCGGATGTGGGACGAGCAAAACAACGGGGGTCTAGGTGTGGGCAAGGTGATCCATATGGGGAAGAAGCGACAGAGATTTCCGGGACATCGGCGGTAATGATAGCGAAAGGGGTGGTGGTGGTCATGAGGAGGAAGACTGAACTATGTAGAGTTCCTCGTCGAGGCAACGAGCATGCTCTATGATGCGGGAAAGAGTAGTGAGATTGTGGACCTAGAGGCACACCCGAAGGCAGGGTTATAGATCTCCGAGGAAGTATCCTAGTTAATGGTTGGGGGCTAGGACGGGTACGTGCTTGGGTACCACGATTAACTCGTTGATGAAGTTGTCCATGGTGTCAGAATGGTGCACACAGCCGAGGCACTCGTAAGCATTACCTGTCTGGAGGGTGTCGTAGTGGAGGAGTTCCTCCTTCAGTGTTAACTAGGTGAGGTCAGGTGGAAGACCCCCCTCCTGGGAATTGGGCACCGTCAATGAGGATCCTATGCCTAGAGCAGCCGCCCTGTAGTAGTCCTAGCACACAGGCTAATCCCTACCACATGACACTTAACCTGTCAAACAAATCATCATTATATCACATTCACATAGTATATAATTGCAGAAGTAAATCAGGAAGCAGTAATCAACATCATATAAAATAATTTATAAATGTCCACATAATATGTAAAATGCATAACAAAAAGGGCTAACAAGTGTGTCCTTTAAAATCCAGCAATATTAAAGCTAGAATATAGACTTTCACATCTTTCAATATCTCCTCTGGTGCGATCATCAGAGCAGATCCGAAGGGAGGTGGAGGTGTCGTGGTCTCTGAGTCGCTACTCTCTTCAATATAGGGCTACTGCTACCAATGCTCCTGGAGTGGGGTCAACTAAACAGTTTGTCAAAATATATTATGTGGTTTCCTTCTCTCCCTCAATGCATCCTAAGGCATTAGGCGGAAGGAAGGATAAGGAAGCTGCAAGTGTTAACATAAACAAAAGAGATGTATATGAAAGTTTATAGTTGCCTACCTAAATCATCTAGAGGGGGGTGAATAGGTGAATTGTGCGTCTTTTTGCGGAATAAAAAAGTACAAACCAATGCAGATCTATCTACCAATCAAACACAGACGAGACAAGATTTATAGTGGTTCCCCAACCTTGGGTACATCTACTTTCCCTCACCGATCTAGCAATACACTAGACTCGGCTACTCCACTATCTCGGATTGAAAATCAATCCTACCCTCGGAACAATGTTCTTACAATCTCGATCCACAAAACGAATCTACACTCGGAAGATAAAACTTCCTACAAACTCAGAGTCAAAAGCTCCTACACTCGGAGAAATTTCTCCTACAATAATGAAATAAACTTTGTAAAGAAATACAAACAGTGATCCCTTGTTCAGATCTGCAACAATCGACCAAAAATTTGTTCTTCTAGGCTTTGCGGCTTTGTTAGAATGATGAAGAGAAATCTCGAGAAGAATGGATCTGAACCTTCTTGGCTTCTCACAATCAATCTAATCAGAGGATGAGGAGTTGAGCGAATCACGATCTAGAGAGCCTTCTTGTTCTTCTAGCCGCCCGACCTCCTCTGTCTAGTCGCCGGGTCGCTCTTTTCTAACAGCCATAGGCTCTACAGCTCCTCCCTCCCTTCCCGCACGTGCTGTTTCGCCGCCTTCTAAAGTTCGTGATGAGCTTCGCATAACCACCATCTCTCTCAGCGGGATGACAACTTTTGTCGAATGGGTCCATTCGGTTCGTCGTGTTCCACCATCTCACTCGGGCCAAACCTGTTGACCCTACCGATGACTGGCTCCGTGATGACGGCCGGGTCCAATCCAAAATACTTAATTTCATGGACACTGAGACATACCGCATGACCATGTATTGTGAAACGATCAAGGAAATGTGGGCTGAGCTGCATTTTCTCTACTTCGGCAAGGACAGCTTACAACACATGTTTGACATTATCTCCGCTCTTCAATCACTAGATCCGAGAGTCACGGACGGCTTGAATTCCTTTGTTGCTAAAGCTAAAACTCTAGTAGAAGCCTGAATACAATATCAGCCCCTTCCACCGATCTTGCTACTCAACGGGCACAGAAGGAAGCTGTTGGGATTGCTATGATGATGACCCGTGTTCCCAGTCATCTTCACAGCGTCATGGATCAGATTCTTTCCTCTTCCACCACGCTCTCCTTATCTGATGTTTGCTCCATGCTGCTCAGGGTTACACTACCATCCGAGGTTCCTGCCAGCTTCTCTCCAGCTCTGCTCCAGCAGCCCCTTTTACCTACTCATGTTACTCCAGCTCGTGGCTCTTCTAATCGGGGAGTTCGCTTCACGTCTCGAGGTCGAGGACGTGCAGGACGCTCTACTCTCAACTGTACCCACTGTGGCCAGGATGGTCATCTTGAAGCCACCTGCTACCGCAAGCATGGTCTGCCGCTTCATCTTATTGCTATAACTGCTGCTCCTCACCCAGGCTCTACTCCTACTGGGTCACACTTGTCTGCCCAACAAGATATCAACGACCTTCTCCTATAGCTTTAGCAGCTCTAAGGCGTTGTTAATCGCTCCTCTAGCTCGGTTGCTTCTTTCTCCACCGAAGGTATCTCCTGTCTCTCGTATAGATCTCACTGGATCGTGGACTCTGGTACTACTCACCACATTACCTTACAGAAGCCACCTCAATACATGCACTATGATTATCCCATGTTCATCACTGTGGCCAATGACGACACAACTCCGGTGTCTGGAGCTGCTGACCCGCGCCTCACTCCTACTCTCTCATTGTCCTCAGTTCTTCATGTTCCGGGATCACCCTTCAATCCACTCTCTATTAGTAGACTAGCTCAGGATCTTTATTGCTGCCTAATCTTCTCTCCTTCGTCTTTTGTTGTGCAGGATTGTCGAACACGGAATATCATTGGTAAAAAACGACTGTCAAATGAGTTTATCTCTTGGATGTTTCCCCTACTATCCTCTCTGCAGTTCCCACCGTTGATTGACATCGTCGTCTTGGCCATGCTCTTCTCCCGATTCTCAAGAAGTCTCTTTCTGGTGTCTTCTTGCATGAGTTTTTCTGTGAATCATGTATCCTTGACAAGCAGCATCGTATTTCTTTTTCACCTACCTGCAATCGGAGTACTCCTCCGTTCGCTTTAGTACATTCTGATATCTGAGGGCCCTATAAAATCCCCAGTGTTTTTGGCTATCGATATTTTGTTACCTTTATTGATGATTATTCGCGTGTGACATGACTTTATCTACTATGTGATCGTACTGAACTGACATCTGTTTTTCGTTCCTTTATTATCGAGATGCGTACGCAATTCTCTGTTGCCTTACAAATAATTCGCACCGATAATGCTCGTGAATATACTAGCCGCACCTTCACAAATTTATGCACCGAGTTTGTGATTGTCCATCAGACCTCCCGTGCTTATACCCCCTAGCAAAACGGTGTGGCCGAGCGGAAGAATCTACATCTTCTTGATGTCACTCGATCACATATGTTGCAAATGCAGGTGCCCACCAAATATTGGAACTTTGTTGTCTCTACTGCTTGGGGCATGCCCTCCTCCGTGCTTGACTTCGCCTCTCCGTTCGGTCTTTTCTTTCCTTCCATGTCTTCATTTTCCCTCACTCCCCGTGTCTTTGACTGTACCTGCCATATCCGCTCTCTTGGGCCACCGTATGACAAACTTGCCCCTCGAGCCATGAAATGTATGTTTGTTGGCTACCTTCGCACTCAGAAAGGATATGTATGCTACTCTCCTGCGGTGGAAAAAGTGCTCGTCTCCGCTGATGTCACCTTTCTTGAGGCACGACCTTTCTACTCCACCTCTTCCACACTGTCTCCACCTTCCACAACTCCTCGTCCAGCTGTCCCCGTCACGACTTTGCCACATCCACCTCCTCCTCCTCCACTCCCAGTACCAGAATTACCTCCACCACCTCCTCCTCCACTTCTCCATGTCTATACTCGTCGTTCATCCCAGACAAATGCCCTACAACAGCTCCCTTCTACCGATGCTATCCCGCGGCTTGATTATTCGACAATACCCTCTACGGCTCATCTAATGACGAATTATGTCTCCCTACATCGACTCTTCTCAAAATTGCCACCTCTCTCTCCACCATTTCTATTACTCACTCTTTGCAGGATGCTCTCCAACACCCGGGGTGGCGTGTGGTCATGGATGAAGAAATGACAGCCCTCTGGGCTAACCAAACTTGGGACCTAGTTCCTCTCCCTCCAGGCAAGTCTTGTGTTAGCTGCAAATGGGTCTTTGCTGTCAAGCATGCTCCAAATGACACTGTTGACCGTCTAAAAGCCCGTTTGGTGGCCAGAGGTTTCCCTCAACAACATGACATTGATTATGACAAAACTTTCTCCCCGATCGCCAAGTTGAATATTGTTTGAGTCCTGATCTACCTTGCTGTGCATCATTAGTGGCCCTTGCATCAGCGAGAAATCAAAAATGCCTTTCTCAATGGTGATCTACAAGAGAATGTTTATATGCACCAACTAACCGGGTTTGAGACCACAGGGGAGTCTCGTGTATGTCATCTCCAGAAGTCTATATATGGTCTCAAACAATCTTCTTGTTCTTGGTTTGACAAACTCAGTAAAGTGGTTTGCGAGATTGGTTTCACACGGAACTCTGCTGACTTCTTTCTCTTCACTCATCATCAACCAACAAGCACTGTAATTCGCCATGTGTATGTTGATTATATTCTAATAACGGGTGACGACACTATCGGATCTGGAACATCAAGAAATATTTAAACTCAGCGTTTCAGACAAAAGATCTGGTCAATTTTCGATACTTCCTTGGGCTTGAGGTTGCAAGAAGACCTGATAGACTTGTCCTATCCAACCGGAAGTACTGCACTGATCTCCTACAAGATGCGGGCTACTTAGGATGCAAACCTACAGACACTCCTATGGATGCGAATCAAAAGCTGTATGCACATGGATCTGAGACTGATCATGTTCTGATAAATCTAGAGTACTACCGACGCTTGGTAGGGAAACTAATCTATCTTACGGTTACACGATCTGATATCTCATTCGTTGTTGGGGTTGTGAGCCGATTTATGCATGCTCCTCGGATATCTCATCTACAAGCCGTCGAGCGAATTCTCAGATACTTGAAGACTTCTCCAGGATAAGGACTTGTTTACAAACCGTCCTCCGCTCTATCCCTTATTGTGTATTCTAATGCCGACTATGCAGGTTCACTTGATGATAAGTATTCCACGACTGGTTTTTGCACCTACCTTGATGGACACCTTATTACCTGGCGTGGCAAGAAATAGTCGGTTGTTGCTCGTTCCTCTCCTGAGGATGAGTACCGTGCTATGTCAGCAGTTGTCTCTAAGCTCACCTGGCTTGAGGGTCTTCTCAGTGACTTGGGCCTCAAACTCTCCTCTCCGGCCACTCTTTTCTATGACAGTCAAGCAGCATACACATTGCCAAGAATCCCGTATTCCATGAGCGAACAAAGTATATTGAAGTTGACTGTCACTTCATTCGGAAAAAAGTTCAATCGAAGAAGTTGGAGTTAAAGCATGTCGCTGCGCCAGGAAAAGTTGCTGATATATTCACGAAAGCTCTCTCTCGGACATTATATCATCTATTCTTATCCAAGCTTGCTGCCTACGACTTGTACGCTGCAGCTTGTGGGGGAGTGTTAAGATACAATGAAAAAGCCCATTAGGAGGAGCTCATGTATAAACCCATGTATATTCTATTTAGTCCCACATTATAGATGTAGAAGACTCTCCCTCTCTTTCTCTCTATATAAGTGTATGTACTCCTGTATTTGCAAGATAATAAATATTCTGTGTGATTTTCTCTCACTTTTGTCTTTCTCTACAGTTACATATTTCTTACAGACATCGTCAATACCCTATTGATTCATCCAATATGGAAATGAAAACTGATAAAATTGAAATAAACATGGCAGGCTTTGTTACTGCTTCAAATGATTGAATTTGTAGAAAAACATTCCTCCCTATTCACTTGCTGCAGTTTAGGTTATAATAGTGAGTTACCACTAAATGTTAAGAAGATCTTGGAGCACACAACTACCACCAGACAGTGTGAAGTTCATTTTTATGTAGGGTGTGGTACTTGGTTAGCTTTATTAAGGAAAGGAATAAACGATCATGCACTTGATACTGAATTTTCAGTGAAACCACATCCACCGTATATATTATTTTGTCCTATGACCCATGGGAAAGTGCTTGTTATATGCTCTGCCATCTATGTTAAATATTACGCAATACTTTTTTGCGCGTTACAAGGAGCTAAGAAGCACAAACAAATACTTAAAATGCTAATTTCTCTAGTTTGTTGGTATCCTGAATTTCATTTTATATTATATTTGTTTTTGTAGAGAAACGCTGGACAGAGAATAAAAACTCCAATCTTTATTAATTCTAAAAAACTAGTATGTATACATTTATATTGGAAGGGAGAGAGGAGAGACTCTCAATCCTAAGATGTGGGACTAAAGAGAATCTACATGGGCTCCAATAATGAGCTTTACAAATGAGCTTTTACATTTTCTTATTTAACACTCCCCCGCAAGCTGGAGCATACATGTCGTAGACACCATGCTTGGATAGGAACTGATGATATAGTGGTTGAGAAAGGGCTTTGGTGAGGATGCCAACAACTTGCTCTGCCGCAGGGACATGCTCCAACTTCTTTGATTGAACGTTTTCCTGAATGAAGTGACAATCAACTTTAATATGCTTGATTCGCTCATGAAATATTGGATTTTTGGCAATATGTATAGCTGCTTGACTGTCACAAAACAAGGTCGCCGGAGAGGAGAGTTTGACTCCCAAATCATTAAAGAGACTCTCAAGCCAAGTGAGCTCAAAGACAACCGTTGCCATAGCACGGTATTCGGGCTCAACTGATGAGTGACCAACAACAGAGTACTTCTTTCTAGGCCAGGTAATAAAGTTTCCACCGAAGTACAAAAAACTAGTTGTTGAACACCTATCATCAAGAGACCCCGCATATTCAGCATCAGAGTACGCAACAAAAGACAGAAAGGAAGATTGTTTGTAGACGAGTCCTTGTCCCGAAGCCGTTTTCAAATATCTGATAATGCGCTCGACGACTTGGGGATAAGATGTCTGAGGAGCATGCATGAATCAACTCACAACCCCAACAACAAACAAAACATCAGATCGTGTAACCGTAAGATAAATTAGCTTCCCCACCAAGCGTAGATAGTACTATGGATTTGTAAGCAACGGATCTGAGTCAGATTCTTGTGCAGACAACTTGTAATTGACATCCATAAGGGTGTCCGCCGGTTTACACCCCAAGTAGCCGACATCTTGAAGAAGATCAATATAGTACTTCCATTGGGATAAAACAAGGCCATCAGGACGCCATGCGACCTGATGTCCAATGAAGTACCAAATATTTCTCAGGTCTTTTGTCTGAAATGCTGTTCAACTGTTGCTTTATTTGTTGTATCCCCGTGAAGTCGTCGCCTATGATTAGAATATCATCAACGTAAACAAGGAGTATTACGATGCATATTGATTGATGACGAGTGAAGAGGGAGAAATCATCCGAGCTTCATATAAATCCCACTTCACGAACAAACTTGCTGAACTTGCCAAACTAAGCTCGAGGAGACTGTTTGAGAGCATATATAAATTTCCTGAGATGATATACACGAGAGTCCCCCGTGGTCTCAAACCCGGGAGGTTGATGCATATAAACAATTTCCAATAGATTGCCATTGAGAAAGACATTTTTAATATCTAACTGGTGCAAGGGACACTGTCGGTGCACGACTAAGGAGATCAAAACCTGAACAATATTTAACTTGGCAACCGGGGAGAAGGTTTCTTCATAATCAAGGCCTTGTTGTTGAGTGAAGTCCTGGGCCACGATGCGAGTTTTCAGACATTCAAATGTCCCATCAGGAGCATGTTTGGTAGCGAAGACCCACTTGCAACTAACACAAGATTGACCGGGAAGAATAGGAACGAGATCCCAGGTTTGGTTAGCCCATAGGACAGTCATTTCCTCATCCATGGCCGCACGCCACTCCAGATGATGTAAAGCCTCCTGCAAAGAGTTAGGAAGAGAAATGGAAGAACGAGAGAGAGAGCGAATTTGAGGAGAGGCGGAGAGAGACGATGAAATGATACATAATTTGCCAACGGATGTGCCGTAGAGGTTGATGCTGAATCGACGGGCTGCGAGATATCGCTGGTGGTAGGGAGCTGCTGTAGGGCATCATTCTTGGATGAACGACGACATGTATAAACACGAAGAGGTAGGCGAGGGAGTTCGGGCTCTGTGAGCTGTGGAGGAGGAAGAGGGAGAGGCAAAGTTATGGAAGGGACAGTAGGACGAGCAACAAGGGTAGGGGAAGGTGGAGACGGTGTGGAAGGTGTGGAAGAAGAGGAGTAGAATGGTTGATACTCAAGAAAGGTGACATCAACCGAGACAATCAACTTGCCATCAGTAGGAGAGTAGCAGACATAACCCTTTTGAGTCCGGAGTATCCAACGAACATGCACTTGGTAGCGCGAGGAGCAAGCTTGCCAGTGGGCGGACCGAGAGTGTGAACATAACATGTACAACCAAAGACACATGACAAGAGGGAGAACAAAGACGTGGAAGGAAAAAGGAGAGCAAATGGAAATGCAAAGTCAAACACAGAGGAGGGCATGTGATTGATGAGATTACAGTCAATAAAAACAATAAAATTCCAATATTGTGTCGGCACCTGCATTTGAAATATAAATGAACGGGTGACATCAAAGGGTGACAATTTTTCCGCTCGGCCACACCGTTTTGCTGTAGAGTATAAACACACGAGGTTTGATGTATAATTCCAAACTCGGTACATAAATTTGAGAAGGTGCGGCTAGTATATTCACTGACATTGTCAGTGCGAATTATTTTTAAGGTAGCCGAAAACTGCGTACGCATCTTAGTAATAAAAGCATGAAACACAGAGGTAAGTTCAGTGCGATTATGAAGTAGATATAACCAGGTGATACGCAAGTAATCATCAATAAAGGTTACAAAATAGCAATAACCAAACACATTGTGAACTTTGTAGGGTCCCCAGATATCAGAATGCACTAAAGAAAACGGAGTATCGCTCCGAGTACATTCAGGAGAGAAAGAAGTATGCGGCTGTTTGCCATATATACAAGATTCACAAGTAAACTCTTGTAATGAAACATCAGGGAGAGCCTTCTTGAGAATCGGGAGGGGAGCATACCCAAGGCGACCATGCCAATTAACAGAGGAGAATGCAGAGAGAACGGTAGGTAGGAGATCTATGATGTAGAGCCCATTAGACAGCCGTCCTTTACCAATGGTATTCCACGTATGTCGATCCTGCATAATAAAGGAGGAAGGGGAGAATGTTATACAACAATCAAGATCTTGAGTAAGACGACTAACTGATAGCAGATTAAAAAAGGTGATCCTAGAACATGAAAGACCGAGGAGAGTGAGAGAGAGTTGGTGTAAATTGTAGATCATTAGCGCCAGAAACCGAAGCGATGTCGGCATTAGCTACAATGATGAACTTGTGATAGCTAGAGTGCATGTACTGAGGTGGTTTTTGGGAGGTAATGAGGTGAGTAGCACCTGAATCCTAATCCAGTGAGAGATATGAGATAGACAAGATATAACTTCAGTGGAGAAAGATGCAACAGAGGTAGACGAACGACTAATAACTCCTTGGAGTTGCTAAAGCTGGGTGCGGAGAGCATCAATATCTTGTCGGTAGAAGAATGATAATCCGGTGGTGTAGAGGCAGTGGGATGAGGAACAACTGTAGTGGAAGCAGTAAGATGTTGAAGTAGCCCATGCTTGCGGTAGCAGGTGGCTTCAAGATGACTCTTGCGACCACAGTAAGTACATTTAAGGGTAGAGCACCCAACTGGTCCTCGTCCTTGAGACGTGAGGCGGCCTCCTCGAGCTGACGAGTTACGAGTTGTAGGAGCAGGAGTAGGTAAGAGGGCTTGATGAAGGAGAGCCAAAGAGAAATTCCCAGAAACTTCGGGTGGTGGGGTAACCTTGAGCATCATAGATCATACATCAAAGAGAGAGGGCGTTGTAGAAGAGGAAAGAATCTGACCCCTAACACTGTAAAGATGGGGAGGAACACGGGCTATCATCATAGCAATCCCTACAGTTTCCTTTTATGAGCGTTGTGTAGCGAGATCTGTGGAAGGAGTCTGATGTTGGATCCAAGTCTCCACTAGAGTTTTGGCCTTGGCAACAAAGGCGCTCAAATCGCCCGTTGTACCGGGATCTAATGTTTGAAGCGCTGAGGTGATATCAAACAAATGCAGTAAGTTGTCTTTGCTAGAGTAGAGAGAGTGAAGCTCCTCCCACATCGCCTTGGCCGTCTCATGATACATGACCATGCGGTATAGCTCGGGGTCCATGAAATTGAGAATCCAGGATTGGACCTGACCTTCATCACATATCCATTCATCAGTAGGGACAGTGGGAGCATGTTTGTAGAACTCGTCGAACAGAGTGCACATATTCCACAAAATTCTGTTTCCCCCTGAGAGAAATGGTGGTGATTCTAAGTTCACCACGAACTTCAGGAGGAGCTGCGACACGAGCGAAAAGAGAAGAGAGCGGGCTGGCGAGTAGAGAGGAGACCGTAGCGGGTTGAGAGGAGACCGCAACTGAAGCAGCGACCAAAAACCAGGCCAAGACGCAATCCACAAGTCGAAGAAGGCAGTCACAGTAACCGCGCGGATAAGCAAGGTCAGTCCGCCCAAGCAGCAACACAGTTAGTGAAGGAGGCAGCCTCAGTAACCGTGGCGGGTACGAGTAGAAGACCGCGACGGTTAAGAAAGACAGACCGTGGCGGGTAAGACCACAGGTAAGAGAAGCAGACTGCGACGGGTAAGACAGGTAGACCGCGGCGGGTAAGACCACTGGTAAGAGAAGCAGACCGCGGCGGGTTAGAGAATCAAATCACGGGGGGGGGGGGGGGGGGTAAGAGAATCAGACCGCACTCCCAAGCAAACGGCGAGCAGTCCGCTAATAGCAAGCAGACCGCAAGGCGTAAAAAGCAAGCACCGAAGGTGGCTACTAGAACAAGCGACGGTTAAGAAAGGCAGACCACGGCGAGATGAGGACAGCAACGGGCAGGGAAGCCGGGGCTGAAAGAGCTTGCAGCGGGCAGCAACACACGGCTAGCAACAGTCTGCGGCGAGCAGAGAGGTGAGTGGGGCCCAAGAAGAAGCTATAAAATCAGGGGGAGGGGAGAGGAGGGAGGGGTGGATCCACGGGATGAGGGGAGGCGCGTAGAAAAAACAGAGACCGCAACCTTTTGCGGATAGCAAGAGAGAAGCAAGGCTAGCGATTAGAAAGAAAAGATGCCGCAGCCTTGTGCGGATAGCAAGAGAGAAGCAAGGTTGACTGTTAGAAAGAGGCAAACTGTAAGGACCATGTTTCCCCCTAATAACATGTAGAGAAACACAGGACAAAATAAAAACTCCAATCTTTGTTAATTCTAAAAAAACTAGTATGCATACATTTATATAGGAACGGAGAGAGGAGAGATTCTCAATCCTAAGATGCGGGACTAAAGAGAATCTACATGGGCTCCAATAGTAGGCTTTACAAATGAGCTTTTACATTTTTTTCTTTAACAGTTTTCCAGCGCTGAATTGAAATCTATGGGATAGAATTATTCATGATCTAATGAGCAATTTTCCCTGAAGCACTGTCACTTGAAAAACTTTTGATCTATACTGATATTGGCTGCTCTTACACTGGCAGTAGGAAATGGGTTGGAGGGGAGGTTATTGAAGCGCTTGCTTATGATGTTCCTATTCCTGGATATAAAACAAAAAATACAATAAGCCTTCGCCTATGGGATGCAAAAACCTGTGCTGAGGATTTCAATCTGTTTCAGTTCAACGATGGACAATATCAATCTGCTGCTCAGTTGCACTCAAATGCTCAGCAGGTATTGTGCTATGGTCTTGTGCTTAGATTAGTTCTAGCTCATGTTTGACTTTCATTAAGCTCAGATACATGAACTGCTTGTTCAAGATTTAGAGCGATTTGATAAATCATTGGCAGATACCAACAAAATTATTTGTGATCCATAGTTTATCTGTCTATAGCTGGTTTCTCAAAGTAAGAATCTACTGAAGCAATAATTGATTTAGCTTGCTATATTCAATTTAAGTTCAAGTAACCGAGCATCTGTTTTACTTGGATATAGGTCATCCTTAGAAGTTACTTTTAGGGCCCATTTACCCTTTTAATCAATGAATTTTCCTTGTTGCTTCCTTGACCAATTTCAAATTGTTCAATTTTAGATATGCGCAGTCTTATACCCTGGCGATGCTACGGAAAATGGGAAGATTCTCCGACTAAAGCAACAGTTCTTCCTCTGCAGTGCTTCACTCCAGGCAAGCTACATATCACTAACAAAGAGTAACTAAATGCATGTTGTATCAAGTCATGAATAGTTATATTACTGAATAGATATTACTTTGCCCTTGGCAATTTAACTTGCTTTTGTAAGATAGTTGGACAAAAGATTGATGCACATTTGATGAGGAAACTATTGTTTTTTTGCTCTAGTTTATCTAGTTTTAAATCAAATAAGCTGAAGAAATTTCTGTGAAAGTGAGAATTTAAATAGGGGAAGAGTCACAATTAATACATAAAAAAGGAATGTAAACCCTAGAAAACTAGGGTTGATGACATTAACATGATTCGTAATTTACTCGGCACCTCTATGACGCTCCATAAAGCGATATGGACGGTAGGTTGTCTAATTAATTGTAAATGCAGGTAAACAGTCAATTAATTACATTAACAACTAACTCTAATACCATGCACCTATATATGTTAACAAGCAGCTTTTTTAATGCATAATTAACAGTACTGTAAAAATTTGCTTATAACCACAGGTGTCACAAATATGAAAGTGCAGAATAGAATGTGAATACAACAACACTCAAGCCTTTATCCCACTATAGTGGGGTCGGCTATATGGATCCTTTGTCGCCATTGTGCCCTATCTTGTGTCATAATCTCACTAATGCCTATCATGTTTTTCCGTATAGTTTCATTCCAAGTCTTTATTGGTCTACCCCTCCCTCGTTTAACATACCTAGTGATTAGACTCTCACAATGCCTAACAGATGCCTCTAGTGGTCTCCTTTGTACGTATCCAAACCATCTTAGTCGAGCTTCTCGCATCTTCTCTGCAATTGGTGTAACACCCGTCTTATCCCTGATACATTCATTCCTAATTCTATCCTGTTTCGTGTGTCCACACATCCACCTCATCTCCGCAACTCTCATTTTCTACAAATGTACACAATTCACTACCCAACACTCAGAACCATAGAGTATCAACGGTCTAATCGTAGTACGGTAGAACTTTTCCTTAAGTTTTAATGGTACTTAACGATCACACGAGATCTCTGACGTGTCTTGCCACTTCAACTAACCCGCTTGGATTATATGTGTCACATATTTATCAATACCTCCGTCATTTTGAACTACCGATCCAAGATATTTAAAACACTAACTACGGGAAATATCTTGATCATCCAACTTAATAACGAAGTCATCCGTCCTTCTTGCACTACTTAATTTAAGCTCCATATATTCCGTCTTTGCCCTGTTCAACCTAAAACCCTTATTTTCTAAAGAGTCTCGCCAAGATTCAAGTTTTTCGTTTACATCTTTGCGCGTCTCATCGACCAAAACGATATCATATGCAAGCAATAAACACCAATGTATTGTCTATTGGATATGTCCGGTGAGCTCGTCTAAGATAAGGGCTTAAAGTTGAACCTTGATGTAAGCCAACATTGATAGAAAATTTCCGTGTTAATCCTCTAGATGTCCTCACCCTTGTCACTGAATTTGTATACATATATTTGATTATGTCAATGTATCATACATTTACACCTTTCTTTTCTATGGCTCTCCATAAAATCTCTCTCGGAACTCTATCATAAGCCTTCTCAAGGTCGATAAACAATATATGCAATCTTGTTTTCTTTTTCAGTAGTTATTGTTGAAAGAACTCAAAATTTGTATGTATTGCTTGTGTATCTAAATACAATGAGAGAATACAAATATATAGGAGGGAGAAGATGAGAAGAAATCCTATACAAGATGTGGGACTAAGAAGAGAAGAAGGAAGTACAATAAAAAGAGGCCCAATAATGGACTCTTTACATGGGCTTTTCTAACACTCCCCCACAAGATGGAGCGTGCAAATCGTATGCGCTAAGCTTTGACAAGCACTGATAGAACATGGTACTGGAAAGAGCCTTTGTGAGGACATCCGCAACTTGTTCAGTCCCCGGAACATGCTTCAGGTCGAGCTTCTTCATTTGAACCTTTTCCCGGATGAAATGACAGTTGACTTCAATATGCTTTCTTCTCTCGTAGAAGATCGGGTTCTGGGCTATATGTATAGCAACTTGGTTGTTATATAGGAGGAGAGCTGTGGAAGGGAGCTTTACACCCAGATCGGTAAGAAGACTTTCAAGACACGTCAGTTCTGAAACCACCGATGCCATTTCCCGGTATTCTGCCTCAGCTGATGATCGAGCAACGACCGCTTGTTTCTTGATTCATCAGGTAATCAAATATCCTCCAAAATATGTGCAAAAATTACTGGTTGACCGTCGATCATCGAGGGACCCAACATAATAAACATCAGAATATGCCACCAATGTTGGAGCTGAAGATGAGGTTTTGTATACCAGTTCTTGACCAGAAGCCGTTTTAAGGTATCTGAGAATGCGTTCAATGGCCTGAAGATGAGATCTTCGAGGGGAATGCATATACCGACTGACAATACCAACAACAAAGGAAATATCCGGTCTGGTTACCGTGAGGTAGATCAATTTCCCAACGAGACGACGATAGTATTCTGGATTCTAGAGTAGGAGATCTGAGTGAGATGCCTGAGCGCACAACTTGTGATTTACATCCATTGGGGTGTCAATCGGCTTACAACCTGAATAGCTTGCATCATGAAGGAGGTCGAGGCAGTACTTCCGCTGAGAGAGGACAAGACCATCTGGCCGTCTTGCAACCTCAAGACCCAAGAAGTTCCAAAGGGGCCCCGAATCTTTTATTTGAAATACAGAGCTCAGATGTAGTTTGATCTCCTGTATTCCTTTCGAGTCGTCTCCTGTAATTATGATATCGTCAACGTACACTAACAGAAGAACTGTTCCCGTTGTTCGGTGACGAGTGAACAACGAGAAATCTGCCGAGCTCCGAGTAAAACCAACCTCTCGAAGGGCCTTACTGAACTTGTCAAACCACGCCCGTGGGGATTGTTTGAGACCATACAGTGCCTTCACAAAACGACAAACCTGAGACTCCCCCGTGGTCTCAAACCCGGGAGATTGCTGCATATAAACTGTTTCCTGGAGATCGCCATTCAGAAAAACATTCTTAATATCCAGTTGGAGTAAGGGCCACCGACGATGGACAACCACGTAGATGAGCACCCGAACGATGTTGTGTTTTGCCACCGGAAAAAAAGTTTCTTCATAGTCGAGCCCCTGTTGTTGGGTGAAGTCACGAGCTACCAAACAAGCTTTCAGACGGTCAATCGTCCCATCAACAACATATTTGATGACAAAGACCCACTTACACCCGACCGGTTTCTGACCCGGAGGAAGGGGTACGAGAGTCCATGTCTGGTTGGCTCAGAGAGCAGTCATTTCCTCTTCCATGACGGCCCGTCAGCCAGGATGTTGGAGCGCATCATGCACAGAATTAGGAACCTTAATCGAGGAAAGAAAGTAACAAATGTGTGAAGGTGGGGAGAAAGGCGATGCAAGGAGACACAGTTTGCCAGAGGATGAACAGTGGAGGCCGGTACCTGATCAGCAGGGCGCGGAGTAGCCGTGGTCGAGGCCGACTGCAGAGGGGCAACGAAACCGGAAGGGAGACAAGTGTAGACACAAATAACAGGCGGCCTGGAGGGAGCAGGAGCCAGAGCAGGTGGGACCGGTGGCATAGGTGTAGTAACGGGGATAACAGGTCGTGGGATGAATGACTGGAGAGGGGTCGGTGTGAGAGGAGTGTGTAAAGGAGCAGAGAAGAACGACTGATACTCCCGGAAGGTAACATCAGCAGAAACGGAGACCTTGCAGGTAGCGGGAGAATAACACACATAGCCTTTCTGCGTACGCGAATAGCCGACGAAGATATGTTTAGCTGCACGGGGATCCAACTTGTCCGAGGATGGATCCAGTCGGTGGACGTAGCGGTTCAGCCAAAAATGCGAGGCAGGAGAGGGAAGGACGGAGTAGAGGGAAACAGTAGACTGAACAGAGTAGCATAGTGGAGGAAGAAGGAAGGAAGATGGTTGGTAAGGAAGCATGCAATGGAGACCGCAAAGTTCCAGTAAAGTTTGGGAACATGCATTTGAAGCATGAGGGAGCGGAAAACATCAAGCAAGTGCCGATTCTTCCGTTCGGCAACGCCGTTTTGCTGGGGTGTGTAAGCACATGATGTTTGATGAATAATTCCGAATTCAGATCACAAAGAAGCAAAGCCGTGGCTAGTGTATTCACGAGCATTATCGGTGCACAATGTTTTGAGGGTGATGTGAAATTGCGTACGGGTTTCAAGGTCAAAGGCCTGAAAACACGGGGAAGCTCAATGCGATCACGAAGTAAGTAAAGACACGTCATGCGAGAGTAATCATCAATAAACGTGATAAAGTAGCGATAACTAGAAATACTATTAATTTTAAAAACATCTGAATGTACTAAGTCAAAAGAAGTAGTGCTCCGGGTACAATTTGCAGGAAAAGAAGAGCGCGACTGATTGCCGAAGATACAAGACTCGCACTGAAAAAGATGAAGAGAGATATCAGGAAGAGCCCGCTAGAGGACTGGGAGAGGGGCATGCCCAAGACTTCGATGCCACTCATTGGAGGAGACAGAGGATTGGACGGTGGGATAGTCATCAAGAAGGTAGAACCCGTTCCGCAGTGTGCATTTACCAATGGTAGTCCGCGTCCGCCAATTTTGGATGAAAAATGAAGAGGATGTGAATATGACAGAGCAATCTAGATCATTAGTAAGGCGAGCAACAAAAAGTAAATTGAACGGGAAGCTCAGAACATGAAAAGCCGAGCGAAGGGAGATCGATGGGTTGAGAGAAAGGTCAGCCGAGCTAGAGACTGGGACCGTCTCCCCATTTTTTATGGTGATACACTTCGGATGAGGAGAATTCGAGTACTGGGGTGGCCGTAATGAGGTAATGTGATGAGTGGTACCCGAGTCCACGATCCTGCGCGGACTGGTAATAAACAAGCAGTACCTGTGTTGGAGACGGAGGCGATGAAGGCAGAGGGCGGGTTGAGCAGCCCTTGGAGTTGCTGGAGCTGGAGACGAACAACCACAAGATCAGGAGAGGCGGCAGAGAATGTGTCAGCAGCAATAGAGGCCGTCGGGCGAGGAGGATACCCATTCTTCCTGTAGCAGGTCGCCTCAAGGTGGCCGTCCTTTTCGCTGTAGGAACACTTCGGCCGACCCCGACCACCGCGCCCCCGGCCCCTAGATCCAGAACGTTCACCACGAGCAGAGGTAGGTGGGGGAAGTAAGGGGGCATGTTCTGCTGAAGAAGGGCCGAGGGGGAAGGCACAAAAGTATCCAGAGGAGCATGGAGCACACATCAGATAAGGACGGGATGGTGGAGGAAGCCAGAACCTGAGTTCGAATACTCTGAAGGTGAGGCAGAACACGAGCCATCATTATGACAATGCAGACAGCCTCCTTCTGAGCTCGCTGAGTAGCATGATTATTGGTAGACAACTGATGCTGCATCCAGGCCTTAGCAAGAGTCTTGGCGCGAACGATAAAAGAGGTCATGTCCGAAGCCCCCCCCCAGGGTCGAGAGGTAGAAGATCAGTGAGGATGTCATAGAGATGCTGAAGGCTGTCTTTGCCCGAGTACAAGGAATGCAACTCATCCCACATAGCCTTGGCCGTTTCGTGATACATGACCATCTGATAAGGTTCGCCATCCAGGGAATTGAGGAGGCATGTCTGAACACGACCATCATTTCTGAGCCAGTCGTCAGTAGGAGGAGAAGGGGGAGCCTGAATGAGGTGAGACAAAAGACCCTTGGCCTGAAAAACCCGTCGAACAGAATGAACCCAAGGGATAAAATTCTTCTTCCCAGAGAGCGAAATGGGGGTGATCCGCAGCTCATCGCGGATGTCAGCCGAATAAGCCGGGCGACCTGCAGACGGAGTTGCCTCCTGACCGGTGGAGTCAACAGAAGAGCCCATAGAAGTAGGAGGCAAGTCGCTGCGACTAGGAAAGAGGCTGCTGCGAGTAGCAGGAGGCAAGTCGCAGCGACTAGGAAAGAGACCGCTGCGAGAAGAGAAGAGAGACCGCTCAGCAGGCAGGCCGGGGAACTCTTGCACGACAAGGCTGCGCTGGACCAGAATACACAACGTGCAGTCACATCGGCAAGAGCAACGACCAAGGAGAGGGAGGCCGCAGGGAAGAGAAACGCCAAGAGAGAGTCCGCGACCAAAATACGGGAGAAAAAGACAGACCGCATGGTCTCAGCGAGCACACCAGCGGTCAGAGAAGAGAGACAAGACAAGGTGGTGCAAACAAGAGAGAAAGACCGCAGCGGAGACCGCGCAGGTAGAACACTGAAGGCCGCGAGGAGAAAAAAGACTCGAGAGGGAAGGAAAAAAGAAGCCACGAGGAGGAGAGCTCGAGCGACAAGAGGGAAGCGAGAAGGCGGGTAGGAGCAGACCGTACCAAGGGAAACCACGACGAACAATCATCAGACCGTGCGGTTAGAAGGAAACCACAATAGAACCGGTAGACATAGACCACGTGAATAGCAGAGCAAGCCTAGAAGCGAGAAACGTCAAGGCGATTGGCAAGAGAAGAGCGACCTTCGCGCGACAAGAGCAATAGGACCCGTGCGACAAAGAGACCGTGCGACAAGGAAGGAGCTCGCGTGACAAGAGAAGAAGCCACAGCGAGAGCACCGAGAAGAGGCCGTAACAGACAAAAAACAGGTCTCAGTGGGTAGTGCTATTCGCGGGAAGAGAGCCTATCCGCACGTGAGTGGGGTCCACGGGCCAGGGAGAGAAATAGTTATAAAAGAGCATAAAAGAGAATGAGGAGGTGGATCCACGTGAGAGAGAGCGGAAGCAGATAGAAACGAGAGACCACAATAAACGAGCGATTAGGCAGAACAACAGACCGCCCTGTTAACAAAGGAACTGAGCGGTGTAAGAAAACATGCCGGATCGTATCCCTCTGATACCATGTTGAAAGAGCTCAAAACTTGTATGTATTGCTTGTGTATCTAAATAAAATGAGAGAATACAAATATATAGGAGGGAGAAGGTGAGAAGAAATCTTATACAAGATGTGGGACTAAGAAGAGAAGAAGGAAGTACAATAAAAAGGGGCCCAATAATGGGCTCTTTACATGGGCTTTTCTAACAGTTATCAATGAGTCCCCTCAAGGGATGTATAGCTTTCATGGTCGACCGCCCTGACATGAATCGAAATTGATTCTCTAAGATGTTAGTCTCATGTCTTATTCTTCTTTTGATTACTCATTCTCATATTTTTATGGTATGACTCATCAATTAATTTCTTTGTAATTAACATAATTTTGTATATCTTCTTTGTTTTTATACAGAAGTACCAAGATACTTTTTATCCATTGGTCTGACATGCTTTTTCACTTCAATATCTTATCGAAAAACATATAATCCCCAAAATTTCTTAATTTTCTAAACATTTTCATACTTCGATGGGTATATCGTCTGACATAACCGCTTTTTCATTTTCATTTTCTTTAGAGCATCATTTACCTCTGATACTTGAATTTTGTGATAAAACATTATGTTCTTGTACTTCTCCAATTTACTTAAATTTTCCAAGTTCAATTCATTATCTTTTGTGTCATTATAAAGTTGATAAAAATATCTTTTCCATCACCCTTTAATATCAACATCATCCGTTAAAACAGTTTCTGATCCATCTTCTATGCATTTTACTTGACTTAATCTCTTATTTTTCTTTTTCTAGCTGTCCTATCACAGAATAGAATGCGAATAATAAAGCAAATTACTTTAGGAGGGGATAAAGTATTTAAAATTTGGTTGTAACCTTAATCACTTTCATATTACCTTTAAAATTAAACTATCATAGAATATATAAAGACAAAAAAGTAATCTAACTTATTGAGAAATCAACAAAAAAACATAAGAAATTTTATAGAGGTTCCCTAAGCTTGGGAACTCCTTTCTTCTACCACAGGTAGAATTGTAGTGCCTATAACGAGGCCCGAGTCTTTTGATAAAGAGACTCTTTAAATGAACTCGAGTATTTTGATAAGGAGACTCTTTAAGTGAACTCGAATCTTTTGATAAAGTAACTCTTCAAATCAACTCGAGTATTTTGATAAGGAGACTCTTAGAACTAGTCCTGGTGTTGCGGTAGAAAATATCCCAATTCCATTCCTAGCAAAAAATGAAAAAGTGGGGTATTGTGGGTGATCGAGTATTCTAAATCACGAATCTTTAGGATGAAAGAAGAAGTGTCACTAGAGGAGAGACCAAATTTTGCATAATACGAACCTGTAGCTGCGCGTGATTTCATTGATTGATTAAATGATTATAGGAAGGTTATGTTATTTTGTTATGGGTTACTTAGATCACACCTACAGGGGGGGGGTGAATGGTGTGATAAGTGCTTTTTAGATTCTTTTTGATTTTAGCAAGATGATAAGAAGAACACACACAAAAAACACACAAAGATTTATAGAGATTCCCCAAGAATGACTCGGGTAGTCCTCTCTCCACACCACCTATCTAGCAATGTGCTAGACTAGACAAAACTCCTCCCAATTCAGATCTCACTATAGAGATCCTATCTCATTATTCAATACAAAAGACTTGCAGTCAGGCTATCAGAGCCCTATCTCAATCCATGCACCCAGAGATCTACACTCAGATTTTCTCCAAAGATCCTCCCTCAGATCCCAAGGATTCTACCCTCAGATTCCTATTTGAATCCTATGACACACTCAAATCCAAAGAATCCTACAGTTACAGAATGATTATAGAAAGATTACAATGACACTTGACTCAAAAACAACTTGTCTTAAGTCTTCTATAAAAGTACAACAGTGTGGCTTCTTCTTCTTTGATCAGATCTCAAGGAATATCTTCTTGGAAATGTCGAGTCTGGATCAGAAACACTTCTTGCTGTAATAGTAATCTTCAGAGAAATCTTGTTTCGATGTGCCTTAGAAAATTTCTCTTCAGAGTTAGCCGCCAGAGAACTCTTCAAAAAGAATGCTGGAATCCTTATTTTGATCGATGAAACCTTAAGGCTTTTATAAGGGGTCCACTCCCAATGACTAGAGTTTTGACCCCAAATCAGGCCCACAAGAAATTTATATCGAAGCTTTTTTTCAAGTCATTCGTTCCAGGATGTTCTAGAAGTAAGCATAGTAACTATAAAATAAAACACATAAAAAAACTTTTTGTAAATTCTAACCCTACCTTAGCTCACTTTCAGCTAATTCCTTTTTTTCTTCCTTAGTCAAACGAGGCTTTCTCGGAGCACTTAGGGTCGCTTCAGTTACGTAAGAAGATAAACCATGACATGTTTAGCCATATCGAATATGACTAAGCGAGTAACATACCACTTTAACTTCTGTACATGCAATCAAGAAACGCCAGTATCAATATGCATAAGTATTAAAATGTGCAGTAAAAGAAGAGTTGTATAGGTACAAAATTGCAATATCAATAATGTACAACAAAAGAAAGTACAGTGTTTATATAACAATCTTTATATTCTCGATTTTAGTATTTTGTTTTAGTCTTTATTTATAGGTAATCTTCAATCCTATTCATTCTGGTTCATATTCAAGTCTTCATATCCAATCAAGTTCATGTTTGTTCATACTCAATCATAATTCATATTCATTCCTCGTTCATTTCTCAAAATATCAGAATCTTAATTCATATTCAATTATTTGATTCAAATTTTTTGTTTATCTCTTAATTGTATTAATCATGGAAATCATAAAGGTAGATGTAGATTCATCCCTTCTTGGTCTTCAACGACCACTTCGCCTTCAACGATGTCTTATAAATCTCAAAGTCATTCTGCCGTAGGGTATTGAAACACCCCTACTATAGCTATTGGGTTAACCCTTATCATTTCCTATGAATTGATGCATAATGTCTTTTAGTTCTTCGTATATCGTTTTTTCTTAGGTTCTTATTTACGTACATATATTCATTTTCAATCGTCGTATTTACGTTGAATTGTCATGTGTAAACACAAGTTATCTTTATTTCAAAATTCCCCTCATAAATCTTTCATAGCTTGATTCTTGCTATTTTTACCATTTTAGCGATTTTCATTTTATTAGTGATTTCAAAATCAAACTATTTCAATTTCATGTAAATGACAGTCATGGAAATATCTTCTATATGAAAAAGCTACACAATTATATTATGAAAATAATTTAAAACTAAATATAATTAAAGAGATAAGTACTCACAGACTTTCTTTCGCCCTTGCCGGTATCAGGCTTCTCACCGTGCTTATCTCTAGTTGCCATCCACTTCAGTATCAATTGAAATCATTTACTTTAGAATTGCGCCATTAATTGGCTACGAGTTAACACCTTACAACTACGACTCGATATGAGTTGTCTATGATTGAAAAAACATAGGGGATTCAATATTTCAAATACTAATTTTATTTTTCCAAAAATCCAATTTAAATCTTTAACAATAATATGTGTTAGAATAACCCATGTATTGAGCCCATGTTTTAGGCCCATATATGCTTTCTCTCTTTTAGTCCCACATCTTGTATATGATTTGTTCTCTCTCTCTTTCTCCTATATATTTGTATTCTCTCCTTGTATTCACATACTCAATTAATACATACAAGCTTTGAGCTCTTTCTACATGGTATCAGAGCCAGGTTCCGATTCTCGCGGTCTTCTTTCTTCTGACCGCACCTATTGATCTCTCTCGCGGCCTGCCTCCCGCGGCCTCTCTCGCGGCCTCTCTCGTGGCCTGCCTTCGCGAGCTGTTCGTTTCTATCCGCTTGCCTCTGCGGCTTGCCCCGCTCAGTCCGCTCCTTTTTTAGCTACCTCCTGTTGCTCTTCTTCTCCCGTGGATCCACCCCCGCCCCCCTGTGCCTTTTATAGCCTTTCCTCCTTCCTCATCCGTGGGGCCACCATCATTTCTGTCTGACGCGACCTGTCTTCAGTCCGTCGATTTGCTCTCTGCTGTGATCTGTCTGACCGTACAGGCTGTTCCTTTCTCACCCGCATCTTGGTCGCGGTCACCTGCCCTTCTCCTCTCTGTCCGCGCGACTTGTCTCTGCCCGCTGCAGACTTCTTCTCTCTGTCCGCTTCTTCTTTTCCCATATCCGCTTGTCTCTATACTCGCGGTTTGCAGCTGTGATCTGCCTGACCGTGCGGACTATTCCTTTCTCACCCGCATCTTGGTCGCAGTCACCTGCTCTTCTCCTCTCTGTCCGCGCGACTTGTCTCTACCCGCTGCGGACTTCTTCTCCCTGTCCGCTTCGCCTTTGGTCGCGGGCTCCTCCAGCCGCTTGTGTTTTCTTTCCACCTTGACCTGGCGGTCTCTGCTCTAGTCGCGCTGACTATTCTCTTCTTGCGGACTGCTCTTGTCCGCTGCGGCCTGGTTCCTGTGCTTTGACCGCTACTGTGTTCACCTAGACCGTGCGGACTCTCTTTCCTTCCGCATTTGGGTCGCGATCTGACTCATCGCTGGTGCCAGTGTGACCGTGCGGACTAGTTTTTTTTTTTTCCGCTTTCTTGGTCGCGGTCTTCTGTCCTTCCCGCCGCATCCTTGTCGTGCGACCTCCTGCTCTTTCCGCGGCGGTCTTCCCAGGTCGTCTGGGGTCTGCGACCTGTCTCTATGACTTCATCTGATAATTCTACGAGCTCGGCGGCCAGCCCGCCTACTGTCCGCCCGGCCTGTTCGCCAGACCGTCCGGCCTATTCTGCCGAACTCCGTGACGAGCTTCAGATCACTACCATCTCTCTTTCAGGCAAGAAAAATTTTATTTCATGGGTGCATTCAGTTCGGCGGGTTCTTCAGGCTAAGGGATTCCTGCCTCACCTTACTCGGGCACCTCCTTCCCCCCTTACGGATGATTAGCTCCGCAATGACGGACGCGTTCAGACTTTGTGGAAACCACCTGTCACCACACATCTTCCCAAAACCCCGAGGTGATGGTAAGGGGGGACGGGCGTACATGAACACAGAGGATCGCCTACTGCAGGCGATGTGGGACTACCCCAACCACAGGACCGCGGGGATATTTCCGCCACAAGGGGGCCCACCGGGGTCAACACCCAGACCTGGAACGCGATGGGAAAGCCCAATCATGCGGTCCCACACACACGTGTCCTGCTGGCTAATATAATCTCAACACACCCCCGCAGCAGGACAACCTACCTCTGATACCATGTGGAAACCACCCGTCACCACACGTCTTCCCAAAACCCCGAGGTGATGGTAAGGGGGGACGGGGGTACATGAACACAAAGGATCGCCTACTGCAGGCGATGTGGGACTAACCCCAACCACAGGACCGCGGGGATATTCCGCCACAAGGGGGCCCACCGGGGTCAACACCCAGACCTGGAACGCGATGGGGAAAGCCCAATCATGCGGTCCCACACACACGTGTCCTGCTGGCTAATATAATCTCAACACACCCCCGCAGCAAGACAACCTGGCTCTGATACCATGTTAAAAGTAGCGAATAGAAAAGAACAAACTGATAGACTTTTGAATAATTGAAATTTTATTATCCAAAAAAGGTATCTATTACAAAGGTATGCCCTCCTTTATATAGAATGGAGGAGAGATGAGAGAATACAAATAAGAGATGTGAGACTATAATTTACAGGACTAAGCGGACTATACAAAACAAACCGCACAAGCCGCGCGGTTAGACAACAGGGCTAACCGCACGGTTACCACCAGAGAGGAAGAGAGACTGCCAGGGTAGACCGCCAGACCGCCCGGTCTCCAAGCCGGCTGAGACAAACCGCCAGACCGCGCGGTCTTCAACCCGCCAAGACAAACCGCCAGACCGCCCGGTCACCAACTTCAACATGTTAAAAGTAGCGAATAGAAAAGAACAAACTGATAGACTTTTGAATAATTGAAATTTTATTATCCAAAAAAGGTATCTATTACAAAGGTATGCCCTCCTTTATATAGAATGGAGGAGAGATAAGAGAATACAAATAAGAGATGTGAGACTATAATTTACAGGACTAAGCGGACTATACAAAACAAACCGCACAAGCCGCGCGGTTAGACAGCAGGGCTAACCGCACGGCTACCACCAGAGAGGAAGAGAGACTGCCAGGGTAGACCGCCAGACCGCCCGGTCTCCAAGCCGGCTGAGACAAACCGCCAGACCGCGCGGTCTTCAACCCCCAAGACAAACCGCCAGACCGCCCGGTCACCAACTTCAACACTCCCCCTCAAGCTGGAGCATATATATCGATCATGCCCAGCTTGTCGCAGATGTGGAAAAAGGAAGTGGACAACAGCTTGGTGAAGACATCTGCCAACTCGTTGTCGGAAGTGACAAATGGAGTGCAAATCTGTTTCTTCAATATTTCTTCCCGAATAAAATGACAGTCGACTTCTATGTTTTTGTTCTCTCATGAAGACCGGATTTTTGAAAATGTGTATCGCGGCCTTATTGTCACAGAACATAGGAAGAGGATAGTTGTAAACCTCTCCTAAGTCAAGCATGAGAGCCCGCAACCACTTCAACTCACATGTAGTCGATGCCATGCTGCGATATTCCGTCTCTGCACTAGACCTGGAAACGACAGACTGTTTCTTGCTCTTCCAACTCACAAGATTGCCTCCAACAAATGTGCAGAAACCTGAAGTCGATTTGCGGTCCCCTTTGTCATCCGCATAGCTTGAATCAGAGTACGCTTCAACCCTAAGGTGACCATTTTTCTGAAATAGGAGTCCTTTCCCTGGAGCAGCTTTAATATACTCTAATATCCTCAGAGCAGATTGTAGATGACACTCCCTCGAGCTTGCATGAACTGGCTCACCTTGCCAACAGCATAAGAGATGTCGGGTCTGGTTACCGTGAGATATATGAGCTTGCCCACCAGATGCCGGTATCTCGTAAGATCGGAGAGAAGAGGTGAGTCATCTGTCCAAGTTTGTCTTCTCCAACAGCCATAGGACAACGTGCAGGTTTAGCACCAGTCAGTCCTGCCTCCTTTAAAAAGATCAAGAGCATACTTCCGTTGTGAAAGGACCATAGAGTTGGGCTTTCTAGAGATTTCAATCCCTAGAAAGTATTTCGGGGCCCATATCTTTTGTGACCAGATGTTGACGAAGGTGTTTCTTGGTCATCAATATCCCATCCTGGTCATCGCCAGTAAGAAGAATGTCATCTACATAAACCGCAAGACAATAAGACCAGAGGCGGTTTCCGAACAAACAAGGAGTGATCTGCTGAGCTTCTTGTAAACCAATGGCCGCAACAATGCCACTGAACTTGTCAACCAGGCACGAGGACTCTGCTTGAGGCCATAGATAGCCTTCTTTAGCCGGCATACCCGTGTCTCCCCCTGAGCAACATACCCAGAGGTTTCTCCATGTAAACATCCTCCTGCAGATCACCATAGAGAAGACATTCTTAACATCTAGCTGCGAGATGGGCCAATCCCTGTTGACAGCCACAAGAGAAGAACCCGAATAGTGCTGAGACGAGCCACGGGAGAGAAAGTGTCAAAGTAATCAATCCCATAAGTTTGGGTAAAACCCTTGGCAAACCAGGCGAGCCTTATAACGATCCACACTGCCATCCGGAGAAACTTCACCACGAAGACCCAGCGACAGCCAACAACATCTGTGACGAAAGGAGGAGGAACAAGGGTCCAGGTACCCGCGTCAGTGAGAGTAGCATCTCCTCATCCATGACAACTTTCCAATGAGGAATAGTAGGGCCTCCTGGTAGGAACGGGGGGTGGCAGTGGCCGAGATAGCCAGTGCAAAAGCTCTGCGAGCAGGGGTAAGACGATCATAGGAACAACTGCAGCAAGCGGGTGTTGGTACATGCCGAACCCCTTTCGAAGAGCAATCGGGAGATCCAGGTCAGCAGGTGCTTCATATCCGGAGTATCCGTGGTGGAGAGAGCTGGCCCGGAGTAGAGAGAGATGACAGCGAAGTGGAGGGAGAAAGCCGAGTAGAGGGTGGAGATGATGAGGATGGGGAAGACGGTGGAGTGGGTGGAGATGGCGGAACAGCAGTGGGAGCAGAGGGAATGGATGGGTTGGTATGAGAAGTAGGATCAGGAGGAATAGAAGAGGAAGCGGGAGAGAAGTAAGAGGCATTGACAAAGAAGGTGATATCCGCAGAGGACAAATTGATTGCGGGTAACAGGGTCAAAGCAGCAATATCCTTTCTGAGTGGGAGAGTAGCCCAGAAAGACACATTTGGTGGCACGTGGTGAGAGTTTATCACGGTGGCAGCGGAGAGTGCACAAAAGCGGTGCACCCAAAGATGTGTAGAGGAAGAGGAAAGGGATCCTTGTCTGGATAAAGAATGGAGAAGGGGTAGCACCGTGGAGAACTGTGGAGGAAAGGCGATTGATGAGATAGCAGGAGAGAGAACAGCATATCCCCAATCGGAGCGAGGGACATGCATTTGAGTCATCATAGTGCGAGCGACATCAAGGAGGTGCGGTTTTTGCGTTCTGCCACCCCATTTTGTTGGGAGGTGTAGACACAACTTGTTTGACGAATAACACCATGGTGAATACAAAAGGAGGAGAAGTCGTGATAAGATACTCCTTAGCATTGTCAGAACAAAGGAGTTTAATAGAACGATCAAACTGAGTCTTAACCATAGAATAAAAGGAGGTCCAAACAGAGAACAACTCGGAGCGATCTTTGAGAAGATATACCCACGTACAGCGAGAGAATCATCAATGAAGGTGACAAAATAGGAACTACCCCGACCGATGGTGAGGTTAGGAGCGGGACACCCATATGTCAGAGTGAACGAGGTCGAACGGACGGGAAGAGCCCCGACTTTGCGTTGGTGGAAGGATGAGCGGTGATGTTTGCCAAGTTGACATGCATCACAGTTGAGAGGAGGATGTGAGGAGAGAGGTGGCGGCAGGACTGGCGGAGAATTCGGGGAGGAGCATGTGCAAGGCGAAGATGCCATTGGAGAAGATCTGTAGAGGAGGAGGAGAGCGGATAGAGCAGAAACGTTGTCGAGGAAGTAGAGGCCACCACTCTCAGTCCCCGGTAGCAATCGTCCGTTGGGAGTCCGGATCCTGAAAAAACACAAAGCTAGGTGAAGATGACAGAACACCGCAGTTGCTTGCATAATAAGTTAACGATAATAAATTGCACGGAAACTTGGGCACATAGAGGGTATCAGCCAGGCAGAGAGATGGAGTGACTTGAACCATGCCCGTCCCATGGACCGGGGAGGAGATCCATCAGCAGACATTGACCGGGGCACTGAGCATGTGTGTCAAGAAGAGAGAACATTGAGATTGCCTGTCATATGATGGGTTGCACCAGAGTCGATGAGCCATCTTCCGCGAGGTAACAACATGAGCACTACCAGAAGAGGTGACCACGGAGGCGAACAGGCTGGAGGAGGGGAAAGCCATGAAGCAAGAGGAGCAAGCCGCGACGATAAGAACAAGCCGCGAGAAGAGAAAAGAGCACCAAGCCGGCGCGAACAGAAAACAGTCGGGCGGCTAGGAGGCCGCTACCAAGAAGCAGAGCAAGCAGAGGGAAAGAAGTCGCACGGCTTGAAAAAGTCGGGCGAACAGAGGAGAACAGGGCGCACGGCAAGATGAGGCCGGCGCGACTAGCAAGCAGAGCGGTAGAAGACACAAGTAGAGCGCGAACAGTAGCGGCTAGCAGAGGTCAAAGGCACAGCGGGGAAAGAGGTCGCGCGGACTGAAAAGGCCGAGCGAACAGAAGAGAGGAGAAGAGCAGGTGACCGCGAACAAGATGCAGGTGAAAAGAACAACCCGCCGGTCAGACAGATCACAGCAGCAAACCGCGAGTATAGGGCAAGCGGATATGGGGAAAGCAGAAGCGAGACAGGGAGAAGAAGTCGCAGCGGTAGACACAAGCCGCAAAGACTAGGAAGTCGGAGAGGCAAGAAAGAGCAAGGGGCGCGGCGACAAGGAAACAGGTCGCTGCGACGAATAGCAGTAGGAGAAGAGAACCAAGAAGCAAGCCGCGCGAACAGGGCAGCGGACAGAAACAAGCCGGCTCGAAAAGGGCGGCGGACGAAAAGAGGCAAAGCCGCGAGAGAGGTCCGCGGATAGCGGAAAACAACCGCTAGAAGTCAGAGAGCGCATCAGAATCAGGAGGAAATGACCGTTTCCCTCTGATACCTGGATCCTTGTTTCCACAGACTTGGATTCTGAATTCCTTGGG